>CM038715.1:2927377-2942377 GCA_021613375.1 Megaleporinus macrocephalus
AGCTTTAGAAGCTGCACAGGTAGAGGCAGTCTCTGACTGAGGCAGTCTCTGACTGAGGCGGTCTCTGACTGAGGCGGTCTCTGACTGAGGTGGTCTCTGACTGAGGCGGTCTCTGACTGAGGCTTTATGTAAATATGCACAGCATAAACATGCATGAAAAACATGCATCGTCAATTTTGAGTCTTCTACATCATTTGAACACGCCAGTGGTCGTTTGCATTATGTAAAAATCTCATTACGAATGGACCAATAGAAATGCTCCAAAACAGCTTGGAAAAAATTCTGTTTCCATTAAATTACATTAAAAGTAAAGTATGTTTTATCTTCTTCTGTAAAAATGCAATTTTGGAGATTTTCATTGGACAACGACGATATACAAGATCAATGATAATATATACATATATACAATGATATATTTACAGCAATTCTATTTCCTGCTTTATAACTGAACCATCCATCCATCCATCCATCCATCCATCCATCCATCCATCCATCCATCCATCCATCCATCCATCCATCCATCCATCCATCCATCCATCCATCCATCCATCCATCCATCCATCCATCC
Organism: Megaleporinus macrocephalus; assembly: GCA_021613375.1. Taxonomy (NCBI): domain Eukaryota; kingdom Metazoa; phylum Chordata; class Actinopteri; order Characiformes; family Anostomidae; genus Megaleporinus; species Megaleporinus macrocephalus. Next base: position 2,927,946 of record CM038715.1, read on the forward strand.
ATCCATCCATCCATCCATCCATCCATCCATCCATCCATCCATCCGCCGCTTAATCCCACTAGTCGGGGTCATGGGGGGGCTGGAGCCAATCCCAGCGTCATCAGGCGAAGGTGAGGTACACCATGGACAGGTCACCAGTCCATCACATGACCAACACACACTCACTCATACCTACGGGTAGTTTAGAGTGAGGATCCTAACATGCATGTGTTTGGACTGTGGGAGGAAACCGGAGTACCCGGAGGAACCCACTCAAACACAGAGAGACCATACACACTCCACACAGAACCACCCAGACCGGGAATCCCACCCAGATCATCTACACTGTCGTAACTGAATCATAACTGTTCAAATATGAGGTATTCTGGTGGTTTTCTCTAGTATTAAACAGTCTCCCACCACTATATTCATCTTTTTGGACATATCTAACATCTTTGGATCTTTATTGGGTTTTTTTCTTTGTATATTGGACAAAAGGTGTTTAGACATTTGTGTCATACTTAAAGATACACTGAGTGTAAGTAACCAACTACAGTAAAGCAAGACAAACTCTCTATTAATACCTATATGCCTGCAATTTTAGCAAAAAATATCAAACCAAGTGACATTTATTACATACAGACCGGTCCAAGTCTGTCCGTTTATTCTTTGGCTACTGTTTAAGCAGTGTTTTGCAGACTTCTTCAGATTTGCATTCAAAGTATCTTTGTACATTTCTGATTTCCCATCAAGTTCTGTGACAGGGTGGCAAGAAAACAGCCCTATCGATGTTGCCACCTTGACCTTCTCAGCAGACTGAGAGGTAAATGAAGTAGTTTATTGTGGATCTTTGTTTTGGATCACTGTCCTGTTGCAGAAGCTGGTTTCTTCACTGACTGAGTCACACTTGCTTACAGATTTTGCTGATTGGAACCCTTCCTTTCATCTACGTGTGCAATCTGTCCTGCTCCACCGGCTGCCACACAACCACAAACAATAACAGACGCACCTCACGCTTAACAGTAGCAAGATGTGTTCTTTCAGTAAACGTGCTACCGCTCCTGCGTCAGATAAACATTTCTAGCCTTCATACGAGAGAGTTTCCACGTCTTCCAGGATTCTAAGAATCTCTCAGCTATGTATCCGTAGTTCTCAAACTCATACGATCCTGGGAGCTGATCGGTGATGTGAAACACACGAGCCGTATTCGTGAGTTAAGAATCGCCGTGGCACTGTGTGCGGCCCCCTAGTCACAGGTCTACTGTTCCCCTAGTCACAGGTCTACTGTTCCCCTAGTCACAGGTCTACTGTTCCTTGTTCGAATGCTCGAGTGGAATACAGACCTTCAGACTTTGGTGCTGATAGAAAGCTTGTCGTCAGCCTGGCAGTTTTCTTTCCACTACGAGTTGTTTTGCAACATCAGGAACGTAAAGAACATACTCTTCTTGCATTAACAAGCTCTGAAGAACACACAGGAGTGAGATCTTCCCCATGTTTTCTTTCTGCACTCCAAGTTCTAAAGAGCTAGCTACATATACAAATACATCTACACAGTTAGAGGGGTGTCCAACCTTTTAAGCCTAGCACATAATAATAATAATTAGAGATGGAAATATGTATCGGTATCGGACTATTTTTAATCAATTAAATCAATTAATCAGCCAATATTTCTCCAATTTAGCCGATCCCGAGAAGGTACGGTGGTCTCTCTTTCTCTCCGCTAGCGCTCTTTTGTTTGTTGTGTCCTCCCGAAGTTTAAATACACTGCTCAATAAAAAGAAACATAACGAGAAACGACAGTTGTCTCATTTGCCTCTCGGACCCTAGACCTGGCCATAACAGTGCCACAATTAATTATTAGTATTATTATTATTATTATTAGTTTAGTTAAACAAATACGCAGCCACTGTGCATTAATATTTATGGGGATAAAATATTTTGTTGGTTTGAAGCTGAGCTTGTGTTACTTTTCACACTGAAGACAAATCCAGAGAAACAGAAAGAGAGGAGGGAGAACGAAAAAGAAGAGAGACAAACGGAGAGAGAGAGAGAGAGAGAGAGAGAGAGAGAGAGAGAGAGAGAGAGGTGGAGGAGACAGAGCAGAAGCCCGTAACCTGATTGGCTCGTGCTGATTAAGTGTGACGTTTGTGCCATGTGTGTCTGTAACAGCAGAGAACGTTCTGTTTGGATCAGGTCTTCGCCTACAAACACACTGATACATCCTGAGGGAGCACTTCTATATATATACATACACACACACACACACACACACACACACACACACACACACACACACACACACACACACACACTCACTTCTCTCAGTACATCATTCTTTATCCCTCTCACACATGTGCAGCCAATTAGCAGCACTTCACCACATTCATTATACACACGGAAAACAGTAAACGATGGTCACCGGAGACTGAGACTGAGAGACACACACACACACACACACACACACACACACGTTTGTTTCTGGGAAATGTGGGGCCGTTACATAGACTTACATTCATCTCCTGGGGACCAAACCTAAACCAGAACTACTACTACACTAACCTTAATCTTACCCTGAACTTAAGATGTAATTATTTATATTGTGGAGATCCATTTGTGGTCCACACAGAGACCAAAGGTCTTCACAATGTGAGTATATGAGCAGGTTTTGGTCCCTGGTGTATGTACACACACACACACACACACACACACACACACACACACACACACACACACCAACACAAGCACATCAACACAGAGGTGTAACATACAAAAATCATTAGACTAGGTTAAAGATACTGCCCTACACAAATTACATGCAACATTCATTTCAATAGATTATACTATTATACAATTCTACAACATATGTTTAGTCTAATTAACCAAGTTTTAAAAACTTTAAATCTGACTTCAAACTCTGCAACCACACACAATGTCATTATAAGAATGCATAAATAACCATGTTTTAATATCTGATCTTTGAAGCTCTGTAGATCAGCTGAGACATGTTCTTGTGCCTCACTTGGAAGGGCTTCTAAGACAGCCCTTGAGCCATGAGCAGTGGGGATTAAGGTGCTTTACCCAAGGGTACGAGAAGAAACACTCTGGTCAGTCCGGAGAACTGGCTGTGGTCAATGTATGAAAAGCTCTGTCGCACATCGTCAAACACTGAATGTACACGTAGATCATGAATGTGCTGGCATGTACCTTGGGCTCCTTGGCTAGGCCTTCATCCTGGATTCCTGGCACCACTTTAAATGTGATGGCACCCTGAGACTGGGCCTGCACACAACACCACACAGAGGCAGGTGTGATAAGCACAGAACCCACAGTGTCTCCTCATACACACACACACAGACACACACACATACATGTTTATACATATATATATATATATATATATATATATATATATATATATATATATATATATATATATATATATATATATATATATATATATACACACACACACACACACACACACACACACAACCACTCAAAAGTTTGGGATCACAGTGAAATGTTCTTGTTTTCAATGGACAACAATGGACTGACGGGTCTCTAAAGAAAGTTGTTTCTTTCTGGTCATTGTGAGTCGATCAGCAAGCCATCAACTGCTGATCTTCAGATACTAAACTAACCTAGAATGTTGTTCCCTTTTATACTCACTTATTAGTAGAATGTTTTTCAGCTGTGATCACAATTGAGCAAGAGTGTCCTAGCAACCAATTAGTCCAATAACATCCTTAACTTGGATTGGTGGTCGTACCAGGAGATTTAGACAGAGGACTGAGAATTACTGATAATAGAACTATATGTAAAATAAGCCTCTATACAAAAATAGACTTTAATACAAACATTTTTATTCTTTAAAAATCATCTGATACACTTACCTTAATTATGAAATGGACAATATTGTTTGTGCATTGCATGAAAATTGCATGAAATGAAATTCTAAGTAATATATATATATCACACACACACACGTATTTCTGTTCGTTCTTTCTCTCACAACACACACACACACCAGAATGTGAATGATATCCTCTGGTTTCTTGTCTTCCACAGGAATACCATTGACCTCTTTCAGCTCATCTCCCACATGGATCAGGCCTGAAGAGGAGACAAGAACAGAAACGGAAGTGAGAGAAATACACAAAATACACAAAAAAGGCCAGAACATAAACTTTGTGTCCAGATGTGGAGAATTCTTGAAAACTACAGTCCTTGTCTAGCCCTGTTTTAAGGAAGAAAACTAATATTTTAATGTCAAACAACAACAAAAACATCATATTTTTAAATGACTAGAAGCAAAGCTTTAAGACTTTAACCAATAATGTTATTCAACTGTATCAGAGTTCCTAACACATGTTCGTAATTACTTTAGAATAGTACGACAACAGTACAAGAAAACATAGAGCTCCAACTAGTCTCACAATTATCTCTCACACGGCTACTGTCTTAAACCCTCACACAGCAAACAGGATGTGAACTGATTGTGTGCTAATCATTCAGACTTAAATCAATACTTAAAACACATTTCCTAGTTTATTTTCTTGTTTACAAGTTAAGAGTAAGACATTTTAACATTTCATGAAAATGATGAACTCATTCAGAATTTGAGAGTTGGGACGGGGCAACAAACAACTGGAAAAAATAAAAATAAAAATGAGTTGGAGAAGCAATCAGCAACCATGGTAACCATGTTAAAAGATGGGCAGAGGTTCTCCAATCTGAAAAAAATAAATAACTGTAAACACGGTTCACTGTGCAATCCACTAAAGCACTAAAGCACTGAAGCTGCATCATGCAAAGAGGAAGCCATGACACCATGATCTAGAATCTCTTCTCAAAAACAAAAAGAATGACTCAAATTTTAAAATTCTGTCTAGAAAGCATGGACGCCGTGTCCTGTGGACTCAAGAGGAGAGACACCGACATTGTTTTCAGCACCCAGCTCCAAAGCCTGCGTCTCTGGTGGTACGGGGTTGTGTTAGTGCCTATGGTGTGGGCAGCTCACACTTAACCCTGTCATGCACAGTGGACAGTTAATGATAGTTCAATTCAAATTATATGAAATGCATTTCACCCTCCAAACAACTAGATGGCAGAATCATAAGTCTCACTGCTCCAGTGTAACAAAATCCATTCTCCTGAATTCTATTGTGCTCTTGAGTGCCGAGGCTTAGAATCTAGGATGACAATACTAAGAACGCAGACAATGCCTCTGGTATATCTATATTCAAAGGTTCTACTCAAAAAGGTTAAATTAGGTAAAAATAATATTTGTTTCTCAAACAGACTCTAATTAAACATGATTTGATATATTACTTATATTATTTCTTTCCGCGTAAGTTTCTATTGTGCATGCTTTTACCAGAACCAAAATTATTTATTTTATAAAAACATAGGAGGAAATCTCCCAAATATTCTAATATTTTGCATTTTTTATTTAAAAGTTACAAAAAAGAAGCTTAAAGTTCAGCATTTTTTTTGTACGAAATGTTAGTTTTACAATATAGTACATTTAAAAGTTCAAAAAAAAAGTTGAGGAAAAAGATAAGCATTCTTGGAAACACTTTAGATGTTTTTGAAAATCGTATGTTCTGTTTTTTTACTCCACTAATTCATGATGTCCATATATGAGGACAGTTCAATAATTTTTTAATAAAATTGATTTTTATGAATGAAATTCCATATGATTTTTTTTATGCAGATCTGAGCAAGAAAACTTGCAGAACCGTATATACAGGTTCACAGAAGAGGAGTCTGGGTACTAAACTGGCCTGCAGTCCAGACATTTCACCAGTAGATTCACCAGCAGATTAAAAATCTCTACATCAGACCAGAACAGGACCAACTTCCTTTCCCAAAACTCTGCTGTTGGTCTCCACACCTCCCAGATGTTTACAGACTGTTGTTAAACGAGATGCTACACAATGGCAGACGTGGCTCTGTCCCACTTTTTTTGAGACTCATGGCTGCCATCACCTTCTAAATGAGTTCAAAATGTTCATTAAAATGGAAAATGTGCTATTTTTAGCATCGGATGTGTGTTTAATGTTTTATTGAGAATAAAATATGAGTCTACGAGATCTGAAAACCACTTCATTCTGTTTTTATTTACATTTATTAACATAAATCCCAACTGTTTTGGTATACAGGTTGTATAGTGCCATAAATCATCTGTTAGTATTTCATGATTGTGCACTGGACAGGACAGGTAGTTCAGTAACATTAACATTCCGCCTTTAATGGATATTTTCGAACAACTTCAAGGTGTGTTTTTGTATCTTTGTACACATAAACATTTCAAAATATGGTTCTCTTTCACAGTTCAAACATCCAAGTAACTGTTCAACAGCTACTTAAAGGGAACCCCGGCTGGTAACACTTGTAAGCCTTAATATGGTGAAACAACTCTAAATTATTAAGACATGTTATAAAAAATCACAAAAGTATCAGATTTATTTATAAATTAACCCTTTTATTCTAAATATTTATCATATGGACGTAGCCATTATTACTGACGTGCAATGCCTGCTGGGTAGATGAGGTCAGATGGTGTCAGTGCTGAACTGGACTGTGGTGTGAAGGAGTGAGTGTTAGTTACTAACCTAGCTTAAAGAAAACCATGTACATTGTGTTGTTGTTGATGTAGTTTCAGTGAAAGTCAGTGAAAGACTGATATTAGTCTAAACAGCTTCACAAACATAAACAAGGAGAATAGTTAGTGAAGCAGCGTGTGGACCAACACAGCTACCCAAAGACCCCCGCTCTGCTCTCCTCACTTCAGTCTGGATGAGTTTGAGTGGTTCAGTAGACCACCACTGGGGAGAGACTTGACGGAAGCTGTTGGTTTTAAGCGTAGACTAAAACACAATGCAGTGCCACAGTTTCCCCACACAGGAAGTCCAGAAGCTCCAGATTATGGAGAACCGCGAGAAGAACCGTGAACGTGAACATGAGCTGGATTCTCTCCTGAGAACGTTTAGCGTTAGCGTCAGCTGCTTCTCCTCATTTGTGGATCCTGAAGGTGAAAGTACAGTCTTAGTAGTGAACATACTACTTCACTAATAAAGGAGTGTGAAGCTCAGAGACACTCCCGTTCAGTGTATCTAGCTGTTTACTGAGTGTGAATGCTTCCTGCTAGAAAGCGGAGCTCCTTTAACAGACACTCTCCTTCTCCGTCAACACCAACACACAACTTCACAACAACTCCAGCACTGTGTCACTCTCTCCTCCACCCTCTCTGTTCACCATTTACACTAACGTGGTGTGTGATGTCACCGCTGATGTCAGAAATGTTGAGTTCTAGTTCAAACTGTAAAGACTGAACAGTAGCATGTTTAGTAGCTAGCTGTGCTCAAGCGTGACGGCCGGTTACTGCAACCATTTGACGTCACTACCCGCTGATCACGTCAGTAGATACAACAATGGAGACCCACGTGCAGCGGATTTTACAGAACATCTAATAAATCTGATACTTTTAGTGATTTTTTAACAACTTATCCTAAAAATTTAGAGTCATTACAACATATTAAGACTTACAAGTGTTACCAGCCGGGGTTCCCTTTAAGCTGAAATGTTTTTTTTATGATTCTGCAGGTTTAACATTGTGATCCTTGTAGTGATTCTTCCAGTCAGGCCAGCTTCACACAGGCACGTCTGTACAGCTGATGCTGCAACATCTGTCCGTCTAGTAGCATTTAGCAGGGCTTGTATTTCAGGGGCAATTAACTGCTGGTTCCGCAGACTCTACATAACTTTCTATTTGGTTCTGAGGTCACCTTTGGCTCGCCTGACCTTGTTCAGTCTTCATAAGGGCCACGTCCTGGCCACAGCAGCAGCACACACTTCCAAAGTTCTTAGTAATTTGTCTTCATTTCTTAAAGATTGTCCTTCCTGTCTCAAAGTAATTACAACTCCTTCACTTTTTGGCTGGTTGAGCTTTCACTGCTGAGTGACTCTGAACTTGCTGTAAATACATGAATTTAAGATAAAAGTACTATATAACTATTATTAATTGCTGACAGTTTATGTTAGAAATTATATTAGTTTTAAACTTTAACCAGAATTCTTCCATTGCTGGGCGATTTCTTCTTGCACTTCTAAATCACACACATATGCTACATTCTAAAGATGGAAGGATCAATCGTCTATGTATCGGTATCGGCCGATTTTTAATCAAAATATGTGATCGGCCGATATTTCTCCAGTTTAGCCGATCCCGAGAGCCGATCAATGGCGTTAAACAAATGAGCCTAATTTGTATTTCCAGCTAGCGTTTCATCCAGGAAGAGGAGCCCTCCGTGAAACCCCCTCTGGCCAGCTCCCTGCAATTCCTATCTAAACCACTAGGTGAATACAGTGAGTATCAGTAACAGCAGAGCTAGCGCGCACAGCTAGCACAAAACTAATAACCCAGAAACCCGTACAGACCAGATCTGACCAGTACAAACAGAACAACAGCAGAAATTCAGTATTCTACATTTAATGATTACAGATTTAGTTTAAAATAACAGAGTCTGAGTTTAATGACTGCAGTTTAACTGCATTTATTTAATTAGCTTTTTTAGTTTTAAATTAAGGTCTAAATGTAATGATTGGCGATATTTGTTTGATTTGCTTTGTTTATTTACTGTTAATTTAGTTAAAATATTAAGCTGTTTCATATGAGCTCATTAAAAATGGTAATAAATCAATTTAGACCATGTTTCATGACTTGCTTGTGCTTATAACTACATGTAGTTAAAAGTTTAAAATGTTTTAGCAGTAAAAGTGGAAAAAGGCAAGAACAGAGAATCCTTTGAAAGAGAGTCCATCAAAAAATCCACTACAGCAACACTAGAAACCGGAAACTCACCACTTCTATCGGCTGCTCCTCCTCTCATGATGCGGGCTATTACGATGCCCCCTGTGAGTTCATTCCGTTTTATGGTGGCCCCCTGCAATAACACACCAACACACACTTCAGTAAACAAACTCAGTAAACAACTCAGTAAACATCAAAAATCAAACAGTACAATTATAAAAGTAAATGATTTGCATCCTAAAAACATGAGCATGTATATGGCAGGGGGGACAGCTCAGATGAGAACAGCACTAGGGGTGTAAGAAAATATCGAAAATATTGAATATCGGATATTATGTTTAGTGATACTGTATTGATTCTCAATAACACAGTATCAATACACAGATTCCTGGTGTACAGTGAATCATTGGGTATTGTGTTTAAACCTCTGACCACTAGATGGCAGTGTTGTAATCTATTTTCAGCTCCACTCCAACATTAACAAGCAGCACAAGGACGCAGTGCTATTGTAAACGTTGACAAACCTGTTCATACAGTGGTGTGGTAATAGTAGTATTTGAAAAATCACAATATATCACTTTGCTTGCAGTATCGCAATATATCACAAAGTATTGAATCGTGACCGCTGTATCACGATATGTACTGTATCGCCAAGTTCTTGCTAGTACACAGCCCTAAACAGCACTAATTGAATTAAATTATTTCACAGCATGGGTACCAGGATACTGGAATCATACTGATATTGGCATATACATGTTAGAGTGGCATCCAGCTGTTCCGTGTCTACTCTTACAATGGTGTCGGCTCTAGCATTCCAGTTTGAGCCAGATGCTCAATGCAGAAATTCATGTGGAACAAACTGGTCGACTTGATTCACCTTCGTAAGCCAGACTGGAGTAGGACGTATAGGAGCGGTACGTTTAGATCTTTTATATTTTACTCTCATTGTGTTGTATGAAGGCAGTAAGGATGCTGTATCAGAGCAAAGGTTCATACAAAGGCCACCTCAGGCGGCTGAGAAAAGTGGCTTTGGTGGGAGAGAGTTTCTCCCTCTGGTGTGAACTTTGACTTTTATAACTTTGCAGACTGTACACATACACAAAGATCTACACAGCAAACTAAATAAAAGTTAAATTCTCAGTAGAACAGAAGCTGACACTGCAACAAAGGAGAGATAACTTTCAGAGGTGACTGACTGAGCTGACTGACTGCGACTGACTCAGTCCTAGGATGTGTCCCAAATCCTACTGAGCTCCTACATAGGCAGCATTTTACATTATAGTATGTACTCCCGACATGTAGACTGTCCCAATTCTTACATACCTTAAACATGCTGCTACTGAGAACCTTATTTAGACCTGATTTAAAGAAGCATCGAACGCTTCCTCAGCCGCTAAGACGATCCCATGATGCACCGCAGGCTAATCTAGGAGCAGTGAAGTGGTTTTAAAATGTGAGTTGTTTTGATTCTCTGGAGTTTTAATGTGTTTCTGGTCATATAATCACACAAAACAGTATTTAATTATCAACTCTGTAACGAGTCCTTCACCATTTACACTTTATACTCCAGACATTAGCATTTCACACCCTCTGTGCTACTCACTGGCTTCCCATCTCTGCCAGGATCAAATACACAAGGTCTCCCTCCTCACCCACCAGTGCATCTACGACAATCCCCCACCTACCTGAAAGAACTCCTCACCCCACTGACTTCATTACGATCCCTCCGTTCTATGAATGCAAATCGACTCCTCCCCCCTAAAACTAAACTCAGCACCATGGGGGGATCGGGTCTTCTGTTCTGCTGCTCCTCGCTTATGGAATGCTCTCCCTGACCATCTGAGGGCACCACAGTCGAGTGAGAGTTTCAAAACAGGATTTTAGCAGAACGTACAACCCTTGACTTTCCCATATATTGTAAATATGTTCTATATCTCTCTTTTTAGTAGTTCTTTGATTTTAAAGAGATACTTCTACTGTGCGTTACAAATAAAATTTGTTATTATTATTTATTCTAGCGGATTTTTAATCCTCGGGCTATTGTTTTGGATGCCGGCCGGTAGCTTAGCAACCAGCTAAACCAAGTGGCGTGCTGCAGTGGGCGGGAACAAGCCGTGACGCAGTCTCTCTCTAACTAGAGCGTCTCAGTAATCTGTTTTATGAGGAGAGATGAGGAGAGAACACTGATACTTACACACTCACTACCTAGACAGCCTACTTACACACTCACTACCTAGACAGCCTACTTACACACTCACTACCTAGACAGCCTACTGACACACTCACTACCTAGACAGCCTACTGACACACTCACTACCTAGACAGCCTACTGACACACTCACTACCTAGACAGCCTACTGACACACTCAGTACCTAGACAGCCTACTGACACACTCAGTACCTAGACAGCCTACTGACACACTCACTACCTAGACAGCCTACTGACACACTCACTACCTAGACAGCCTACTTACACACTCACTACCTAGACAGCCTACTGACACACTCACTACCTAGACAGCCTACTTACACACTCACTACCTAGACAGCCTACTTACACACTCACTACCTAGACAGCCTACTTACACACTCACTACCTAGACAGCCTACTGACACACTCACTACCTAGACAGCCTACTTACACACTCACTACCTAGACAGCCTACTTACACACTCACTACCTAGACAGCCTACTGACACACTCACTACCTAGACAGCCTACTTACACACTCACTACCTAGACAGCCTACTTACACACTCACTACCTAGACAGCCTACTGACACACTCACTGCCTAGACAGCCTACTGACACACTCACTACCTTGACAGCCTACTGACACATTCACTACCTAGACAGCCTACTGACACACTCACTACCTAGACAGCCTACTTACACACTCACTACCTAGACAGCCTACTTACACACTCACTACCTAGACAGCCTACTTACACACTCACTACCTAGACAGCCTACTGACACACTCACTACCTAGACAGCCTACTTACACACTCACTACCTAGACAGCCTACTTACACACTCACTACCTAGACAGCCTACTGACACACTCACTACCTAGACAGCCTACTTACACACTCACTACTTAGACAGCCTACTTACACACTCACTACCTAGATAGCCTACTTACACACTCACTACCTAGACAGCCTACTGACACACTCACTACCTAGACAGCCTACTGACACACTCACTACCTAGACAGCCTACTTACACACTCACTACCTAGACAGCCTACTGACACACTCACTACCTAGACAGCCTACTTACACACTTACTACCTAGACAGCCTACTGACACACTCACTACCTAGACAGCCTACTTACACACTCACTACCTAGACAGCCTACTTACACACTCACTACCTAGACAGCCTACTTACACACTCACTAGGTAATGAGGCAGACCCCTAGTGTAGACGGGTAGAACGCTACTGCAGACAGAATTTCAGACTACTGATCGATACAGACCTCTACTGCTGTGAACTGCACACATTCAGCTTTCTGCACTGCTTCAATGCCCATTAGTCAGCTGACGTCAGTCTAATGGCGAACTGTTAACCTCTAATGATTTTGTAATGTCATTATTACGAGGATAAGTGCGTTTCCTCAAGGTCTTCCTCTGAGGAGTTAAACGCTGCCTCTCTGAGCGAAAGTGCAGCCCCTTGACGCTCCACACAACCGAAGCCTTTGAATATTTTTCTCCTAATCAAATAAATGGACCAATTAGCTGACCCGAGGGCTCAGCTACGAGGCAGATGACTGGCCGGTAGCCTCAGGAGGTGACAAACTGTCAGCCAGCGTCAATGATGTCATCGTTACAGAGACAATGAGAAAAAGCAGTGCTGCTTCCACAAAGAAAGTGAGAGAGGTGAGGAAAAAAGAAAAGAAAACAAAGGATGGAGTGAGAACTAAGGTTGAGGGCACCAGAGAAAGAGAGAGGAAGAGAGAGAGATTGTTTTTTTCTAAACCAATGTTCAATCAAACATTACCCAATACTTTTATTGAGAGCTGTTCAGCAGGAGAGAGCTTCCTGGCCTTGAGCGCCCTCACTCTGCCCTTCAGTTCCAGTGAGCCAAAGCCTTTAATGGCCTCCATCACTCCACTGCGCTAACACACAAACACCAGGGCAGGGAGTCAAATAAACAGTGTTAAACACAGCCTCTCTCTCAAACCCAAACTCAAACAAACCCATCAGACATGCGGAGGAAGCAGGACAAATAAGCCTCGGTGAACGTGTCGCTCAAACACCAACACCGACACCTGCTAACGTCGTTAGTGGCTGCCGGGCCGCGTCTGATGAATGAAAGCAAGTGCAGGGCAATGTAAGATTTCATGACAGAGTAAGGAAACTTTGGAAGGGGGATCAGAAGTATGTCCAAAAATGTCTGTAGGTTGGATGTTATGTAGGAAATCTTTTGCCAACATTCTTTAAAAAGTTCGTCCAACCTCACAACAGTTGCCGAAAAGAAGAAAGCACTTCCTGGCTGAAGCTAGGGCGTTAATTAAAATACAACAAAGATCGACAAGTCTCAAGAACGTTTCAAGGGCGAACAATGAAAAGAACTTGTCGTAATAGGCCTGGACCGTACCAGAAACGTTACAGAGCACAGCAGACAGAGGAATATCAACAGACTGGAGGTGATCTCATACATAAATGTGTCTGCTCTATAAAATATAGCTCTATGTTAATGCTGTCCAGCGTAACAGTGTGTTGAAACTGCCCAAGGCCGAGCAGCACTGTCTATTCCACAGCACCGGGCAGAATGAGTGACATCATGCAGAGCAGCCTGCTGAGAGACATGTGTTTGTGTGTGTGTGTGTGTGTGTGTGTGTGTGTGTGTGTAGGGCAGTAGAGGGTTCAACTGCTTGCTTCACTCCAAAGTGCCCCAGACATGATGGATGGCCTCCAATCACAGGCACTGATGAGAGGGCTACGCTACACTACGCTGGGCTAACTAACCAAACCATTTAACCATCAAAAGCTCAATCTTCTGTGCATGTCTACACACACACACACACACACACACACACACACACACACACACACACACACACACACACACACACACACACACAAATTTTGGTTGCACTACAGCCATCATGTTTAATCCTATGACATTTTAGACAGAGCTTATTGGGGCAGATGAGATAAAAACCTGAAGCTAAAGTTTAAAGTCTTATATATTTATACACACATATTAAGAAGTTGGAGCACAAGCTGTGGTATTTAAAGTGGAATGGAACATCTGATTGAGAAGCTGGAGAATAGGAAGCCAACTCCAGTCTTGTTTAAAGATGAACGTAAACCTCGCCCGCTGACAGTTCCTCGAAAAAACACAGAGATCTTCGCGAGAGAGGAGAGGAGTTCTGTTCATCTTTCCTCTATGTGAAGATAACTTAACGCTCTGGGTCTAATACAGAGTTTAGGTGTCGAGAAGCCCTTAGTGAGAAAAGAAAACGACAACAAAGAACATTTACTACTTATTAAAAAAAAGCTGCTGGTATTCTTAGAACCAAGGACCGACCACTGCAGGGTCGAGACATCAGTGAACGCGCTTGGGATCATTTGGATCATGAAAAGCAGAACATTCAACCAACTTCTAAGACTGAAAAACTGAAA
>CM038715.1:2947377-2984877 GCA_021613375.1 Megaleporinus macrocephalus
AACCTCAGTACCTTATATAATACTACACCTAAACCTAACCTTAACCTCAGTACCTTATATAATACTACACCTAAACCTAAACTTAACCTCAGTACCTTATATAATACTACACCTACACCTAACCTTAACCTCAGTACCTTATATAATACTACACCTACACCTAACCTGAGTACCTTATATAATACTACACCTAAACCTAAACTTAACCTGAGTACCTTATATAATACTACACCTACACCTAACCTTAACCTCAGTACCTTATATAATACTACACCTAAACCTAACCTTAACCTCAGTACCTTATATAATACTACATCTACACCTAACCTGAGTACCTTATATAATACTACACCTAAACCTAAACTTAACCTGAGTACCTTATATAATACTACACCTACACCTAACCTTAACCTCAGTACCTTATATAATACTACATCTACACCTAACCTGAGTACCTTATATAATACTACACCTAAACCTAAACTTAACCTGAGTACCTTATATAATACTACACCTAAACCTAACCTTAACCTCAGTACCTTATATAATACTACATCTACACCTAACCTGAGTACCTTATATAATACTACACCTAAACCTAACCTTAACCTCAGTACCTTATATAATACTACACCTAAACCTAACCTTAACCTCAGTACCTTATATAATACTACATCTACACCTAACCTGAGTACCTTATATAATACTACACCTAAACCTAACCTTAACCTCAGTACCTTATATAATACTACACCTAAACCTAACTCTAATCCTAATCTTAGTACCCAAAAGACAAATTTTATGCTCCATTAGATTTTTTTTATTAGATTTTTGAAGAAAATAGCATGTGCCCAAGTGAGGACCAGCAAAATGTTCTCAATTTACCAAAAAATTCAGATTGTACTATACTAGTGAGAACATGTAGTCCTCACAAACATACCTCTACAAGAACACACACACACACACACACACACACACACACACACACACACACACACTTAGCTGCTACCTGATGATAAATCACCAGCACACCACATGCTCATATATAGAGAAGGGGAGGACAGGTTGAGGGTGTATGTGTGTGTGTGTGTGTGTGTGTGTGTGTGTGTGTGTGTGTGTGTGTGTGTGTGTGTGTGTGTGTGTGTGGAGGTCATTTTAAAATATACATGCTACTAATCTACACCAACTCTGTCTCTGATTAAGTGTATTTGATTTGATGTCGTTGTCCAATACAAAAGCAGTATCATCAAAATAGCAACTTTACAGGAGAGACCAAAAACAGTCCTAACTTTCAATACAAGTCAACAGAACCAGAATTTTAATAATTTATTTTGGAGCATTTCTATTGGTCCACTCGGCCGGATTCTGATACAACGTAAACGGCAGCGGTCGAGTTTTCTGAGTGACATCACTGAAGCTCCTCTCACTGAAAAAGTTTAGTTTAGAATTAGTCTGTCACTTGTGTTTGCATACACAGAAATTCGACCTCCGCATATAACCCATCCATACAGTGAAACACATATACATACACACACTAGTGAACACACACAATAGTGAACACACACACTAGGGGGCAGTGAAACACCCACATATACACATACACTAGTGAACATACACACTAGGGGGCAGTGAAACACCCACATATACACATACACTAGTGAACATACACACTAGGGGGCAGTGAAACATCCTCATACACACACTAGTGAACATACCCACTAGGGGCAGTGAAACACCCACATATACACACACACTAGTGAACATACACACTAGGGGCAGTGAAACACCCACATATACACACACAGTAGTGAACATACACACTAGGGGGCAGTGAAACACCCACATATACACACACACTAGTGAACATACACACTAGGGGGCAGTGAAACACCCACATATACATACACACTAGTGAACATACACACTAGGGGGCAGTGAAACACCCACATATACACACACACTAGTGAACATACACACTAGGGGGCAGTGAAACACCCACATATACATACACACTAGTGAACATACACACTAGGGGGCAGTGAAGCACCCTCATACACACACACTAGTGAAAATACACACTAGAGGGCAGTGAAACACCCTCATACACACACACTAGTGAACATACACACTAGAGGGCAGTGAGCACACTTGCCCGGAGCGGTGGGCAGCCCTATCCACGGCGCCCGGGGAGCAGCTGGAGGTTAGGTGCCTTGCTCAAGGGCTCGTGTCCTGCTGGTCCCGGGGATCAAACCAGTGACCTACCGGTCACAAGACTGGTCCCCTAACCTTCAGCCCAGTACTGCCCCAAAGTGCCCAAACGTGCACGACATACAAAAAAGTATGTGCACCTACACACTACATCTACAGGAGCTTTCATGACATCCCATTCTAAACCTAAAGACATTAATGTGGAGTCTATAACAGCTTCTGCTCTTCTAGACAAGGCTTCCTAGAAGATCTCGGCTATTCATCCAGAAGCAGATCTGTGAGGTCAGACGCTGATGCTGGGCGAGAAAGGGTCTGGCTCACGGTCTCCGTTCTAGTTCATTCTCAGGGTGATGAGGTTAAGGTCAGGGCTCTGTGCAGGTCTGTCAGGTTCTTCCACACCAAATTCACCCAAGCAGCCTTCATGGGCCTTCTTCTTGCACTGGGACACAGTCACGATGGATCAGAACAGCTTTTATTTATTATAATTTTTAAGATTTCCCTTCACTCTAACTTAAGGGTCACGACTAACCCCTGAAAACCAACCCCATAGCATCATCCCTCCTCCACCAAACTTTACAGTCAGCACAATGCAGTCAGGCAGAAACATTCTCCTGGCATTTAACAAGCCCACAGCAGCAGGTGGTCCCCTTTTTAAAAACTTTTATTTTCAAATTTTACTCACAACAACAAATTATATGTCCTATCGCTCAGCCTTATACAAACTCACAGAGGACTGAGTCTTGGGCCTAAACCTTGTGCCCAGACTGGGTCACAATGACCTCTCAATGACCTGCTCTTAGACAACTGGTCCATTTGTAACATTTAATCACGGCTCATAATAAGTGATAATTCCAACACACATAGACTTTAGCTTTAACGCTAGTCTGAGGACTCCATTATTAACAGCTATTATGTTTAAAAAGAAGAAAATTGCATCTCATTACATGAATAATGGCTGAGGAATTCCTGCTGAAGGGCTGAGACATGGAAGGAGCCTTAAAGGGATGGGAATGAATGGGAACGAGTGGAAGTAAATGGGAATAAGGGGAAAGGGAAGTGGAGGCCTGGGATAAAACGCTCAATTTCATCTTTCATGTCTCCTGTAGTACAGTCTATAAGGCTAGACACCCTCATCAAGCACTCACTGTGAAAACATACTTAACAGGGTTCCCTCAGAGCCTCAGACAGGTAGGTGTGTGTGTGCTCAGCTTTGAATGGCACCACAACATGCAACTAAACTGGGTATAAGTGTCCACAGGTTTAATCCACGAGCTTGTGTGTTCAGTGCTCGTGTGCCGGCGTTAGTTATGAGTGGTTTCACGTGGGGGCTCTGTTGTAGCGCTCTAAGTGTTAAAGCTTGTTTTTATTGTAATTTTCCCACCAAGAAAACAGCACTTTCAGATGTCAGCTCCTATTTCTCTAACTACACCAGGAAATGCCTTCCCAGGACAACCAGAGACTTCACTAACTCCGCTAAACAAAGACTTCAGTGTCCGTGGATGCCTGTGCAAGTGCATGCCCTCACACACCTCCTGAATTGCCTGAAACATTATACTGGAGAACACGGAAACACAGAAACATGGCTAGCTGGGAATATGGCAGGACAGGCTGGGCAGAGGAAGGAGTGGTGCTGTGGAAAACCTGAGGAGGACAGGACAGGACAGGACAGGACAGGACAGGACAGGACAGGACAGGACAGGACAGGACAGGACTTCAGCCTTTCATTTGAGATGTTCACTGATAACCTCACAAAACAGCCACCATGCTCAGTATTACCTTCTGAGGAGACCAGTCACGCTAGTACAGGCAGAGGTGGGACGTGTGTCAGTTTAAGTGACATAGTTTGGTGTATATATTGATATATTGGGCCGATATTTGCCATTTTTTTTATATCAGCATCGGCCGATATCAGTGGAACGTGCTGCTGCTGCTGCATGTGAAGGACCCCAGACCGAAACCTTTGGAACTGTTCAGCCAAACAAGTGAAAATTAATAATTAATAGTGAACAGTGAGTTTTTTAATGAGGCAGTTACGTGTTTCTAGTTCCGCCGTAGACGTGAACCAGAGCGGATGTTGTACTGCTTAGCTCTGGGGCTAAAGCTAACTGCTCTAGTGTAATACACACATTAGCTCCGGGGCTAAAGCTAACTGCTCTAGTGTAATACACACATTAGCTCCGGGGCTAAAACTAACTGCTCTAGTGTAATACACACATTAGCTCCGGGGCTAAAACTAACTGCTCTAGTGTAATACACACATTAGCTCCGGGGCTAAAACTAACTGCTCTAGTGTAATACACACATTAGCTCCGGGGCTAAAGCTAACTGTTCTAGTGTAATACACACATTAGCTCCGGGGCTAAAGCTAACTGCTCTAGTGTAATACACACATTAGCTCCGGGGCTAAAACTAACTGCTCTAGTGTAATACACACATTAGCTTCGGGGCTAAAGCTAACTGTTCTAGTGTAATACACACATTAGCTCCGGGGCTAAAGCTAACTGTTCTAGTGTAATACACACATTAGCTCCGGGGCTAAAGCTAACTGTTCTAGTGTAATACACACATTAGCTCCGGGGCTAAAGCTAACTGTTCTAGTGTAATACACACATTAGCTCCGGGGCTAAAGCTAACTGTTCTAGTGTAATACACACATTAGCTCCGGGGCTAAAGCTAACTGCTCTAGTGTAATACACACATTAGCTTCGGGGCTAAAGCTAACTGTTCTAGTGTAATACACACATTAGCTCCGGGGCTAAAGCTAACTGTTCTAGTGTAATACACACATTAGCTCCGGGGCTAAAGCTAACTGTTCTAGTGTAATACACACATTAGCTCCGGGGCTAAAGCTAACTGTTCTAGTGTAATACACACATTAGCTCCGGGGCTAAAGCTAACTGCTCTAGTGTAATACACACATTAGCTCCGGGGCTAAAGCTAACTGCTCTAGTGTAATACACACATTAGCTCCGGGGCTAAAGCTAACTGCTCTAGTGTAATACACACATTAACACGTTACTGTTACACAGAGAGTCTCTCCGGAGCAGACAGAGCTTCCCAGACAGTATTCAGACATTACTCAGATATTACTCTACTCAGATACTACTCAGTAAATGTGTTCAGTAAATGTTGTGGATCCACTCCTTATTGCTAGTGTGACATTTTATCAGTAAATAAAACAGAAACTTCTAGATATCAGCTCTAAACATCAGCAGCACATTTCGACCATCGGCTCACCCTGACCTCCAAACATCAGCATCAGCTACAGATAAACCCATATGGGTCGATCTCTAGTTTCTGGTATACGAATCATTCTGGTTTTGAATCATCACTTTGGATTGGAGATGACAAACGTTCTACAGCAAAGCTGTGTGTTACAGTGATGTGTGGGGAGCGGTTGTGGCAAGGCATGGCTGACCAAAATCTTTATCTTTACTGTTTAAGGAGCAATATGTATGATGACTCAATCCTTCAAATTCATACTCCACACAATCCCTCCTCCTCCTCCGTTACACCTTCCCAATTTAGAGAACATCCAGGGTATGGACACTGAGAGAATGGACTCTTCTAAGTATCTGAGTGTTCACCTAAACAACAAGCTGGACTGGTCAGTTACCACCACTGCACTATACAGAAAAGGCCAGAGCAGACTCCTACTGAGGAGACTGAGGTCATTCAGAGTGCAGGGAGAACTCCTGAGGACCTTCTCTGACACAGTATAGTGAGAGTGGTCTGTTGGGGCGGCAGCATCTCGACAGCAGACGGGAAGAGACTTGACAAACTCACTAAGAGGGCCAGCTCTGTCCTGGGAAGCCCCCTAGACACAGTGCAGGTGGTGGGAGACAGGAGGATGTTAGCCAAACTGGTATCCATGCTGGAGAATGACTCCCACCCTGTACAGGTGACTCTAGCAGCACTGGGCAGCTCCTTCAGCCACAGATCACAGGTCCTTCCTTCCAACTGTTGTTAGACTCTACAACCAGCACTGTACAATCCAGACCCTGCATGCATAATTTAGGTTTTCTAGCAGTACCATGTAATGTGGAGTATCTAGTTTAGTTTGTAAAGTGAGCTTTAATTTGATTTATCTAATAATAAACAGACGTACAGATAATGTTTAGTTTATTTATTTGTTATTTACTATAATTCCACAAAAGTTGGGATAGGGTGGGCTTTGATTCATATAAGCAAATGTGTTTCCCCTCCAATGTTAAACCCACTCCTACGCCCTTGCAGAGATTATACCTCTGGTGAATTCCAATGAGTTTGTTTTTTTAAACATGTTCAGCGTATGATAAACACTGCTGAAAACCGATCATTCTAGTAACTGATATCATAGTTGGAAATTTTCATAGCATCCATAACCTACTGTTGAGTCCAATCTTTATAATCCACCATTAGACAGTTTCAAATTAAAGGTAACCGCTGGATAGACACCAAAAGTGTTGAACCACTGATGCATCCACAAAGAGCTCTATCTTTAAAAACACTAACACATGTGCTGCTGTCTCTCACCCTGATTTAATTTGTGCCTCCATTCATTTTAGAAAATAGCATTACCTTAGCATTCAGCTTACACAAACAGAACAATCTATTCCGTTCCCTTTAAACAAACAGATGATGCAAAAGGAAAAACATGCGATGCAAAAAATGGAAATCTAGATGAAGCTAAGCAGGTAGAGGTCCGATACAATCAAACTATTTCACTTGGTTTGATTAGATTTTTTTTAAGCTAATCTGCTGATGTGAACGGCTCTAAATTTCAGTTGAACCTTGCGAATGCCAACATATACATCTGTTAAACAGAGCGAACATATAGACAACGATCCAACTCCTGCAAGATCCATAACCTGAAGGGAACAGAGCTCCACTGATGTTTGATTTCAGACGGACTACGCTCCACATATAAACATGACTTCCCAATGACCATGTCTTTACCACGCCGGTAATCACTTCAGTCAAACTGCATCGAATGTATTATGAGATTCCACCTATTAGCCAACATATCGAATGTGGCTTTACAAACACAGCCTGTAAAAGGAACAGGCTTAAACAAAGCCAAAGCATCATCAACAACTGGATTCTGAGGGAAAATTAGAACATTGTGAAGTATCACGTTTCTGAATGTCTGAAAGGTTCAAGGCTCGGTAGTACGAGTCTCCGCTGAGGAGCTGAGATTCTGGCTCCACTGCGACTTGATCCACTTCCACTGTGAAGTTTCACTGCCATAAAGAGTCACCCATCTGCTGCCAAAGGAAATAAGTGTTACAGAAGCTTTCTACAAGCTTCCGCTTCATATTTAACGTAACAGTGCCCTGAAAAAACTTAGGAACGGGTAAAGACAGGCCCGTACGATTCGCAGGGTGTAGTAGTTTAATTGATTTTGAATTAAGGAATTATACAGCTGACAGACTGGTGTACAGTCAACAACCTTCACTGGAATGTAGAGAAGACCAAGGAAATGGTTGTTGACTTCAGGAAATCTAGACCGGTCCACTCTCCGCTTAACATCAACAGCTCCTTTGTGGAGATCGTTAAGAGCACCAAGTTCCTTGGTGTCCACCTAGCGGAGAACCTCACCTGGTCCCTGAACACCAGCTCTACAGCCAAGAAAGCCCAGCAGCGTCTCTACTACCTCCGGAAGCTGAGAAAGGCCCGTCTCCCTCCACCCATCCTCACCCTCTTCTATAGGGGAACCATAGAGAGCATCCTAAGCAGCTGCATCACTGCCTGGTTTGGGACCTGCACAGCCTCTGACCGCAAGTCCCTCCAACGCATTGTGAGGACAGCTGAGAGGATCATCGGAGTCTCTCTCCCCTCCGTCTTGGACATTTACACCACCCGCTGCAGCATTGTGAAAGACCCCACCCACCCTTCACACAGACTGTTCTCCCTCCTGCCATCAGGAAGAAGGTACCGCAGCATCCGGTCCAACACGACCAACAGCTTCTTCCCCCAAGACTTCTCAACACAACTCAACAAGTACCTGGAATCCAAAGATACTGTTAGCAAAGATCTAATTTGAGATTCCGCTGAAAGGCCTAATCCAGTCTAGTTCTACTAGACTTTCAGGACCGGACTTTGGATGAAACTGATACAGCAGAGGTGTTGGTGGCAGAACCCCAGGTTTTGTGAGAACTGAAGCCTGTAACTTAGAGATGGACCAATCAGCGTTTTTGAGGCCGATTTTGATCGCCGATCACCTTTCAGCACAATCGGCCGATAGCCAATACCGATCGAGGGCGGGGCTATATGCCATGGCAGGGCTACATGTAGTTGTTAGTGCAAGCAAGTCATAACACATGGTCTAAACTGGTTTATTACCATTTTTAACGAGCTCATGTGAAACAGCATAATATTTTTAACTAAATTAGCAGAAAATAAACAAAGTAAATCAAACAAATATCGCAATCATTACATTTAGACCCTTAATTTAAAACAAAAAAAAAGCTATCAGTCCATCTCTAGTATCTTCCAACCACTGACTTCCAATTAGAACAGCAAGCTATCTGTAGGATGGATTCACAAAGTGCAAAACTGAGACTTACAGTCAAATATTTTCTTGTGGTTCTTCTATGGAGGAACTCTGTGGTGACGGAGCCATTACATAGCAGTCATTTGGAAACTACTTTCAGAGAAGGCACATTTGCAGGATGGCAGAAATCTGAGAAAGGATATTATTGATTACAGCTGGAACCTCCTCACAGACATACGAGCATCAAGGCTGTGGCCCAGTGGGTGGCAGCTCTGTACAGTGTACGCCTGGGCACTGGCTCAAAGCAGCTGCCAGACTGGCACAGTGATAAACTGCAGCTAAGGGATGCCACAGTGATAATGAAAACAGGCAGTTATGGGCATCAAAGCTGGCACTGCCAGTCAGTTACCTCGGTTTGATCAACAAGCTCCAACCTGTCATAAATCCTGATGGGTAAAAAACACACAGTTACAGATCAACACAGAAAAAAGGTAGTAGTGATCGACCCATATGGGTTTATCTGTAGCTGATGCTGATGCTGATGTTTAGAGGTCAGGGTGAGCCGATGGTTGATATGTGCTGCTAATGTTTAGAGCTGATATCTAGAAGTTTTCTGTTTTATTTACTGATAAAATGTCTCACTAGCAATAACAAGAAGTGGATCCACAACATTACTGAACTTAACATCATTTACTGAACTCTGACTTAACAAGAAATAAACTAAATATTTTTATCTGCCCCCAAAAAATACAGTAAGACCACCTTACTGCTGAAAGAGTGTAACATACATCTCTTCATACCCAAAACTAACCAGTTATTAAGAAGAGCACTGAACAAAACTTCCACACAGACCACATGTTCACTCAGTTACAGAGACTCACTTCACACTCGGGTTTTTATCACACTGTAGTTAAACTGAGGTTCTTTAAGGAGGATGATATATATATATATATATATATATATATATATACATATATATATATATATATATATATATATATATATATATATATATATATATAGAGAGAGAGAGAGAGAGAGGCTGATATGCTGTACTGACTCTCTTTACTCATTCTTTAGTTCTGTTAGTCTCGAGTGCTGGAAGCTGAGTAGTATCTGAGTAGTATCTGAGTAGTATCTGAGTAGTGTCTGAGTAGTGTCTGAGTAGTATCTGAGTAATGTCTGAATACTGTCTGGGAAGCTCTGTCTGCTCCGGAGAGACTCTCTGTGTAACAGTAACGTGTTAATGTGTGTATTACACTAGAGCAGTTAGCTTTAGCCCCGGAGCTAATGTGTGTATTACACTAGAGCAGTTAGCTTTAGCCCCGGAGCTAATGTGTGTATTACACTAGAGCAGTTAGCTTTAGCCCCGGAGCTAATGTGTGTATTACACTAGAGCAGTTAGCTTTAGCCCCGGAGCTAATGTGTGTATTACACTAGAGCAGTTAGCTTTAGCCCCGGAGCTAATGTGTGTATTACACTAGAGCAGTTAGCTTTAGCACCGGAGCTAATGTGTGTATTACACTAGAGCAGTTAGCTTTAGCACCGGAGCTAATGTGTGTATTACACTAGAGCAGTTAGCTTTAGCACCGGAGCTAATGTGTGCATTACACTAGAGCAGTTAGCTTTAGCCCCGGAGCTAATGTGTGTATTACACTAGAGCAGTTAGCTTTAGCCCCGGAGCTAATGTGTGTATTACACTAGAGCAGTTAGCTTTAGCCCCGGAGCTAATGTGTGTATTACACTAGAACAGTTAGCTTTAGCCCCGGAGCTAATGTGTGTATTACACTAGAGCAGTTAGCTTTAGCCCCGGAGCTAATGTGTGTATTACACTAGAGCAGTTAGCTTTAGCCCTGGAGCTAATGTGTGTATTACACTAGAGCAGTTAGCTTTAGCCCAGGAGCTAATGTGTGTATTACACTAGAGCAGTTAGCTTTAGCCCCGGAGCTAAGCAGTACAACATCCACTCTGGTTCACGTCTACAGCGGAACTAGAAACACGTAACCGGCTCATTATAAACCTCACTGTTCACTATTAATTATTCATTTTCACTTATTTAACTAAGAACTAACTCTGTCTCTGTACTAACCTAAACCAGAACTAACTCTGTGTCTTTTCTCTTTCTGAGGTAATAACTGCCCACCTGTCCCCCCGAATACTGTAAAGGACTGACCACCAGGGCCCCCCGTCACCCAGCACCAACCAGCTCTCCTCTCCATTCGTGTTATTTGCTCCATTCTTGACTGCATCGCTGTATCATCCACCTGATGTAGCACCTGTACAGCCTCTAAAGCTCTTACCTTCAGACTCAGCTTTAGTTTAATAAACTGTAAATACTGTTTGATCAGAGGAGGAGGGGTCTCTGCTTGTGAGTCTGGTTTCTCCCAACGTTTCTTTCTCCAGTTCTGAGGGAGGTGTTGCCACCGTGGCCTCTGGCTCACTCACAGAGGATAAAGTGTTGTGATTTCATGTTTTCATGATTTTAAACTCCTGTAAAGCTGCTTTGTGACAACATTGTTGTAAAAATTGCTACACAAATAAACTTGACTTTATATCGGCCGATGTTGATATATTTAAAAAATGGCAAATATCGGCCCGATATATCAGCCGATCGATATATCGTTCGATCTCTAGTAGTTAGAATATCAGTAATTTGTTTGTGAGACTGTGGAGAAAGGCCTTCTGGTAGGGAAAGGCGAGAACTGGGAGAGAACGAAAAAGAAAGGATATGAATCAAGCTGCAGAAGATAGAGATTTTTACCTGGCGTTTTGTGGAAGAGCAGCACTAAATTAAGATACAAAAACTACTGTACGGACTTCTCAATCGAGGGATTAAGTACGTCTTGGCTAACATCCATGTTAAATGTAGAATATGCACCCAGAAGTCAGAGCGCACGCCAGAGATAAACGCAGCCAAATCTTCTCGCTGGCCAACATCTGCGCTGTCTACAATTCTCCTATTAGTCAGTCTGAAAATCTATGTAGGACTCAGTATTTCAACTTCAAGCAGTAAACACATGCACACGCACACACACACTCTATTACTTCCATCGAGACCCGCAGTAACATTATCCAAAACAGCACATTCTTCTAATAAAATCTCCACTGGGCTCGCGTCTGCCGCTGCCCAATGTGTGTGCGTACACTCTCCCAAACCCAATTATTCTACTCCTGCCATTTTTACTAATAAATCAGAAAGCTAAGGTTACCAAGGCAAGCGTGCGTATGTGCGTGCATGTGTTTTGGGTCCATCCCCAAAGTCCGGGGGCCCGAATCCCTCTTCTCCTCTTCATTACTGTAAAATACCGTGTGATGTCATGGCCTGAAAAACGATAGCAATTAATCAGCGCTACCGAATCCGATCCACCCGACTAATCACAATTACACAAATGGACGAATCAGTCTCAGAGAGCGAGGCATGCTAACTACGGGCCCCCTCGGCACCCCAGAACGAAGGGAATTACAGTAAGTTAAACTGCACAGGCCTCGTTATAATGGTCCTAGTTGGCCGTCTGAGACTGATTGTATAAAATTATGAGTTAAAGTTCACATCAGATTCAATTTAGCACAGTGTAGACTGAAGGGCTGCCGTATTCTGTGTAGGGCTGAAACGATTCCTCGAGGAACTCGATTACAAAAAATCATCAAAGCAAATTCTTTGCCTCGAAGATTCGTTTAATCTATACAAACATATACAGCACACTGTATCACACGGATGACTTTTGCCAGGTGACACGAAGACGACATGATTTGATGGAGTGGATTGTAAAATAGAAAAAGAGCGAGAGAATAAGGAGAGACGAACAGAAGAGACAGGTTAGAGAAAACCATACACAGTGTCTAAAGTCTACTGTAAACCGAACTATCTGAGGAGCCGTTACTGAGAGTGAACCTGAAGTAAGACGTGACTGAAGTTATCTTCTAATGTGAATTCCACCGTTCCACCTTAAATGCTGCAGCAGTTAGAGACTCTGGAATGTAACCTCTATACCATTTAAGGTGGAACGAGGAATTCTAATAAGAAGCTAACTTCAGAAAGCAGGCAACTGAGCTTTCCCAGCAAACTGATAGAGAGTCTGAGTTTTAGGGTGACCGCTAGCCGAGCACCACATCAGTGTCTCAGCATCTGAGCAGAAACAGTCCGTCTACATGTCCAGTCCACAGAGCGACACACAGTAACCATAACATCTATCTTAAGTCAGTGTGATGGTGAGTTGAGATGAAAGCTAGTAAAGCGTGTATGTTATGGTTAACATACACCTCTCACACACCCTCCTCCCTCCCAGTGATATAAAATACACAGTAATCTAAATATCAGGTGGTGTTTTTAGTAATTTGGAGCCTAAAATTCACAAAATTTTATACAGAGAGAATATTCAGTTTAGTTTGTTTACAGTAAGCGGGTCAGCAAGTGTAGAACAAGCTTCAGTATAGTAACTGAATGTACAGTAGCCAGTCCTGTGAACTTATAGTATGATATATAGGTCTAGTAATACATTTCAATAATAGTAATTATTAAAATGTTTTCTTTAAAACGATACTATATATAATTTAAGCAATAATATGTTAAGAAACCTGCGTTTTTTTATCTTACATATTTACTATTGCTAATATCAATCAATCAATCAACCTTTATTTAATCAGAAGTACATTAAGGGGTGACCCTCATTTTCAATGCAGCCGAGCATATACATTTTAAGGGATTGAAAGCAAAATGAGCAAAAATAATAATAATAAATAAAAAACAAGTTTTAAATAAACATTTAATATAGATGCATAAAATATAATGTAAAATTGTTTAGAAAAATTTAATAAAAGAATATAAAATAAACATAATACATACAAGATAATAAAAAGATAAAAATACTATAAAAATAAAATAAATATTAATAATAATAATAATAATAATAATAATAATAATAAAATAAAACAAAATAAAACAAAATAAACATAAAATACATAGAAAATAAACTAATAAGATAAAAAGTAAAATCCTAATAATAAAAAAAAGATATACTCATTTAAAACAATCACAGGCTTTCTGATGGTGACTAGAGACTAAAAGTTTAAAATGGTTCAGTGATCCCAGCGAGCTGAGCTTCAGAGTTTCCTGTAGAGAATTCCAGCTCGCTGGTGCACTGTAGCTAAAAGCAGATTTTCCCAGTTCACTAAAAACTGGGAATATATTTTATCCGATTACTCGATTAATCGATGGAATAATCAATAGAATACTCGATTGCTAAAATAATCGATAGCTGCAACCCTAATTCTATGTTAACGTTGCTAAGCGTAGATACACGGAAGGCTACAAACGGCTGGCGCTTTATCCAGAGCTTTACAGTTTAACTCGCAACAGCAAAGCCACAGACGAAGCTCTGAACTCTGACCATCTCAGCTGAACCCAAGTCCAGCCTATATGGCGGGCGGCGGTCCAAAACAATTACTGACCATAAAGAAGAAATCTCTAAACACGCCACAACAACAAAACACCAGGACACTTCCTGCTGGGAGAAAAAAGATAAATGTCTTTTCCACTATAGTCTAAAAGTCATTGTGGTTTGTGTGGACGCTCGGTTACATCAGCGCAGGACTGAAATAGACAGGAAAGAACATTTCATGACAAGCTTGGAAAGGTGGCCATTACAGTGAAACACGACTAGCAATCCCACAATGTAGGTGTACACAGCCCCCCTTTCGTCCTGTAGGTGTGGCCCCCGGCCCGACGCCAGAGAAAGGGCTAAGTAACCGCAGTGACCACGATGTGAAAACAAACAAACTCAGAACAGGACAGTTCACACATGAACCAGATCAAAGAAGGGCGGGGCCAAGGAAGTTCAGAGGAAAGACTGGGCTAATGATCACAGAGGAGAATGATTGACAAGCGTGAAAGCAGGGCAGGGAGAGAGGAAACGCACTACTACTACTACTACTGCTACTACTACACACACGGAGGCTACAGAGGAGCGGCGAGTATGTGTGTAGGTTAGTGTGGAATGCTTTAATGTGAGAGGGCGGAGGATGTGTGGTCACTCCGGAAAAAGAAGATGCAAACCGAATGCATGAAGTTTGAGTCGGGCAGGGTAACAGTGTTCTGGGGTGATTTGTAAGTGTGAGTATATAAAGAGAGAGTACAGTGTAGGGGAATCCTGTAAATGTTGTTGGAGTGAAAAGCTCAACTCTGCAGAAAGTTTAGAGTGAGGATTATCCACCGGGGTGGTGATAAGAACCATAATAATAACAATAATAATAATAATAATAATAATATATTTTATTTAAGAGGAAGCCAATGAAGCTGCTGTAAAACAGGAGTGATATGATGGATTGAAGGGTTCCGTGTAATGATACGAGGAGCCGAATTTTGAACCAATTGTATGTAAAGAACTACAATAATCTAAACGAGAAGTAACCAGACTATACAAGGCCTCTAAAAGCTGCCTCAAACCAAGTTACTACATGAAATCATTACACATACACTGCATGGTACCATTCAGATGCAGCTCAATTTCATGAGTATACTTACTCATCCTCCCTCCACCAACTTCATTCGCTGTATTAACACTACAGACCTTTTCCAACGTGGCAACAAAATCAGCTGAGAGCACCACTGGTTTGAATTTGCAGGACAAAATAAAAACAGAAACAGAGCCAGAGCAGAGCTGGGCGATAAAACGATAATGATAATTATTGTGAAATAACGTTTCCTCAATAGAACTATAAGACGTAGTCGACAGAAAGCCAATACAATTAAGTTCAATCCATGTTTTGAGAGACAACACGAATAGCCAATAAGAGAATAGCGCCGCCCCCAAACCAATCAGGTGGCTGAACTAGATTGGAGATTTGGAACTAATTGTAATTAATGAAGGTTTTCTTTGGATTACAAAAATCTAAACGAGAAGTAACCGGACTATACAAGGCCTCTAAAAGCTGCCTCAAACAAAGTTACTACATGAAATCATGTAGTAACATGATATCTGAGATGTTCTGTTAAGGTTTTCTTCAGAAATAAACTTATCTGAAACATTCACAATAGAAAAGTGTGTGAGTGTTGGGGCAAATAAACCCCAAATAATGTTTTATATGTTGAAGAGTGGGTACTTTTCATGATACACGATAGCCATTAACCATCAACGTTACATACGGCCAAATGTAATAATAAAATAAGCACACACAAACTTTTTTTATCGTTGGTGCACATATAGAGTCAAACATACAGAGGTTATGCAAAAAAAAAAAAGCAGTAATTAGCCACATAATGTGGTGTATATACACATATATACTCCACATTACATGCTTTACTTTATGAATATGATTGTTAATGGAAAATATAGGCTCATTCTAATTTTTATGCCTGCAACAAGTTACAAAAAAGGTGGGACAGGAGGGTGTTTATTCTTAAGAGCATTTTTTTAACAAACTGGGGACCAAAGACACAGTGATCCAGTTTTGAAGGCATTATATTTTTGTTGCTGTATTTTAAGTTTAACAGAGACAGATCAGGACTGTAGGCAGGCCAGTCTAACCCACACACTCTGATGATGCAGTGTTCTGACGAAGACTATGAACTGTGAATTATAAACTGGTACTAATTTCAATGCTTCTTTACTTCTTTGGCAGGCACAACATACAGGGCGGTCGCGGGCTGGAGGTTAGAGAACCATATAAATGATTTGTAAGGATGACTCATCAAACTACAATACACACTTTCATATATCATTTTAAATGAGCTTGGCCAGCCAGTACAATAGTGGATGCACACTGCTATAATCACTGCTACATGCAGACGTGTGGACTCGAGTCACATGACTTGGACTTGAGACCAACTCGAGTCACTAAACTGAAAACTTGCGACTTGACTTAGACTTTATCTTTACTGACTTGGAATAGGACTTGAGCTTTAAGACTTGAAAAGACTCGCCCTCTATTTTTTACATAAGAAAACTCAGTAACTGATCATTTAGTATTAAATGGTGCTGTAACGCTAGGGAGCTGAGCTGCGCCGCTCAGTTTATCCGTAACCTAGCAACAAGTGAAGTTCTACAGCCAATCACGGGAAGCTTTGGGGGTGTCAGTGTTGAATTTGTGCGGAGACGAGGAGCAACATGCTCCCGAAAATAATCCAGTTCAGCTACAAAGATTCTGCTGCAGTAAATAAAAAATAACTGAAACATGCAGGACACGCGGAGTCCAGATCACAGATGGAGCTTCAACCACTTCAAACTCTGTTCAACTTTAGAGACACGAAGAACAGGAAGTCTCTGCTCTGAAGAACAGGAAGTCTCTGCTCTGAAGAACAGGAAGTCTCTGATCTGAAGAACAGGAAGTCTCTGCTCTGTGTATTTCACATATAGAAGTTAGCTAGCTGGCTAACAAGCTATCAAACTTAGCAACATAATGATAAACAGCTAATGTGGAGGAAGCTCTCTCCCTCTGTTCCTCCTCCTAGATCTTCCACCGTCCACTGAGAACTTCACTGAAACATTAAAGAGTTTAGGAAGCTCAGCGTCTCAGACAGGAAGTGATCCAGTAGAGCAGAACAGTACAAACACTGATCAGTCCATGCAGAGCTACTGCAGAGTCACACATGCTGTTAGGACTGAAAGACCCGTCCAGATATTAATGGTTATGGTTTAGAATGTGATTATTAAAGTTCCTGTAGGTGTAATTAGTACTAATACTTCATACAGTGCAGTGTTTCTCAGCCTCTGCCTTCCAGACCCACTGCCTCACACTTTAGTGTTTTTCAGCTTCAACACCTATTTTAACTGGTAATGGACTGGTAATGAGGTGATTGGACTGGTAATGAGGTGATTAGACTGGTAATGGACTGGTAATGAGTTGATTGGACTGGTAATGGACTGTTAATTAGGTGATTGGACTGGTAATGGACTGTTAATAAGGTGATTGGACTGGTAATGGACTGGTAATGAGGTGATTGGACTGGTAATAGACTGGTAATGAGGTTATTAGACTGGTAATGGACTGGTAATGAGGTGATTGGACTGGTAATGGACTGGTAATGAGGTGATTGGACTGGTAATGGACTGGTAATGAGGTGATTAGTGATTAGAACTGCTTGAAATGATCTAATTTCATATGCAAGTTATTTTTATCATAATAGAAACTTTAAAAATGTTTATGTTATATTAATGTTAGTTTAATGTTCTACTAATCAACTGCATCAATTGTGTTAAATACTGAAATGATGTTACATCTGGTGACTTAACTAGGACTCGAAGTTTAAGACTTGGGACTTGACTCAAGACTCGCTTGTATTGACTTAGGACTTGATTGTCAAGACTTGAGACTTACTTATTACTTGCAACTTAGTACTATGCATGTGTATTTAGCTTTGCAGGTTTGTGTATAGGTGTGTGTGTGTGTGTGTGTGTGTGTGTGTGTGTGTGTGTGTGTGTGTGTGTGTGGAAAAAAAGGAAAACTAAAGAGAGAACTCACCAGAGGCTCTTTATTCTTGACGAGTCTGATGATTTTCACTGAATCTTCATCATCGTCGATGTCGTCTGGCAGAGGAGGAAGCTCAGGCTCGTAACTCTTCTGAGCCACTGTATCATGAACTGACAGCAAACTCTGCGAGGAGAGCACAAGAAGAGAACCATAAACACACACAGACACAACCCAGTAGCAACGGAGAGTCATTTATCTACTTCTAAACGTGTTGGCTAATCAGCTGCGCCTCGATTCTCCAAACATCTGCCTGAGTTCTTCGTGATAAATCATAGCTGCTCCGTGGCCTGCTTCACATTATTCCCTCCTACTGACAAATAAAGCTCTTTTTGAATGGATTACTCTCACTATTTCATTACAATCCACTTTGGCAATCCTCTCCGTTGTAATGTCATGCCAAATATATATACACACACATACACTAATTAATATATATATATATATATATATATATATATATATATATATATATATACATGTATATATAGTGAAGGTGTGAGTGGATCAGACACAGCAGTGCTGCTGCTGCAGTGTTGAAACACCTCAGTGTCAACCAACAAAAACTATCCAGCCAACAGGGGGCAGCACCCCATGTACATGTGTATGTATATGTTTATATGTGTATGTATATGTATATGTATATGTGTATGCATATGTATATATGTGTACGTATATATTTGTATGTATATGTAAATGTGTATGTGTACGTATATATGTGTATGTATATGTATATATGTGTATGTGTATGTGTATGTATATGTGTATGTTTATGTATATATGTATGTATATATGTATGTATATGTATATATGTATGTATACGTGTATGTATATATGTGTATGTATATGTATGTGTATGTATATATGTATGTATATGTATATATGTATATATATGTATGTGTATGTATATATGTATGTATATGTATATATGTATGTATATATATATATATATATATATGTATATATGTGTATGTATATATGTGTATGTATGTGTATGAATATGTATATATATGTATGTATATGTGTACATGTGTATGTATATATATATTTGTATATGTGTATGTATATATGTGTATGTATATTTGTATATGTATGTGTTTGTGTATGTATATATATGTATGTGTATATATATGTATATGTGTACATGTGTATGTATATTATATATATATATATGTGGAGCTGATAAAATGGGTAACTTGCATATAAACTAGAAGCTGGTTTAATCATCTATCTTACTGGTGTTTATATAAACATGTGTTTAATTACTTTAACAAAAGAAAAAGGATTAAAGAAGCATTTTTTGTTTTTTTGTTTAAAGACATCCTGGTTGCCAGGGGCAGCAGTAAATGTCACTGACAGGCACATCCCCAGCACCAGACGGACAGACGTTAATGATGCTTTCAGCCACCTTTAATAACTCACACGACCCGCCTACAGAACAGGAGGACAACAAAAACAAATGAGAAACTGAAGAAACAGCGAAATTTAGAGCTTCATTATTCCGACTCTTTCACGATGCCGTGTGTCAGACGCCGCTGGAAACGTTCTCTGTTTCTCGCTGCTCTCTTTTTTTCTCTCTCCTTTTCTTTCCTCTCGTTTCCATGATAAAAACATCTTCCAGTCATGTGCCATAGATAAAAAATGAACAAGGGAGTTAAAAAATGGAGGAGAGACAAGAGCAAGTGCAGAAGAAAGTGTCTTTTTTATGACAGGGGATCGAGCTCCAGAACAACATTCAAGATGTGGCTAAAGAAGAGCAGATGGGGGAGAGAGGAGTGGGTGGAGGTAAATTGGAAAGCAGAGCCACGTTCAAAAAAACGACTGCAGTGTTCAGACACAGCTAAATTTCATAAGTATACTTTCTCATCGGGCCTCCACCGATTTCATTCCCTGTTTTAGCACCACAGACCTCCTCCAACGTGGCAACAAGATCAGCTGAGAGCACCACTAGTTTAAACTTGTGGGACAAAATAAAAACAGAAACAGCAGCGTCTCAGCTGTCTCATGCCATAGTGTGTAAAAACCTTTACAACAGTAGTAAATAGTTTACGTAACGAAAAGTCCACCACATGTAATCAGATTCCTATTCCTTCCTATAGCAACCAGAATGTAACCGCCAGGGTTTAGTAATCAAACTAGGGTTTAAGCTGATCAGCCATCAGACTCTTCAACTCCTCCCAGTGGAGCCGGAAGAGGAAGGAGGACGGATGAGGAACAAGTCCCTTAATTCAAATTACAGTTTATTTTTATTTGTACTGTAATCACATTACTGTGCATCTGCACTCCCGGACACTCTCCACACTTTACTGGACATCTTATGTCAGCACTCATAGACACTACTGACTCTTTGATGTACATCCTGTACATTTGCACTCCTGGACACTATTTAACACTATTTAACATTTACTTACATACAATCTTTGCACATTGATTTATTTTTAAATAAATATCCCAGTACTGTAATATATCTGCTGATACCCATTTTTCTCTTGAACATTACCTCATTTATTACTGCACTACCTTTTTACCTACAGTCAGGGTGTAGAGTTTATATTCATATATTCTTGTATATATTCTTTTGACTATTGGAATTCTTTATTCTTCTTATTCTACCTTATTGTGTTTTGTACTTTGTTTTGGTACTGTGTAACTGCTACTCGGGATCAATAAAGTATCTATCTATCTATCTATCTATCTATCTATCTATCTATCTATCTATCTATCTATCTATCTATCTATCTATCTATCTATCTATCTATCTATCTATCTATCTATCTATCTATCTATCTATCTATCTATCTATCTATCTATCTATCTATCTATCTATCTATCTAACGCAGATCAATGGCGTTAAACAAATGAGCCTAATTTCTGTATTTCCAGCTAGCATTTCGTTGAAACCCCCTCCGGCCAGCTCCCTGCAATTCCTATCTGAACCACTAGGTGGAAATA
Organism: Megaleporinus macrocephalus; assembly: GCA_021613375.1. NCBI lineage: Eukaryota > Metazoa > Chordata > Actinopteri > Characiformes > Anostomidae > Megaleporinus > Megaleporinus macrocephalus. Next base: position 2,968,475 of record CM038715.1, read on the forward strand.
CACACCCTTTCATTTTTCACAGACTGACTAAAGCGGCGGCCTCGCAAGAACAGTTTTCCTTTGCGTTGCGTCCGTCTGCCAGTGTTTACCGTATGTGACTCAGACTCATCCAGGACGTTTTTAAAATTAGTAAAACCAGTGTCCCTCATGGGAACCAAAACAAAGACATTTAACATACTAATCTGATACTAATCTGATACTAATCTGATACAGTACTTAAGAGACACCACACAGCTGAATACAGTGAGTATCAGTAACAGCAGAGCTACACACACAGCTAACACAAAACTAATAACCCAGAAACCCTACAGACCAGATCTGACCGGTACGAACAGAACAGCAGCAGTAATTCAATATTCTACATTTAATGATTACAGTTTTAGTTTAAAATAACAGAGTCTGAGTTTAATGACTGCAGGTTTTACTGCATTTATTTTATTAACTTTTTTCATTTTAAATTAAAGTCTAAATGTAATGATTACAGTATTGGTGATATTTGGTTGATGTACTTTGTTCATTTACTGATAATTTAGTTAAACATATTATGCTGTTTTATATGAGCTCGTTAAAATTGTAATAAACAGTTTAGACCATGTTTCATGACTTGCTTGCGCTAATAACTACATGTAGCCCTGCTGTGGCATATAGCCCCTCTATCGGTATCGGTTATCAGCTGATCGTGCTGAAAGGTGATCGGTGATCGGAATCGGCCTTAAAAATGCTGATGGGTCCCTCTCTAGTTTTAACAGATTACAGTAAGTGAATGTTTCACCTATCCACCATCTGCCACGAGGCTGAATGTAGTACAACAGACTGCCAGTCAAGTTGTGGTTGTGATGTCATAGCATAGCACATGGGTCTCCACTGTGAAGTTAAGTCTGCTCAGTTTAACAAACCAAGTATAAAATACACCATACAGTTCATACTGCTGCAGAAACCTGGACATCAAGTTTAAATAACTACAGCAGTATTTCTCTTTAACCAAAGTAACGTAATTGTAATTATAATTATAATAATTATAATTATTATAAACTAAAATAAAAGATTTAACAGAGAACTCTTTATAAAGAGTGTTCAGAACTACATACATATCACTCAACATTAAGATTCATTACTGGAGACCCCTACAGCACACATCACTGTTTATCATATGAACAGGTCGGGTGGTCTTCTCTTGATGTGCGTCGAGAAACGTGTTTGTTTTTCTTTCTGGCCGTATGCCATCGTATATCACAACAATGTTCACTGAAAATAGTACAAGGTACGGAACTCACTCCAGTGACTGGATCACCTTCAGGAAGTCACTGCAGGAAACACTCAAGCTCAGCTCGCTGGAGTCACTGAGTCATTTAAAACTCTTAATTTCTAACCACCTCCACACGACCTGCCAGTGTTTTATTTAATTTTACTAAACAGTTTTATGATTTTGATATTCAGTTGTTTTTTATTTATTTATTTTTTTTATTTATTTTTACCCTTCTTTTATTTTTACCTAATAACTTGATTTTTATTAATCTATTAATATTATTTTATTATTATTATTTATTTCACTATTTTATGTTTTACTTCTATATTTATATCTATTTTTATCTACTTATTTTATTACTTTTGTCTTATTCTTGTCTCAGTCTCTCTCTAACTAGAGCGTCTCAGTAATCTGTTTTATGAGGAGAGATGAGCAGAGAACACTGATACTTACACACTCACTACCTAGACAGCCTACTTACACACTCACTACCTAGACAGCCTACTTACACACTCACTACCTAGACAGCCTACTTACACACTCACTACCTAGACAGCTTACTTACACACTCACTACCTAGACAGCCTACTTACACACTCACTACCTAGACAGCCTACTTACACACTCACTACCTAGACAGCCTACTTACACACTCACTACCTAGACAGCCTACTTACACACTCACTACGGTTTGAGACAGACCCACTGTGACAAGAAACACATTAAAATATGCTTGCATCATGGGATTGTCTTAGTGGCTGAGGAAGAGTTCGATGCTTCCTTAAAATCAGGTCTAAATAAGGTTCCTCAGTAGACAGTATGTTTAAGGTATGTAAGAATTGGGACAGTCTACATGTCAGGAGCGCATACTATGATGTAAAATGCTGCCTATGTAGGAGCTCAGTAGGATTTGAGACACACCCAAAGTGACCACTGACTTCTGGTGTTTGTTAGCGCCAATACTAAATTAAAAACAACACTGGGCCTTTCTTGGCTGATCAGCTGCGTCTGGAATAAAGTGGAAAACTGTGAAAATTCCATTTTTGCTGAGGTGCTTAAGAGTACAGTACACTGACCTTATTGTAACAGAACAGTAATTTAATTTTCTTTATGCAGCTGCTAAGTGCAGGCGAGGGGAACGTGTCTCTGCTAATGAAAAACTAATCTCATCTTGATTGGATAATGGCCTTCCTCAGTGACTACATATTATTGGCTAACAGACTAGATTGAAAAGTGATTGTTATTAGTAGTAGAATTTTAGAAAAGAGAATCTGACAGGAAAAGATATGTGGCCTAACCGGTAGCCTAACGCAAACACAGCGAGCTGGATTTCTCCCCAGCACAATAACAGATCTGCTCTCTTAGCAAGTGCAAACACTCAGCAGCAGCAGTACTCGACCATAATACACTGAGAAGTGAATAAAATATTACAGAACAAATATTATCGAAGCGTCGGAGCATTAGCCACGTTTTATTTTCCATTATTCTTTCTTTTATTCCCTCTGTTCGGAGGGTGAAGCCGGGTTTTAGGGTTTGATGTGGCACTGGGTTCTGCAGTGCCGGAGTTTTCCTAAAATATCCTGCGGCTGACGAGGCAGGCGCTGAGCTACGCCAACTCTGAGCTGCATGAGAAGAAAACACTAACATTCAGCGTGGATGTGCCCTGAGAGATGGACCTCTTATCAACTGATGATGGAGCAGAAATGCTAAATGAACTTGTCGCACAGATACACTCACTCCAAACAACCTCCTGCTCACCCCTCACTCCCACAGCACCTACCGGCCAGCTCCCTCTATAGCTGCTGCTACTCTTTCCATCTACTGCTTACTCCTCACAGCAGAAGCAACAACACACCAAGATCACCAGGATTATATATATATATATATATATATATATATATATATATATATATATATATAAACATGCAAGATTTCTGGTAAGGTGCATGACATATCATGGTCCGTGTTTCTGTGTATATATACAGTAAAGACCAAAAGTTTAGACACACCTTCTCATTCAAAGAGTTTTCTTTATTTTCATGACTATGAAAAGTGTAGATTCACACTGAAGGCATCAAAACTATGAAACTATGAACAAAAAAGTGTGAAAAAAAGCCACCTTTTGCTTTGATTACTGCTTCGCACACTCTTGGCATTCTCTTAATGAGCTTCAAGACGTAGTCACCTGAAATGGTTTTACTTCACAGGTGGGCCCTGTCAGGTTTAATAAGTGGGATTTCTTGCCTTAGAAATGGGGTGGGACCATCAGTTGTGTAGAAGTCAGATGGATACCCAGCTGATAGTCCTACTGAATAGACTGGTAGAACTTGAATTGAACTTGTAAAGAAAAACGAGTGGCCATCATTACTTTAAGAAATGAAGGTCACTCAGTCCGAAAGATTGGGAAAACTTTGAAAGTGTCCCCAAGTGCAGTCGCAAAAACCATCAAGCGCTACAAAGAAACTGGCTCACATGAGGACCACCCCAGGTAAGGAAGACCAAGAGTCACCTCTGCTGCGGAGGATACGTTCATCCGAGTCTCCAGACTCAGAAATCACAGGTTAACAGCAGCTCAGATTAGAGACCAGGTCAAAGCCACACAGAGTTCTAGCAGCAGAAACATCTCCAGAACAACTGTTAAGAGGAGACTGTGGATCAGGCCTTCATGGTAAAACAGCTGCTAGGAAACCACTGCTAAGGACAGGAGACCAGCAGAAGAGACTTGTTTGGGCTGAAGAACACAAGGAATGGACATTAGACCAGTGGAAATCTGGGCTTTGGTCTGATGAGTCCAAATTTGAGATCTTTGGTTCCAACCAGCGTGTCTTCGCGCGACGCAGAAAAGGTGAACGGATGGACTCTACATGCCTGGTTCCACCGTGAAGCTTGGAGGAGGAGGTGTGATGGTGTGGGGGTGCTCTGCTGGTGACATTGTTGGGGATTTATTCAAAACTGAAGACGTACTGAACCAGCATGGCTACCACAGCGTCTTGCAGCGGCATGCTAATCCGCCTGGCTTGCGTTTAGTTGGACCATCATTTATTTTTTTAACAGGACAATGACCCCAAACACACCTCCAGGCTGTGTAAGGGCTATTTGACCAAGAAGGAGAGTAATGGGGTGCTGCGCCAGATGACCTGGCCTCCACAGTCACCGGACCTGAACCCAATCGAGATGGTTTGGGGTGAGCTGGACCGCAGAATGAAGGCAAAAGAGCTAACAAGTGCTAAGCATCTCTGGGAACTCCTTTAAGACTGTTGGAAGACCATTTCAGGTGACTACCTCTTAAAGCTCATCAAGAGAATGTGTGCGAAGCAGTAACCAAAGCAAAAGGTGGCTACTTTGAAGAACCTAGAATATATGTTTTTAGTTGTTTCACACTTTTTAAGTATATAATTCCACATGTGTTAATTCATAGTTTTGATGCCTTCAGTGTGAATCTACAATTTTCATAGTCATGAAAATAAAGAAAACTCTTTGAATGAGAAGGTGTGTCTGCACTGACTTCACAAAAAAACAACAGGAACTCATTTAAACCCAATAAAAAAACCAACAGTCTACTTTGCTTTAATTGACAACGGCCTGTAGACGACTTTCCCCAAAACGAAACCCCCACCACCTCCCACACTGGAACACCACCCCAGTTTCACCCTCTAAAACCACCCCATCCATCACACCAAAGAAAAGAAAAACAAAACCAAACTCTCCCTCTCACTTGCTGTACCTGCTCACACAATGACCTCAGGCTGACACCCTAACGCTCAACCCAGAGAGTCCGAGCTCATTATGAGCAGTGCAGCTTCTGAAAGGGGGTCAAACGTGGTCTTCTCTACTGTGTCTGAGTATGTGTGAGGGTTCATTAGCTTCAGTGGACCTCCTGCAAAAACAGATCATCAACTATTTTAAATCGGGTCCAGGTAGCGTATCTGCCATACAGCTCTCATTAGCACAGAGCTTGTCATGTGACCACCTACAGTCATAACCCCCTGCATATAGATCACTGAGTATTTACCCCCTTAACATGAACACACGACACACATGGCTTTCTTCATTCTTTACTGAGAAAACATCGACAGCAGAAGTAAGTGCACCTCTATGTTAATGATGTCTCCATAACCTAATAGGCTAAATAAAAAAAAATTGATTGGAAGTGTGGGTTTCACTGATAAACCTATACTTACCAGGTTACAGTGAACCATGCCTCAATGTAGACAACCTACAGAAGACCAACAAAACATTGCTAAAGACATGGGTGAGGTATTGGGGTTCATCAGTTAAATATACTATCTACAAATGGAGAAAGTTCCTAGTTTCCCTAGGAGCGAGTGCCCTGTTTAGATCAGTTGTTGGGAATTTTGATAAATCATAGCATTTGTTAAAAACGTATGCGCACATATGGGCCTGCTGATTGCTGCAGCTCACGGGAAGGTCATGGATTTGTGACCCCCAGCATTTGGGGCGTTTATGACTCCAAGACCCTGCAGCATTATCTTTAGGACTTCTATTCGAGAACTTCTATTCATTGTCCATCCCAAAGAATTACGACGTGGCCAAAAGAAGCAGAAGGACTGGCCTATAAAGGGACTATACAGCAAAGACATGACTGAGACCAGGGCAGACCAGGGTAGACCGGGGAGTGAGAGCTCAGAGAAACGTCAGTGCTGCAATCCCAAGAATAAAAAGCTTAAACTCTAAACTGGTCTCTCTCTTCATTCTGACGGCAAAAACGAAGTTACGACACACTTCAGTGCTTTGCTTGGAGATACTGCAGACCAACACCGAGACCTTGTCTAAACTGTGAAGCATGGTGGAGGGAGCACACATTGCTAAAACAACTGTGAAGGTGTATCAAAACAAGTGAACAGGAGAATGTAAGGTCAGGAATCCTTGACCTCAAGCTGAAGAGACGCTGCGTAACAAGACGACTAGACAGTCCAGATCTTGAAAAGGGCTATGCCAGCAAGACATGCAAGAAATACTGAAGAACTAAAACACTGGACAAGGAAGTTTACTCCATGTGCTCAATAATGAAATGATTGTTTGTGTTATTAGTTTAGTTAGATTAGTTTAGTTTGTCTATAGTTTTATACTATATCGTGGGCATCACCAGTACTTCCGGAACACTGAGAAGCTGCATTTGGAGCCTCCAAACTCACAATTAGTGTAATATAACAGCAGCAACTGCATTACAGCTGGTGGGACGCCAGTCTAGCCAAGCATTAGGTGTCCTCCACAAGTTTGATCTAAACATCTCCTGAAGCCAGGTGTGCTTTGCATTATGGGATGCGACAGATGGCATTAACAGAGAACTGGAGAAGTGTAGCAGCTAACAGGGCGAGGACAATGAAGCGAGGTCTCTCTTGGACTATCAGTGAGGGACGTTGTCTACTTGGTGTTTGGAGTGAGCTGGGTGGTCTGCAGGTGGACTGTAGTTTGGTTTATTATCAGATTATTATTACAGCTATGAACAGATGCTGTCTCTGCCGCTGCTCCGTGATACGCTCTACAAGAAATGTGCAGTAGTTTAGAAAACCGGATCTTCTCCCTGTGTTTACTTTCTCGCTCGCACGCCACATAGCTCTGACCAATCAGAGGAGACGACGTGCTCACGTGGTTTGTTGGGGCACGTTTTGGTGTGTTTAGGTTTTTGCCTGTGTGAAAAACTTAACCGAGGAGGAAACACTCCAATAAACAAACTCATTAACTGATCCGGACCAGAGAAACAGCTACAGGTGAGAAAACGCCTTTAAACGTAGAGCTACTGTGTCACTGCAGGATGTTGTCAGTATAATGAAATATGACGATATGTAACTGTGCCTTGATGTTATATTTTTAATAGAAATGGACCGATCAGTGTTTTTGAGGCTGATACCGATAGAGGGCGGGGCTATATGCAATTATTAGCGTGAGCAAGTCATGAAACATGGTTGAAACATGGTTATCTAGAACTATAAACTCAGTCACTCTGTGGTTCTTTAGCTCTCTGGCTGTACCAGTCAGATCTGGTCTGTAGGGTTTCTGGGTTATTAGTTTGTGTTAGCTGTGTGTGCTAGCTCTGCTGTTACTGATACTCACTGTGTTCAGCTGTGTGGTGTCTCTTAAGTACTGTATCAGATTAGTATCAGATTAGTATGTTAAATATCTTTGTTTTGGTTCCACAAGACACGCTGATGTTACAGATCTTACAGAACGTCCTGGATGAGTCTGAGTCACATACGGTAAACACTGCCAGACGGACGATGTTTTCTAGCAGCGCATGCGGTGAACACCATAAACTGTTCTTGTGAGGCCGCTGCTTTAGTCAGTCTGTGGAAAATATGCTTTTCCACCTAGTGGTTCAGGTAGGAATTGCAGGGAGCTGGTCAAAGGGGGTTTCACTGAGGGCTCCTCTTCCTGGATGAAACGCTAGCGGGAAATACAAAATAGGCTCATTTGTTAATCGCCATTGATCGGCTCTTGGGAGAAATATCTTCTGATCGTCGTTCTCTTCAAAAAATTGGCCGATACCGATACATAGCCGATAGATCCTTCCATCTCTAACTGTTACCATACCACCGAGCCCACTTCTGCGCACTCGCGCTCTGCTTTTCCCTCTGGAATTCTGCACGTGTAGAACTAGGAAGTCGTAATAGGTGCTTTCATCACTGTCAATATTAGTCTATGTGAGGGCCTAATACGTGTGAAATGTGTTTTTACATGTGTGAATCATAAAGGGGCTCCAAAAGCCGGGGTGAGCGTTTAAACGGCCTTGATTTACGTCTGGTCCAAAGGAATGGACGATTTCAGCCCTAATTGAGAGTGATACAGTTACTATCACACAGAGACACCATTCAGGCCTACTGCAGCCATCTGCTTGCGCTTTACATAACCCCACAACACATTCTTCTAGGACACACACCAAGAAGGACAGAGAGATGGGGTGGGGGTGGGGGTGGGGGGGGGGGGGGGTAAGAGAGACTGCTGACGAGGAAAAATAAAATCTGTAATTAAATATACAGGCTTACCTTCACGTGGGGTTTAGACAGCAACTTCAGCAGCTCCCTCACTTCAGCACTCAGTGGTTTAGCCTGCAGCTCCTCAGACAACTGCGAGACGGAGACAGAAAAGAAAGAAAGAAAGAAAGAAAGAAAGAAAGAAGAAAATACAAAGTGACAGAGGGAAAGAACGAGAGAAAGACAGAGAGACAGATTATATATATATATATATATATATATATATATATATATATATATATATATATATATATATATATATATATATATATAGAGAGAGAGAGAGAGAGAGAGAGAGAGAAAGTGTGACAGACAGAAAGAAGAGAGAGAAAAAGAGAGAGAGAGAGAAAGAGAAAGAGAGAGAGAGAGAGAAAGAGAGAGAGAGAGAACACAATTATGAACTAGTACATGCACTAGAGTGTATTCAGGCAGAAGTAAACGCTACAGGTGGGAGAGAAAGAGATGCTCCTCAGTAGCGCAGGACGATGTGCACTGATGTGAAGCATGGTGTGTGTGTGTGTGTGTGTGTGTGTGTGTGTGTGTGTAACTGATGTGCTGCTGAAGACCCCCTGATGATCATCAGTAGATTTTTCCACTGCTAATAACCAGCCTAATGGGAGGAGACAGTGCAGTGAATAATGACCACCGTGACCCACAGAGACATACACAAACATACCCCCACTCCCACACCCCCTACACACACACCCTACACACACACACAGTGAGTGAATACTGTGCTGGTTCAGGGTGAGAGGGGGCTGCAGGTGTGGAAAAAGTGAGCATGTCTGGGGTCACAGGTTTTGATGAACAGCTTTTGTGAGAAATTTGTGGGTTCAAGGTCAAAGTCATGGAGCGGTTCTTTCCAAGCATGCATCACACTTACTAAACACACACACACACACACACACACACACACACACACACACACACACACACACACACACACACACACACACACACACACACACACGCTACACAATATACGTGACCCTCTCAAAAATAACAGTCCAGAGGTCTTTCTGTAACCCAAAAGAACACTGATCACTGGGTTACAGCCCTCCTGCTGCTGCTTTCTTCCAGGCTGAACTACAAAAGTGAAGTGTGTCGAATTCAGCAGGACAAGTTTAAGTTTTGTTGTGACACCAATTAAACAGTTGACACCTCCATTACGTTTCCTGTAGGAGCTGAGCACTGGACACCCAGCAAAAAACTAACTCTGGTTTTGCTTCTACGCATGGACTGGAGCTCAAATCAAGGATGACTACAAATAATTCTTAAGGAGAGGTTTGCAAATTCCTCTAATATCAGAATGCAAATCTTTTACTGCTCATCATTTTCAGGTGTCTAAGACTTTTGGAAAGTCAAATAATCTGCTGATTCACCAACAATCTTACACAAATCAAGAACAAATCAAGTGTCATAAACCTGCTACTCCTTTCAGCTCTCACTGAATCTCTCTGCTCAGCAGTCCATTACTTAATAAACTCAGTTTATCATTTAAAGCCCAGAGCTGATTAAGAGAGGGACTGTGCTGGACGCTGGGTCAAGCAGTGCTATCAGCAGTGATCTGGACACACGTCCAACTCTCTCCAGTTTCTTTACTGCCACTGTGTGGCCAAAGGAAGAACTGCGCCCTCCTTGTGACCAGGCTGCTATTATGAAGAGTTCGAGGATTCAAGGAGAAAGAAATGAGCGGATAAGAAATAGAGGAGGTAGAAACGTGTGCACAAAAGAGAATATGAAGCGAGCATTAGCGAGGCCCGCCTGCTGAGATGGTTCTAGACAGCATCTCCAGCCAGACGGAGGTTAAAATGTCGTTTTATGTTAAACTATAAATTAAAGGTCCATTAGTGAAACTTAACACCCAAATGAGCTGCGGTGGCTAACCAGCTACGGCATTCAGAGCGCAGCAGAGAGCCACTGGTCGCGTACTGGGACGGGCGAAAACCGATACGGCTGAAAAGTACAGAGGCTGCTTTAAGTAATTTGGCAGCTTCAGCCGCGCCTCTTTAATGGACCACATAAACACACACAGTCGCACACACACTCGCAATAGGAGCCTGAACACACACGCAGAGATATCAGGTTATCCGTGTGGGGGACCTTTCGGGACACAGAAGCGATTCGACCGAGTTCCGGAACGGAGGCCGCAAGTTACAGAAACACAAGATGGCCGCCTGCCCTGACTCGGTGGGACGGAAGACAGCAGGAAACAGAAATTCATCAAAGCTAATCGGCTCTCCATGGTTCAGCTCCGGAACCAACCAGCCCTGAGCTCTGACACGCGCAAGAGGTTCTACACATGAAGGATCATATTTTTCTTATGACATATTTATTTACTAGATATACTAAATATTAACTCTCTACAGCAGACACGGGACCAAGTCTCAAATCAAGTCCCAAGTCTTAAACTTCGAGTCCTAGTCCAGTCACCAGATGTAACATCATTTCAGTATTTAATACAACTTAATGATGCAGTTGATTAGTAGAACATTAAACTAACATTAATATAACATTAACGTTTTTAAAGTTTCTATTATAACAAAAACAACTTGCATATGAAATTAGATCATTTCAAGCAGTTCTAATCACTAATCACCTCATTACCAGTCCATTACCAGTCCAATCACCTCATTACCAGTCCATTACCAGTCCAATCACCTCATTACCTGTCCATTACCAGTCCAATCACCTCATTACCAGTCCATTACCAGTCCAATCACCTCATTACCAGTCCATTACTAGTCTAATCACCTCATTACCAGTCAATCACCAGTCTAATCACCTCATTACCAGTCCATTACCAGTCCAATCACCTCATTACAGTCCATTACCAGTCTAATCACCTCATTACCAGTCCATTACCAGTCCAATCACCTCATTACCAGTCCGATCACCTCATTACCAGTCCATTACCAGTCCAATCACCTCATTACCAGTCCATTACCAGTCCAGTCACCTCATTACCAGTCCATTACCAGTCCAATCACCTCATTACCAGTCCATTACCAGTCCAATCACCTCATTACCAGTCCATTACCAGTCTAATCACCTCATTACCAGTCTAATCACCTCATTACCAGTCCATTACCAGTCCAATCACCTCATTACCAGTCTAATCACCTCATTACCAGTCTAATCACCTCATTACCAGTCCATTACCAGTCCAATCACCTCATTACCAGTCTAATCACCTCATTACCAGTCTAATCACCTCATTACCAGTCCATTACCAGTCTAATCACCTCATTACCAGTCCATTACCAGTCCAATCACCTCATTACCAGTCCATTACCAGTCCAATCACCTCATTACCAGTCCATTACCAGTCTAATCACCTCATTACCAGTCCAATCACCTCATTACCAGTCCAATCACCTCATTACCAGTCCATTACCAGTTAAAATAGGTGTTGAAGCTGAAAACCACTAAACTGTGAGGCAGTGGGTCTGGAAGGCCGAGGCTGAGAAACACTGCACTGTATGAAGTATTAGTACTAATTACACCTACAGGAACTTTAATAATCACATTCTAAACCATAACCATTAATATCTGGACGGGTCTTTCAGTCCTAACAGCATGTGTGACTCTGCAGTAGCTCTGCATGGACTGATCAGTGTTTGTACTGTTCTGCTCTACTGGACCACTTCCTGTCTGAGACGCTGAGCTTCCTAAACTCTTTACTGTTTCAGTGAAGTTCTCAGTGGACGGTGGAAGATCTAGGAGGAGGAACAGAGGGAGAGAGCTTCCTCCACATTAGCTGTTTATCATTATGTTGCTAAGTTTGATAGCTTGTTAGTCAGCTAGCTAGCTAACTTCTATATGTGAAATACACAGAGCAGAGACTTCCTGTTCTTCTTGTCTCTAAAGTTGAACAGAGTTTGAAGTGGTTGAAGCTCCATCTGTGATCTTCACTCCACGTGTCCTGCATGTTTCAGTTATTTTTTATTTACTGCAGCAGAATCTTTGTAGCTGAACTGGATTATTTTCGGGAGCATGTTGCTCCTCGTCTCCACTCAAATTCAACACTGACACCCCCAAAGCTTCCCGTGATTGGCTGCAGAACTTCACTTGTTGCTAGGTTACGGATAAACTGAGCAGCGCAGCTCAGCTCCCTAGCGTTACAGCACCATTTAATACTAAATGATCAGTTACTGAGTTTTATTATTTATTATGTTAAAATACGGAGGCGAGTCTTTTCAAGTCTTAAAGCTCAAGTCCGATTCCAAGTCAGTAAAGATAAAGTCTAAGTCAAGTCGCAAGTCATCAGTTTAGTGACTCGAGTTGGACTCATGTCCAAGTCATGTGACTCGAGTCCACACGTCTGCTCTACCGTCTCCTGCAACACCCTAGACCGGTTATATACCTGAATTTTAATTTAAACGTATGGAAGGTCTTTATTTACGGTGGCTGAGAAGACTGCAAAACCGTCCACAACACAACGGAAGGACACTTAAAGGACGTGGGACCCCATACGGCGATGCAATGTAAACAGAACCACGCCGAGCCGCGGTAGCGTCTAATAGTGATGGGCAAATGATACCGATGCTTCGAAGCTTCCTTAAAGTCGTTTATGAAGCGAGTATCAAGGTTTGCTTCGTTAAGGGCGAGTGACGTCACTGATGACGTCTGAAGTCTCGCTGGTTCAGGACGTGGTTCGAATGTTGGCGTGATTTATTATTTCTTAATAAAAATTAAAGTCACCATCAAACCACCATCACTGTCCCATCTCTTAAAACCACTGCACCAGTTTTAACATCTATCTCTCACGTACTGTTGGATTTATTTACTGACTGAAATCAGACTAGCAAACACAGATCAGATGATCAAATTAATCACAGAAAATTAAATTAAGGCATTTTATGTTTATACTTGTTTCCAGGCTGTCAACGTTGCAAGAGGCCATTGCATATAGTTGAACTGACTATAAAAGTTTTGGCCAGCAGGGGGTTTGTGTGCACATGAAGCTTCGAGTAATGAACCTTGGTTTGAACCAGCTGGAGGGAAAGCTTCAACGCTTCAAGAGGCTTGATCTGGCCATCACTAGCGTCAAATGAGAAGTAAGTCTGCATAGTTAGTAAATATAGCCATATATATATATATATATATATATATATATATATAGCTCCACGTGGTTCTGTTTACATGTGGTCCCACGTCCTTTAGATGTCCTCCAGAAACACTTCTGTTGTGTAGTGGACGGTTTGCAGCGCGTTTGTTAAATATAGTGTTCGTGTTTTCGTTTTGATGAAAGTGTTTTCTGTGTTTGCAGTGCGTTGGGTCTTCTCGGCCACCGTACTTCATTGCAACAGGATAAACAACAAAGCACATGAAAAGCTCTCCACACTTTGAAGTCTTTGACACACAAAGATAAAACCAAAGTTACTGCCTGCTCTCAATATCGTGAACGAAGACGTAGGTAATGTTTCAGATCCCTTTGTAGTCTAAAATAATCCCCCAGCTGCCTACTTCCGCGTAATTCACTCATTAAAATATAAACAGAATCGATGTGATCGAGACTGGATTGATGTGAAATCCACCGTTCTAGAAAAATCACCCAGTCAGAATTCTTCACGGTGGTAGGAACTGGGTTATGGTGTTTACAGCACAAACCAAAAACACTCCTAAACATCATCTGAGGCTTTACAACCCCATTCTCTCCAAAAGCTGGGACGCTGTGCCAAACAGAAGTAAAAATAGAATGCAGTGGTGTGCAAATTATTTAAAACACTTCACTGTGTGTGAACAACGTGTATGCAGACTATGAAGAAAGGCTGAGCCCTTCAGAAAGAAGAATAGGGAGGGAATTATCATTCTCTAAAAAAGTTTTTTAATTTTAATTAAATCTGGAGATTAAATGATTTGCACGTCTGCGTTCGGCCTTTATTTACATATTATATTCACAGCTCTTTCAGAATCAGATCAATGGTTTTAATGTTATTTTGTAAAGTGAACTTTCGCTTTAACGCTGGGATCCTGATACTGGTGTAATCTGTGGTTTAATCACACTCGGGGAGAGAATTATACCAACATTTCTTCAAATGGTAGAGACCAGAGTCCTGCAGTGCTACGAGGTTAGAGCCGGTGTGGAGCTCATGCCCTGCTGAAGAGGAGTGTTGACCTGCTAATGGGCTTCACAGGGCCAGCTCTGGCTGTCTACTGTGTTCTTTAGCTTTTTCTGATCATATCCAGAGTAAACTCATAGTGTTTACACAGGCTGTGTGTGTGTGTGTGTGTGTGTGTGTGTGTGTGTGTGTGTGTGTGTGTGTAGTGCATCTGCGTGTCTCTGTGTGTATCAGCAGGGTTGTTGATCTAGGACTCAGTTTACATTATGTGAGCCATCAAGAGTTTAAACGCTGAGTGTTTTATAATACTGATGACTAATGTCTTATACAGACACACACACACACACACACACACACACACACACACACACACACACACACAGGATCACGCCTCATCTAACCCCCTCATCTGCAGCCCGCCTGCTTGTGTTCCTGTCCCAGACATCCATCCATCTTCTCACTCTCCTCCTATGACACATTACTCCTTGTGTGTCTCTCAGCCTAGACGCGCCGCAGGATGTGTGTGTGTGTGTGTGTGTGTGTGTGTGTGTGTGTTTTTATAAGCATACAAAAAGCATGTGTGCGTTCCCGCTAAACATGGATACTTGAAATCTGTTACCATTCGTTTGCCTTTACCTGCACACACGAGCACACACATCACATCCTGCTCGTGAAAGTAAAAGCACACTGTCCGAGTCATCAGTCAAAACATCATCCTTTCTTTTTTTTCACTGAGTGAACATTTCATGATACATGGATCAAAGGAAACGTTCCAAAAGTGTTTATTTTTGTTCTGAAGTGACGGCAAAGCATACATTCACAGATTCCAACCAATAGAAATGTATGATTTCTTTATAAACATTTTATTATTTACACTGATATTACAATTGCAAACTGATG
The DNA here is from genome assembly GCA_021613375.1 of Megaleporinus macrocephalus. Taxonomy (NCBI): domain Eukaryota; kingdom Metazoa; phylum Chordata; class Actinopteri; order Characiformes; family Anostomidae; genus Megaleporinus; species Megaleporinus macrocephalus. Next base: position 2,983,678 of record CM038715.1, read on the forward strand.
CCTGTAGTTCAGGGTCACTAACAGGCAGACCGCAGTCCGGATTCTGACCCAGACGTTGTTCAATGTGGACCCAAACCGATAAACTATTGAGAATGATTTAATTTAGACTGTTTTTATTTTAAGAGGTGGAGCTTTTCTAGTCTTCACGGTATACGGGCTTTACAGCGCTGTAAGATCACCGAAGGCTCCTCAGCCAATCAGATCAGTGCACATTGGGGCGTGCTGCGTGCACACAGGTGAGGTAGGAAGTGAGGAGCAGCAGTCGGAGACTAAAGCGAGTCAGAAAGAATAACGTAAACACAGAAAAGTGAAGAGAGAAAACTGAGTGTTTAACAGGAACGGTTCTGGAATGAACCTGCTCGTCTAGTTCTGGAGAACACCGCTCTGTACAACCAACATGTTCATCTGAGAAGCTGAGTTAACAAGAAGAACCACCTTTATTTACTTTCTCTATAAATAAACACTTTAAGATGAACTTTTTTAAAAAGCATTCTGTTTTTTTAAATGTAGCTCTTGTTTCAGTTCAGTATTTAAACAGTAAATATACTGAAATATACTGAACGGTATGTGTGATGTGTTGGTGTTTCAGTAGCTGATGGTATAAGATGCTGATACTAGATACTTCAGTAAACAGGATACACCACTGAATCAGAACACACGGTAAAGATGATGATGGTCCGGACTGACCTGAGTAGATCTTCACCTGCTTCCCACATACCTGATCCAACTAATCTGATCATTAACACCACCTTACTGAGTTAATACAGAGTTTGATGGCTAGCCGGCTTGCCCTGCCTCTGCATACACGCCAAAGTAGTTATGATTGGATGTTTTTCTAACTTGTCCCCACCTTTCACAAAACTTAATCAGTTCTGATTGGATGTCGTCCCTGCCAAACATTATCATCTCGTTTTTATTTAAGTTTTCAATTAATTTTGTCATAGTTTTTATCCTGTTATGTAGTTTTTATTTAGTCAGCATCATGAAAGAAGGGCTTGTTGACGAAAACTATGAAAATAGTTTGTCAACAAGATTAACACTGGGTTGGAGAAAAGACGGAGAGTGATAGAGCGTGGCTCTGTTGTACTTACGCCCTGGGCAAGAGCACCAGCACTGTCCAACACTGGAGCAGGACAGCTTTCCTCATAATGCTGTAACTTCTCATGGATCTGAGGAAGAGAGACAGAAAGACTGGGTTAT
>CM038715.1:2992377-3034877 GCA_021613375.1 Megaleporinus macrocephalus
AACGAGAGAGGAAGATGGTGTACACGTTGATTCTGGACCACACTCTGTCCAGAGCATGGACGTCTCTTCGTTTCTAATGGGTTTTATTTTGGACGCAGCTCAGTTGCAGCCTCTAAACATCAGCATCGGCTTTAGAAAAAACCTATATCGGTCGATCTCTAGCTCTCAGTGTGAGGCAAAGACAGTCAGGATTCAATCTAGACTACTGAACTAATAACTAATAAACTGCTGAATCCATTAAGGTGTTAAGAAGTAGCAGCGGGAATCAGTCTCACTCATATATAAGTTAAAACAGGACTTTTACTATATTAAACATGTAACTTCCTCTGCCTTTTCAGGATCTCCTTTTAGACTCGAGATCCTTCCTTGGAACAGAATACTAGAAACATAATGATAATAATAATAATAATAATAATAAATAATAATAATAATAACAAATATAAATAATAATAATAATAATAATAATAATAATAATAATAATAATAATAATAATAAAAATAATAATAATAAATAATAATAATAGAAATGAAAAGTAGAATAACTGATCTAACACTAGAGAATAGCAAATTAACACAACCTCACACGCACACAGACCCAGAACACAAGACCATGTTGCACACCTAACCCAGGTGGAGACTGCAGGTTGAGCTGGATTTCCTGTGGAGCTATGCGGAGTGGCAGTTTGGCTAAAGATCACAGCAGAAGAGCGGTGGAATAAAACCAGGCTGTAATTGCAGAGCGGGGGCCGTGCTGTCAGTCCTGCCTGTCACACTCGCTTTAGCCTTTAAAACTCTACAACATGGAGCACTTACAGAACACAGGCTAACTTTAGAATACAGGTGGGCATCAACACCGCTGTGTCTGTTACATCAACACAGTGTAACATCAGGAACTTATACAGGAACACTCTGTAGTTCTATAACAGGAGTGTTTAATTAGAGTCAGTAAGGCCCAGTTAGAGGAGATCTCCTCAGACCAAGGTTCAGATCATCATCATCTCTAGCGTGTGTTCTGATTCAGTGGTGTATCCTGTTTACTGAAGTAGTCTAGTATCAACATCTTATACCATCAGCTACTGAAACACCAAACACTCGTAGGAAGCGAGGAGCAGCAGCCGGAGACTAAAGCGAGTCAGAAAGAATAACGTAAAAACAGAAAAGTGAACAGAGAGAACTGAGTGTTTAACAGGAACGGTTCTGGAATGGACCTGCTCGTCTAGTTCTGGAGAACACCGCTCTGTACAACCAACATGTTCATCTGAGAAGCTGAGTTAACAAGAAGAACCACCTTTATTTACTTTCTCTATAAATAAACACTTTAAGATGAACTTTTATTCAAAGCTGCTTTAGTCAGTCTGTTGAAAATGAAAGTGTATGTGTTTCCACCTAGTGGTTCAAATAGGAATTGCAGGGAGCTGGCCATAATGGGTTTTCAAGGGGGTCTCCTTATCCTGGATGAAACGCTAGCTGAAAATACAAATTAGGCTCATTTGTTTAACTCCATCGATCGACTCTCGGGATCAGATAAATTGGAGGAATATTGGCCGATCACTGATTAAATATTTTGATTAAAAATCGTCCGATCCCGATACATAGCCAATCGATCCTTCAATCTCTATCTACGAGTAATGAAAACAAGTGTTTATGCTTCTGTATAGCTTTACAGTTGTGAGGACATTGCCTTCCCATCATTCTTCTGGAGCAGTACACTATATGTTCTACTAAGAGATGCCTACCAGGCTTTAGCCCTGCTAACTGCCTAGACGTTAAAGGCTGACGGATAGAGACGTACCAGGAACACGAGAGGTAGTCATTTAAACATGGATGATCATGCTTTACATGGTAAACAGGGTGTTTCTGAAACGTGGCAATATTTCTAGTCCGCTGACTTTGACAGCTAATGGAAGAGATCAGACGTTCTATTCCAGACCTCCCACACCAGACGTTCTCTTTCATTAGTCAGCTGAGCAGAAATTCCGCTTCACCACGTTTCAAAAACACCACACTTTTAAAAAAGTGAAGCATTTATTATTTACCCACACGTCCGATTTCTGTATTTCCCTGCTTTTATTTCAGAGACACCCTGAAACCAGTCAGCTCCTTGTTTAAATGATACTGACAGGATCGTGTAGCCTGCTGTCTGCAGGAGACAGTGGAGTAAATGAAAACAGATTATGACTGTGCATGCATTACCAGCGCGCAGATTTGATGAAACAACCAGGACAACCTCATCCAGGAGACCAATGTTACTGAGCCTCTGTATTGATTGATTAGCATTAGAATGTGAGTGTACGCTGCAAACAAGCTCCATGCAGAACTAATGCAGCCAGAAGAGCATTTGGAGGCCTGATGTGGTCAAAGTGCTGGTTTTTACACAGCCAGGAGAGCTCCTCACCACAGCTCCAGTCTTTACACGCTCGGCTAGCACACCAAAACCTGGAGCTGGGATAAAAAGGAAACTCTAAAGAAAAAAGTCTTATTCAGCCAACAAATCTTGAAATGGCACGCACTAATATCACACGGTGTGATGCTGTTAGCCATGTATTTAAGATCAGATAACCCTTAATTAGTCCCACAGTGGGGGAAATTCAGAGTTACAGCAGCAAAGAGAGAGCAAGGCACTCAGTACAAACACTAGATAAATAAACAGTACAGTATATACAATATAAATAATAAAAAGTCAGAACTCTTAAGAACTCAATCACTCTGTGGTTCTTTAGCTCTCTGGCTGTTTCTGCTGCTGTTCTGTTCGTACCGGTCAGATCTGGTCTGTAGGGTTTCTGGGTTATTAGTTTGTGTTAGCTGTGTGTGCTAGCTCTGCTGTTACTGATACTCACTGTGTTCAGCTGTGTGGTGTCTCTTAAGTACCGTATCAGATTAGTATCAGATTAGTCTGTTAAATATCTTCGTTTTGGTTCCACGAGACACGCTGATGTTACTGATGTTACAGAACAGCCTGGATGAGTCTGAGTCACATACGGTAAACACTGCCAGACGGACGATGTTTTCTATCAGCGCATACCGTGAACTCTATAATCTGTTCTCACGAGGCCGCTGCAGTCTGACGAAAATGAAAGGGTATGTATTTCCACCTAGTGGTTCAGATAGGAATTGCAGGGAGCTGGCCCGAGGGGGGTTCATAGAGGGCTCCTCTTCCTGGATGAAAAGCTAGCTGGAAATACAAATTAGGCTCATTTGTTGAACGCCATCGATCGGCTCTCGGGATCGGCTCATTGGAGAAATATCGGCCGATCGCAGATCTCATATTTCGATTAAAATCGGCCGATACCGATACATAGGCGATGGATCCTTCCATCTCTAATTGAAGCCTTTGTGCAAATAGTTGTTCTCAGTTTCAATACCGCGTCTACACAGTGTCTGGCTTCAACTTTTAATTTTATTTATATAGGTATATGTAAAGTGCTCTCAGAGAACCGTATACACACTTTTAAAACATTTTATAGCTGCTTCTGTAAGAATTATCTCTATTGTTCTCCGTATTACTGCTGCACTGTTACACACTCTGGGTTTTGTGTTGTATCTCAAACTAAGAAACTGTCAATCAGAATAAAAACCCAATGTTAAGAATAAATAGCTAAATGCTGATGAACCTGAGTTTCTCAAGAACCACCCAGAGGAGCTCAGACGAGATCGTTTCAAAGTGTGCAGAGTCCTCGTACTGACAGGACTTCTTCATTTATTCTCAAGACCTTAGCAGGAGAGCCGTCTCCCAGTAAAAGTTAGTGTCATCTGGATTTCACGACGTTCCCAAACAACCACAAACAGTCACAGAGACATAAAACACAAAAACACACATACACGCTCACCTTGACAAGTGAGTGCAGACTTCTCTCCCCGAACATGGCGTGTAGAAAGGAGCGGTCATCTGCACTCTCCACATGAGCCTGCAGCTGAGACGGCAACACCGACAACAGCTCGTACAGACCTGCAGAGGAAACACAGGAAACGTTCACACTTACACACTCACAGTCCCATGGAGCTCGCTGGGAAACTCTGCTCATGACGAGAGGAAAAAAAAAAATCTAACTGTAATAAACTGCCATAGAACGTCTACAACACCTACTAATATTATTAATTTAATTAATATACAAACGACAAAGATGATTATCAAAATGTTTCTGATGAAAAAACAATGTGCAGAGTTTCTACAATCTACCTTAACCTGCCTCGGTTGGGTTGAGGTGTGTTAATTGACTCTCAGTGTTCAGAACCTCATACAGAGTCACACACGGGAGGGTTCACTGGTGAAAGTCAATCTGAGGGCAACAAGCGACTTCTCCCAGGCTGCACCTCATTTCCTGCTTTTGTCTGGCTGCTTCCTGTTTTTCCAGGGACTCGCAACTGGAGCTGTGAAACAATTCCCCGAAGTTTCATCCAAAGGTGTCAACAGTTTTCACACTCATTACTCAGGTAGAAGTATAGATACCAAGGTTTAAAAATACTTCTGTAGAGGTTGAAGTATCTACTCCAGGATTTTACTCCAGTAAAAGTATAAAAGTACTGCTTTCAAAACAAAAAAAGTTGATATTTATTTATTAAACACTCTCGGGTCATTTGCCGGAATACATCTCTTCATTGATGGAAATAAATAAATAATAAATTATAGGGTTAGGTTTTTATCCTAATTTCTTACTAATTAAATCTTAACTTTTAGCTATTTGTAGTATTATTATCATTTCTATTTTTATATTCATTGTTATGGTTTTAATTTTCGTTTAATGTATATTAGCTATGTTTTATTTTTCATGTCAATCCCTGTTCATGTAAATGCTCGGCTACATTGAAAATGAGGGTTGTCCTCAACGTACTTCAGAGATAAAATAAGCGTTGATTGATTGACTTAAAGTGTAAAAGTACTGCTTTCAGAACTACTTAAAGTATAAAAGTAAAAGTAAAGTAAGAAAAAAAATGCTATTAAGGACAAAAGCTTAGTCCGCACCACAGGGGTCTATAGTGCACTAGCCCACCTCCCCAAAAACCCCATTCTTCTAAAAGCCATAATGACTATAATGTTATATTAAAATGTTAATGTTGATAAGTTTGGGATGCGCTAGGCTTCCTGTTTCAGCTCATATACGCCCATTAAACATGAATGTAGTTTAGTACAATGTAAATATATTAAAGAAGCATATCTGTTACTACTGAACATTAACATGTGTTTCATGGAGCAGAAGATATGATGACTAGTTGTCTATAAATATTGTAATGAAGTCAAACTTCAAAGACATGTTATCAATAATCTTTACTGGAATGTAAATGTAAATTACTCCAGTAAAGTATAAATAACCAAAATCTCTATGTATTAGTGTGAAGAGAAATAAAAACACTGGTGAGTTTGGATCTTGCACTGGACTTATACTGTGGACACATGACTGACTCCAGGAAAGCAAGTCCAGACCATCTCTGCTGAACAGCGAACGTTTAAATCTGTACAGTGTGTGACAGTCAACCACACAGCGCACTGCCAGAAAGTAGGTAAACCACAGTGGATATTTATCGATCCTCTCTGAGCATGAGACCACATCTAGAACCTGATATATGTTTACATATTCTTTAGAAAAACAAGAAAGCTGAGCCCATGTGCACGTACTGAAACATACAATTCAGTTTTAAGGACACGGTGCACTCCACTCCACAAATATCTGCACTACTGAACATGAGCAAACTGGCTGTAAAAGCTTTACCGCTTACCCTTCTGATATTTTCCTAAAACTAAACTTTTATTTAAAGTCACTGAAAGATGAAGAACTAAATATCTAAGTCTTGAAATACATACTCTCTTTTCTCACATGTGTGTGCCAAAATTTTCAGCACCCACAGAAACGGAGAGTGAAATCTAACGGAGAAATATTCTTATTCATGTTTAAATATATTTTAAAGATTATCTGAGTGATTAGAACTATTTAAACTATAGGTTTTACTGGTGATACACTTAATCAACGCCTTTGTTCACGGTTAGGAGAGACCAAAATACAAACAAACACCACAAACACAACCTTGAGGACATTTACATCATCCCCACTGTGAAGTTCAGTGGTGGATCTGTGATGCTGTGGGGTTCTAGACAACCTCTTCAGACGCATGGCTGTGTCTCAAATCCTACTGAGCTCCTACATAGGCAGCATTTTACATCATAGTATGTACTCCCGACATGTAGACTGTCCCAATTCTTACATACCTTAAACATGCTGTCTACTGAGGAACCTTATTTACACCTGATTTTAAGAAGCATCGAACGCTTCCTCAGCCACTAAAACAATCCCATGATGCACTGCAGGCTGATCTAGGAGCAGTGAAGTGGTTTTAAAATGTGAGTTGTTTTGATTCTCTGGAGTTTTAATGTGTTTCTGGTCATATAATCACACAAAACAGTATTTTATTATCAACTCTGTAACAAGTCCTTCACCATTTACACTTTATACTCCAGACATTAGCATTTATGCTAGTGGATTTTTAAGCCTCTGGCTATTGTTTTGGATGGGCCGGTAGCTTAGCAACCAGCTAAACCACCGGTGTCGTGCTACAGTGGGGGGAACAAGCCGTGACGCAGTCTCTCTCTAACTAGAGCGTCTCAGTAATCTGTTTTATGAGGAGAGATGAGGAGAGAACACTGATACTTACACACTCACTACCTAGACAGCCTACTTACACACTCACTACCTAGACAGCCTACTTACACACTCACTACCTAGACAACCTACTTACACACTCACTACCTAGACAGCCTACTTACACACTCACTACCTAGACAGCCTACTTACACACTCACTACCTAGACAGCCTACTTACACACTCACTGCCTAGACAGCCTACTTACACACTCACTACCTAGACAGCCTACTTAGACACTCACTAGGGTTTGAGACAGACCCCAAATCTCAGCCAGGATCCATAAACCGGCCTGGATGGTTGGAGCATCCAGCAGGCTAATAATCTGATGCACCCTTCAAAATCAACACAGCACGGTTTACTAACCACAGAATCAAGGCTTTGTGGGACGCGGAGAAGAGAGTACACACGCGTGGACTGAAGGATCTAGGAAGATTCTGTGTGGTGCAGTAGCTCACTGGGTAAAAGATCAAAGGATCTAAGCACCCTTGACCCTAATCATTGCTACTACACATTATTTCTTAAGTTCTATTTTAAAATAACTACAGCACTTTAGAAAAGAGGGCAGAGTACTATGAGTAGACACACCATCCTCAGACAGGCCCGCAGCCTAGCAGTCAACATCCACTCGATGTATTTGTGAGTCCCACAAAAGAGCCTGTGCTGGGTTGGTTGGTTGGTTGGTTGGCTGAGTTTACGGTGAGGAATGTGAAAGCATGCAGTGCTGGAGAGTGTTTCATCCCTTTCACACGCCTACACTTCCAGAAAATAACAGAGTTCTCTGGACTTCAGTGCTCCAGCTTTAGTGCAACAGACTGGCAAGAGCACCCCAGCGACATGGAGTCCACTTTCACAGCAGCATGGGTCACCAACCCTGGGCAAAGAGTAGAGCGCTAATTACAGACGCAGCTAGAACCCAAAGGACAAACCAAGGTTTATACGAAAACAACGACCAACAACAACAACAATAACAACTGTAAAAGCAGACACAGGTCAAGGCATATAAACACACACTCTTTACACTCATGTCCCCAAGCACTTCACTGGGTCTGTCTCAAACCCTAGTGAGTGTGTAAGTAGGCTGTCTAGGTAGTGAGTGTGTAAGTATCAGTGTTCTCTCCTCATAAAACAGATTACTGAGACGCTCTAGTTAGAGAGAGACTGCGTCACGGCTTGTTCCCGCCCACTGCAGCACGACACCGGTGGTTTAGCTGGTTGCTAAGCTACCGGCCCATCCAAAACAATAGCCTGAGTCTTAAAAATCCGCTAGCATAAATGCTAATGTCTGGAGTATAAAGTGTAAATGGTGAAGGACTCGTTACAGAGTTGATAATAAAATACTGATTTGTGTGATTATATGACCAGAAACACATTAAAACTCCAGAGAGAATCAAAATAACTCACATTTTAAAACCACTTCACTGCTCCTAGATTAGCCTGCGGTGCATCATGGGATTGTCTTAGCGGCTGAGAAAGCGTTCAATGCTTCCTTGAAATCAGGTGTAAATAAGGTTCCTCAGTAGCAGCATGTTTAAGGTATGTAAGAATTGGGACAGTCTACATGTCGGGAGCGCATACTATGATGTAAAATGCTGCCTATGTAGGAGCTCAGTAGGATTTGGGACACACCCCCTGTTCTGGGTTTAACACGCTCAGGTATAAAGAGACTTCTGAGCTGTTCATAATGTAAATATTGGTCACAGACATTTAATTTTTAATACAACGTAGTTAAAATCCTCCGCACCCTGTACTTGCTAAGCTAGTACATTCAGCAGGGGGGCAATGGATAACCAAACTCACAGATGGAATCTCGAAGCCACAGATGTGTGCATTTTTAGGATCAGTGAAAATAAATTCTTTAATGAATACTTATCAAATCAAATCAAATTTATTTGTGTAGCGCTTTTAACAACTGATGCCGTCACAAAGCAGCTTTACAGGAATTTAGTGATGAGAAAAGTTCAATAGAGCATAAATAAGCCTGAGAAGAAAATAAGAACACAGGAGATCATAGAAATCATAGAAAAAACATAGAAACCCCCCAACTCCACATTTGAGCTGACAGAGAGTCGATTTACTGCTATGAGTGAAGATAGTCCTTTCCTCCGAACCAACTTAAAGAACCAGCAACAGCCTGCTTAACACAGTGTCTGTGAATACGGTTCATGAGTGTTCAGTAGCCCCTACGAGATATATATATATATATAATATATATATATATATATATATACACACACACACACACACACACACACACACACACACTATAGAACATTACACAACTGTAAATGAATTTTAAATGCAATAGTCAATTGATTTATATTATTTATAATAGTGATATATATTGATATTGAAAGATTTTAAAAAAAAAATGGTGATAAGATTTTTTCCCATATCGTCCAGCCCTAGGAGGAACCAAGACTCACAAGGGGGGGACCCATCCTCCTCTGATCAGACTACTCAAACAGTACTGATATAATGACTAACACCATATACTTCTCTCCAGCTGCTCAGGTGGGCTTATATAATAGTATGATATCACTAAGATTAACTATAGTACAGATGAAGAGCAGTCAGAGTGACGATGGTCAATGAAGGTAGAAGGTTGGTGGAAACTAATTAGAGTCCATGTTAATTTAAATAGAGTCTATGATGGAGGTTAGACAGCTAGTCAGCTTAAAGCAAGGCATTCTGGTTAGGGCCACAACTGAAATAAATAACATTCAATTTGTTTAAAAAACAAACAAACCCCAAAAATTTAGAAATTGACAAAAATTCCACTCAGCAGAAATCCCATTTACCCCAAAAAAATCTATGCTACAGAGTTGAATTGTGTTAATCAACACTAGGGAGACTAGAAATTACATGAATCTGCCAAAATTAAAAATGTTCAGTTGGAGCAAAGCATTTTTTAATGAAGATATCTACACAGTCTAGTGAGAGCGTAGACCTCCTTTGCTGTGAAGACCACCCATTTGCTAAAAATAAGGACTGCGTTACGACATGATGTAAACTTGTCAGAGAGCTGGAATTCTATTCAGTGGTTAATTCAGTGGAGAAAGAAATGCTCCCTCATCACTTAGCAAAGCAATAGCATAGGGCTGGGCGATATGGGAGAAAATATATATCACAATATAAATCAAATCACTATTTCCTTTTTACTTTAAGTAAAATTTTATTAAAATAAAATTTTTAACCTCTGATTTATTTTCTATCAGAAGATAGACAAATGTACTATAGAATATTACACAACTGTATTTCAAATAAAGTAAACACACACACACACACAGACACTGTGTTATTCAGGCTGTTGCTGGTTCTTTAAGTTGGTTCTGAGTAAAGAACTCTGTTTATGTTCACTCATAGCGGTGAGTCGACTCTCTGTCTGTTCTAATGAGGAGTTGTTGGTTTAGTGATTCTGTTTTCAGTAGAAAATAAAGTTTCCTACTCGGGATTTTTGGTTATAAAGTCAAGTTTGTCTCAACATTCTTACTCAAACTCCTACAATATATATATTTATCTTTATCAATAATTAAATTATGTCGATTAGCATGGCGTGTGTCGAAGCGTCTCTGAAAGCATGGATTTATCCGGAGTGACACTCACGTTCATCTAACGTTGTGGGAGTGTTTCACACAGAAACACAACAGTTTCTCTGTCAGCTCTGCACAGTGGAGATGATCACAACAGTACAACTGCTATACACGAGACCTTGAAGATCAAACATCCCGTAGAGCTTCATCAACACAGCAGCAGGACAGCACCTGTTTACCTGTTTATCTGATCTTATAGATTATTTATAGATTATTAACACGTGTATCATGTTTCTTTCAGTAGTAGTTTAACGTTTTCTGTTATTTTCTCTTATTTTATTCTCTCTGCTCGACTGTGACGCTGCAGTAACAGATTACTAGTACGTGGGTTAAGCTGCTGCTACGTCTACACTCTGTACTGTGAGCTTCAACCAAACACGAAATAACTGGAACTCTAGTTCAGCCACCTGATTGGTTTGGGCGGCGCTATTCTCATTCTCATTGGCTGTTCATATTATCTCTCAATGGATCTTAATTCTATCGATTACGTCTTATAGCTCTATCGAGTAAACGTTATTTCACAATGATTATCGTTATCGTTTTATCGCCCAGCTCAACAAAAGCCCTAATATTAATAATGAGTCCCTGCAACAGACTCTGTTTTGGGAATGCTTTACACTACATGTTGGAACAATGCTGCGAGGATTTGATTGCATTCAGCCATGAGAGTATTCCTGAGGTCACTTACTAATGCTAGCTGATCGGCTCTGGATTAGGGGTGGGCGATATTTCATGGTATTTTTGTGATAATAATACTCTTGGTGATAAGACAAAACATTGAATTAAAAAAAAAATCAAGAATTCACTACTGCAAAAAAAAATAAATAAATAAAAAAAAATATATATATATATATTATTGTATATGATATGACACACCCCTAACTGAGATATTAAAAAATACAAGAATTTTCATCAGATTGTAACAGAAGTCAATGATCCAGAATGTCATGATACTAAATAATGCACTCCAAATATCTCCATATATCCAGGACTGAAGTAAAGTGAATGATACTGGAGATAAAATCTGTCTCTAGTAGAAATAGAATGGAAAATGAGAAAAGTGTGAGTTTTTATTTTACTAAAAACAGTAAAAGTAGTACCTGATGTGATAATTAGTGATGGGTGATATGGTACGATATTTCAGGGTATAATATCGTTCACCATATTCAAAATCGTTGCCGATATTATTGTGTACGATACGATATGGCCCACCTCTACTCTGGATCACAAGCTCCAGCCCAACTCATCACAGAGACACTGGATGTAACTGTATCTGCTCCACAGCCTAATGCTACACCTCTCCGGTCGAAGCTCAGCAAACAGTGAGTGTAACTGATCACCTGTGTCAGCGATGGCTGAACTACAAAGAAGCTAAACTTACTGATTATCAGGGTGTCTAGATAGTTTTTGACCTATAGTGTACCTCTGGAGGCTGTTCTGTCTGCATGGGAAATCTGCCCACGTCTGGCTCGGAGTCTGGCGCTGTTGGACTCGGGCCTCGCTCACATCAGCCAAAGGATGACAAGTGGCCAGAAAGAGCGCAGGAGAGATTTACAGCCCTGACCACATTCTGGAGGTTCTTAAAGAACAGTAAGACGCTACTCGCACAGACTCTGATTTGGATGGCCTGAAGATTTCACAGCATATAAAAACACACACACACACACACACACACACACAGACACACACACACACACACACACACACACACACACACACACACACAGACATATGTGAGTGAAAATGAACTTGTCTCGGTGAGAAGTACCACAGGAAATGAGAGTTCTCGTGCTGCAGGTGCTGAGAGGCTGACTCTACTACGCTGTATATCTGTCCAACAAGCACACACTTAAGACCACCTCAGGGGTACGTATTTCAGGAGCTCCTCACATAGCATGTTTCATGACTGTCTGAGCCGTAAGACAATGAGAAAAGGGGGGGGGGGGGAGAGAGAGAGAGAGAGAGAGAGAGAGAGAGAGAGAGAGAGAGAGAGACAGAGAGAGAAAGAAAGAAAGAGAGGGAGAAAGACAGAAAAAGAGAGAGAGAGAGAGAGAAAGAGAGAGAGAGAGAGAGAGAGATAGACAGAGAAAGACAGAAAAGGAAAGAGAGAGAGGGAGAGAGAGAAAGAGAACATGAGTCAGAGACCAAAAGAGAGAGTGAGAGAAAGAAAGAGACAGAAAAAGAAACAGAGAGAGAGCTCGCGAGAGAGAGAGAGAGAGAGAGAGAGAGAGAGAGATAGACAGAGAAAGACAGAAAAGGAAAGAGAGAGAGGGAGAGAGAGAGAGAGAGAGAGAGAGATAGACAGAGAAAGACAGAAAAGGAAAGAGAGAGAGGGAGAGAGAGAGACATGCATATATAATTAGTGTGGGTGTATTTGATTAGTAAACTGAATACTAGACTGATGTACTGTATGTTAAATGCTTTGAATTTAATTGAGAGAGTGAGAGAAAGAAAAAGAGTGAGAGAGAGAGAGAGCAAGCAAAGGGCAAGAGCAATAGTGAGACAGACAGAAGGACGAGACAGAGAGAGAAAAAGAAAGAAAGAGAGTGAGAGAGACAGAAAAAGAAAGAGAGAGAGAAAGAGAACATGAGAGTCAGAGACCAAAAGAGAGAGTGAGAGAAAGAGAGAAAGAAAGAGAGAGAAAGAGACAGACAGAGAGAGAGAGAGAAAGATAGAGAAAGACAGAAAAGGAAAGAGAGAGAGAGAGGGAGAGAGAGAGGGAGAGAGAGAGGGAGAGAGAGAGACAATCATATATAATTGTGTGTGTGTGTATTTGATTAGTGAACTGTTTAATAGACTGATGTACTGTATGTTAAATGCTTTGAGAGAGTGAGAGAAAGAAAAAGAGAGAGAGAGAAAGAGAGAGAGAGAGACAGACAGAGAGAGAGAGAGAAAGATAGAGAAAGACAGAAAAGGAAAGAGAGAGAGAGAGGGAGAGAGAGAGGGAGAGAGAGAGGGAGAGAGAGAGACAATCATATATAATTGTGTGTGTGTGTATTTGATTAGTGAACTGTTTAATAGACTGATGTACTGTATGTTAAATGCTTTGAGAGAGTGAGAGAAAGAAAAAGAGAGAGAGAGAAAGAGAGAGAGAGAGAGAAAGAGACAGAAAAAGAGAGAGACAGAGAGAGAGAGAGAAAGAGAGAGAAAGAGAGAGAGATAGACAGAGAAAGACAGAAAAGGAAAGAGAGAGAGGGAGAGAGAGAGGGAGAGAGAGAGGGAGAGAGAGAGACAAGCATATATAATTGTGTGTGTGTATTTGATTAGTAAACTGTTTAATAGACTGATGTACTGTATGTTAAATGCTTTGAGAGAGTGAGAGAAAGAAAAAGAGAGAGAGAGAAAGAAAAAGAGAGAGAGAGAGAGACTTGCTAAGCAGTCTGGGAACTAGTGACCCTCATTAATCTGTTGTCATGGTGACAAGCTTAGCTACTAAGTTTGTATTTTATGACTCTTCACTCATTACACGCCTGCATAAAAGTGATTTCACCCTTTCATGTTCACTTCTTCCCAAATACACTCATACCACTCTCAGTTCACTCCTCACACACACACACACACACACACACACACACACACACACACACACACACACACACACACACAACTTCAGCAGACGCACTAACAGACACTGTTTTTATTCTTATTTAATCTCACCAGTGAAACTGAGGTCAGCCGTCAGTCAGAGAGTCTCTGTTCAGTGAAATCTCAGTCAGTTAAATGGATTCGCTGTGATGGACAGCTTTACGTCTCACAGTGAATAAACTTTGTGAACAAAACTTCACATTCACTTCGGCGATCGTGAGTTGGAACCGTCGGCTGTAAGCTGCCTGCTGAAGCGCTGATGTTTTGCATAGCAGCATTAATCCAAAACACTAAACAACCTTTCCATATCGCTCCCTCACCTGCAATAAACACACACCTAGAAAAATAAATAAATAAATAAATAGAAAGCTGGTCAGGCAGCTGAGAGGCAGTACTAGATGGGTCACTTCTGTGTTTTACTGTCCATAACTGGCACAAGTTAACAAGCACCACAACGGTGGGCCGGAAAAAAACCCATACAACACAGTATCGCGATATTTAGCGAGGCGATATGGTATCGATACACGAATGCCAATTATTGCTATTTCATTATTGATTTATTTTGTTATATAAAAGGTTATTTATGACCGTGTTAGTCAGTCACGTCAAAGACTGACATCATATCGAATCATAGTGTGTATATACCAGAACTACTTCTACGGATGATGTTAACACTAAAATCTGTACATTTGCACACGCGTACTGTATATATTTATTAGACGTTTGTTTATTTATTTTTTTAAACTACTCTCATTTATATATCAACACAGAAAGCAAGAGACAGAGAGACACAGAGAGAGAGAGAGAGAGACTGAGAGAGAGAGAGAGACAGAGAGAGAGAGACAGAGAGAGAGAGACAGAGAGAGAGAGAGAGAGAGAGAGAGAGAGAGAGAGAGAGACAGAGATAGCGTATTGTGTATATTTTTGTGTATATTACATTTACACTCCATTATCTGTACTTTCTACTCCTTACATTTACACTCCGTTATCAGTACTTTCTACTCCTTACATTTACACTCCATTATCAGTACTTTCTACTCTTTACATTTACACTCCATTATCAGTACTTTCTACTCTTTACATTTACACTCCATTATCTGTACTTTCTACTCCTTACATTTACACTCCATTATCAGTACTTTCTACTCATTACATTTACACTCCATTATCAGTACTTTCTACTCCTTACATTTACACTCCATTATCAGTACTTTCTACTCCTTACATTTACACTCCATTATCAGTACTTTCTACTCATTACATTTACACTCCATTATCAGTACTTTCTACTCCTTACATTTACACTCCATTATCAGTACTTTTCTACTACTTACATCTACACTCCATTATCAGTACTTTCTACTCCTTACATTTACACTCCATTATCAGTACTTTCTACTCCTTACATTTACACTCTATTATCAGTACTTTCTACTCCTTACATTTACACTCCATTATCAGTACTTTCTACTCCTTACATTTACACTCCATTATCAGTACTTTCTACTTCTTACATTTACACTCCATTATCAGTACTTTCTACTCCTTACATTTACACTCCATTATCAGTACTTTCTACTTCTTACATTTACACTCCATTATCAGTACTTTCTACTCCTTACATTTACACTCCATTATCAGTACTTTCTACTCCTTACATTTACACTCCATTATCAGTACTTTCTACTCATTACATTTACACTCCATTATCAGTACTTTCTACTCCTTACATTTACACTCCATTATCAGTACTTTCTACTACTTACATCTACACTCCATTATCAGTACTTTCTACTCCTTACATTTACACTCCATTATCAGTACTTTCTACTCCTTACATTTACACTCTATTATCAGTACTTTCTACTCCTTACATTTACACTCCATTATCAGTACTTTCTACTCCTTACATTTACACTCCATTATCAGTACTTTCTACTTCTTACATTTACACTCCATTATCAGTACTTTCTACTCCTTACATTTACACTCCATTATCAGTACTTTCTACTTCTTACATTTACACTCCATTATCAGTACTTTCTACTCCTTACATTTACACTCCATTATCAGTACTTTCTACTCCTTACATTTACACTCCATTATCAGTACTTTCTACTCCTTACATTTATATTTCATTATTAGTACTTTCTACTCCTTACATTTACACTCCATTATCAGTACTTTCTACTCCTTACATTTACACTCCATTATCAGTACTTTCTACTCCTTACATTTATATTTCATTATTAGTACTTTCTACTCCTTACATTTACGCTCCATTATCAGTACTTTCTACTTCTTACATTTACACTCCATTATCAGTACTTTCTACTCCTTACATTTACACTCCATTATCAGTACTTTCTACTCCTTACATTTACACTCCATTATCAGTACTTTCTACTCCTTACATTTATATTTCATTATCAGTACTTTCTACTCCTTACATTTACACTCCATTATCAGTACTTTCTACTCCTTACATTTACACTCCATTATCAGTACTTTCTACTCCTTACATTTTAAACATAGTCTCGTTACTCCTATTTCATTTCAGTTTGTTTTCATTCATGTACATTTACATTCCAGTAAAGATTACTGATAACATGTCTTTGAAGTTTGACTTCGTTACAATACGTATAGACGACTAGTCATCATATCTTCTGCTCCATGAAACACATGTTAATGTTCAGTAGTAACAGATATGCTTCTTTAATATATTTACATTGTACTAAACTACATTCATGTTTAATGGGTGTATATGAGCTGAAACAGGAAGCCTAGCGCATCCCAAATTTATCAACATTAATATTTTAATATAACATTATAGTCATTATGGCTTTTAGAAGAATGGGGTTTTTGGGGAGGTGGGCTAGAGCACTATAGACCCCTGTGGTGCAGCCTAAGCTTTTGTCCTTAATGGTATTTGTTTCTTACATTACTTTTACTTTTATACTTTAAGTAGTTCTGAAAGCAGTACTTTTACACTTTTACTGGAGTAAAAAGCTTCAGTTGATACTTCAACTTCTACAGAAGTATTTTTAAACCCTAGTATCTATACTTCTACCTGAGTAATGAATGTGAATACTTTTAATACTTTGCTAGAGACATTAAACAACATAAATCGTCCCTCCTCCACAGATGGTGCAACAGAACCCTTGTGGCAGTTGGACTCCGTTGTGGGGTTTAACTCCAGCCCCAACCCCACAATTCTCTGTTCTCAGCTCCAGCCCATGAACCACTATACCACATCAGAACTGCAGCCCAGAATATTACAGAACCACTCGCATGAGGCTTTGACGGAGCGCTCCAATAACACACACACACACACACACACACACACACACACACACACACACACACGGTGCTGAAGAGTAAGAAACTGATACACTGATGAAATGAGTGTAAAAGGTGCATCAGTCGCTCGTTATTTCAGCTATTCCAGCAGTGAGTCTCAAAACAAAACAAAAACCAAAACAACACGACCCCTCAAAGCCGCTTCCAACTCTCAGCGCGAGTGGAAAGTTAGAGACGCTCTCTCAGAGCCAGAGCTTCTGCGCACAGCAACAGTCACCGGCTGCTCCCGCGCTACAGCACGGCCTGCCTGAGTAAACACTCGGTCTGCTCCAAACACTATTCTACCGAGACAGAGACGTTAACATCAGGCAGCTTATACACCATCCGGAGAAATATTAAGAAAATGTGGCTGTTTGGGTCCAGTGGCTCCCGTTTGTGGACCCGCGTCTGACACAGCTGGCGCTGGAGGTGATTGAAGGCGTCAGCTCGAGGGCGGGATGCTGAGGATGCTTTAGTGCAGCGGTTCCTAATCCTGGTTCTGTGTTTTCCTTGCCAAAACATAAGTCCAGCTCAGGAGGGGTATGGTAATTAGAGGATTAGTTGGATTAGTTAGTGTTGGGAGCGGGTCGGGGGGTCCTCCAGGACTACGTCTGGGGGACTACTGCTTTATTCCTTTTATTTGAGGAATCAGAGTGGAGATGGGGTCACCAAGTCTAATCACTACAGGGGGAGTATTTCACAAAGCAGGATTTCTCAGTTTGATCACATGACTAGAGCCCAGTGATCTGAAACTTTGCTATTAAATCCTGAAACCTGGTTGCAGTGTGGAAACACAAAACATGATTCATCAGTCAGCCACACAATTTAAGCCCAGAGTCAACCTGGTCCAATAGGAGAAGAGGTCAGGGTCATGCCTGTTGACTTGATTTTAGAACGATTGTATTCAGCGTTATAAAACAACTGCTACTATCTAGATCTAGATCTGTTTGAAAAGATTCAAGTTTTGGTTCAAGATTCAAGTTTAATGACACACAAGAACTCAAACTCAGTATAGAGTACACACCTGTGCACACCAACCACACCCAGCTGCAACAGACCAACAAACAAGACGATATGGGAATAACTTACATTTTTATATGAGTGGATATCGATATACATCACAATATAAATTAAATCACTATTGCTTTTTAACTTTAAGGAAGAAGTGAAGATATCAAAATTAAAAAAAAAATTTAATTGTTTATTCTCTGATTTTTTTTCTATCAGAAGACAAATGTACTATAGAACATTACACAACTGTATTTTAGATAAATTAAACACACACACACACACACACACACACACACACACACACACACACACACACACACACACACACACACACACATATATATATATATACATACATATATATATACATATACATCGACTCTCTGTCTGCTCTAATGCGGAGTTGTTGGTTTAGTGATTCTGTTTTCAATAGAAAATAAAGTTTCCTACTCAGGATTTTTGCTTATAAAGTTAACTTTGCCTGGCACTTTATGGCTGCTACTATTCATACTTGCATATAAAAGTACATGTAACTTTTACTCTTAATAAAAAATAATAATTTAAATTTTATTTACATCAACTTACAATATTATTATACTTCATATATTTTGTATATATTTTTATTATTAATATTTTTGTTATCTTTATCTATTGGTGAATGGAGGAACAGCAAAGTAAGAATTTCATGGTACAGTGTAACTGTCTGTTCTGCTGTGTATATGACAATAAAACTCTTGAATCAGGGGTCGCCACAGCGAGTCAACTCACATACTAGATTTGAACTAGATTTGTAGAAGTGTGTTACATCATGGGGCAACACACACCCATGCACGCACACACTCACACCTACGGACAATTTAGAGTGACCACTCAATCTAACACGCATGTGTTTGGACTGTAAAAACCGGAGTACCCGGAGGAAACCCACTCAAGCACATGAACATGCAACGTCCCAGACTGGGAATCGAACCCAGATCGTCTGTGAGGCGACAGTGCCGACCACTACACCACTGTACCACCCATTCAACAGAATTCAGTATTAAACTGAATTAAAAATCACAGATGCATCTTTATTTAACAATCTGCACTGCTCAGTGAAACAGGTCCAACTTATATTATCAATAAATCTATTTATTCACTCAGTCTGTATCATTAAATTGTATTTTGTATTTTTAGAAACGCACTAAGAATCCGTGCATCGTGTCTGACAACACCGCTTACCAGAGCTTACACACGCGCAAGCACAACCCGTTCAGAGCCGTGTGTGTTTTGGACAACAGCAGTGGTAGATATCATTATCCCTCTGAACTAGAGACATAAAAATATAATGCAAATAAATTAAATTTGTTCTCTCTCTCTCTCCCTCCCTCTCCCCCTTTCTGCGTATGGTAAATGGAAGTGGAAATTTTCATTCTGATGTAATTGGAAACAGGGAGATTTTCCAGTGGCAACAAATCCTTGTGTTACAGTTCTGTATCCCTGTGGCAGTTGCAGACACTTAAAGAGGGAGAGAGAGGGAGAGAGAGGGAGAGAGAGGGAGAGAGAGAGAGAGGGAGAGAGAGGGAGAGAGAGGATAAACTGCTGGAAATCGATAAAGTGCTCCCAAAGCACACGCTGCCGCCACCGCTAACGTTCCTTCTATCTTTCGCTCTCGCTCGCTCTCTCTCTCTCTCTCTCGTTCCCTCGTTCTGTCTTCAGCTCCCAGATGCTCTGCATTCTTGACATCGGAACGGAAAAATTTACTGTTAGCCGAGAAGAAATTTAATATGGCCATTCCTGTCATATCCCTCATTGCAGCCGCTTTCAGATGGCAGTCTGCTGAATCCATAAGAGAGAGAGAGGCAGCACCTGAACGATAAACATTCTGGAGCTCAATGTGGATCTCATTACAGACAATAGCATCATTAAACCATGCACTTGTTTCACAGCTAAATAGATGGAACTAAGTCCCCAGTCCGATGCACGAGCACGCACGCACACACACACACACACACACACACACTCTCATTACAAGAAGAGGTGATCTGGTAAAAAACTTTTGTCCTCAAAAAGTTTCCATATGTCCTCTTCGTCCTTCTGTCCCCCACATCTGCCTCCCTGCCTTCGCTCACCCTGTCTCTCTCTCTCTCTCTCTCTGTGTCTCTCTCTCTCTCTCTCTCTGAACTCTTATCTTTTTAGCGATGCCATGGGGCCGGTTATTGTGATTGGACAAGCAGGCCAGCCCAGAATAACACTGTAAAACTTCATACGGCCAATAAAAGCCCAGCAGGGGTTCGGGATGCTCCTCTCGAAAGGCAGCTCCACCTGATCAGGCTAACAGAGAGCAGCATGCACGGTGCAGCAGACTGAGCAAGAACCGAGGAACCTGCTCAAACCCGGCCACACGCTCTGCAGGAACAGAACAGCACCGCACACCTCAGTGAGAGTACGGCTAACAGAGCAGAAGATAAAAATAGCCTAGACACGAACGCAGCACACAAAGATCTGTGGGATGCTGGTGTTTGTTCCACCTGAAAAAAAATTAGAGGTTTTATTGGAAAGTAAGAAGTTATTAAGTTATTAAAACCTATTATAATAATGAAAAAGAGACAGAAAAAGAGACAGAAAAAGCGACAGAGAGAAAGAAAAAGAGACAGAGAGAGAGAAAGAAAGAAAGAAAGAAAGAAAGAAAGAAAGAAAGAAAGAAAGAAAGAAAGGAGACAGAGACAGAAAAAGAGACAGAAAAAGAGACAGAAAAAGAGACAGAAAAAGAGACAGAGAGAAAGAAAAAGAGACAGAGAGAGAGAAAGAAAGAAAGAAAGAGAGAAAGAAAGAAAGAAAGGAGACAGAGACAGAAAAAGAGACAGAGAGAGACAGAAAAAGAGACAGAGAGACAGAAAAAGAGACAGAGAGAGAGAAAGAAAGAAAGAAAGAAAGAGAGAGAAAGACAGAAAAAGAGAGAGAGAGAGAGATAAAAGGAGAGAGAGAGAGAAAGAAAGAAAAAGAGACAGAGAGAGAAAAAAGGAGAGAGAAAGAGAGGAAGAAAGAAAGAAATGGACAGAAAAAGAGACAGAAAAAGACAGAGAGAAAAAAGAGAGAGAGAGAAAGACAGAAAAAAGAAATAGAGAAAGAGAGACAGAAAAAGAGACAGAGAGAGATAAAAGGAGAGAGAGAGAGAACGAGAGACAAAAAGAGAGAGAGAGAGAAAGACTTGCCAAGCAGTTTGGGAACTAGTGATCCTCATTAATCTGTTGTCATGGTGACAGACTTAACTACTGAGTTTGCATTTTATGACTCTTCACTCACTACACGCCTGCTGTAAGAACTTCAGGAGGAAATATAGGAACCTGTTTTCTTTAAGTTATAAAAACCTATTATAATAAACACCACTTCTAACTCACTACTAACTTAACAACCCTCTCAGTACCAGTTAGAGCTGGCATACCAGTACCAACTGATACTGGACCCATATAAAGAGATCAGACACTGGAGGACTTAAAAAATAAGAAAGAAAGATCTAACTCTGTAACAGGTCTGCTGAAACAGCGCGCACACACACACACACACACACACACACACACACACACACACACACACACAGCGTATGAAGTTATGCCTTTAACTGCGTGTTTCTTCCTGTGGAGCAGTCGAGTGTTTGGCTGTGTCCAAAACACACACCTGCACCGGCACGCGCCGGCTCCCAGTGATTCCGAGCTCAGTTCAACCAAATCCGGAGACCACGGGAAGCCACAGTCAGTCTTTTAGATAAAAAACATGAATTAGAAGTTTATAAATAATAATGAATAATTAATTCAGTTCAGTATTTAAACAGTAAATATACTGAAATATACTGAACGGTATGTGTGGTGTGTTGGTGTTTCAGTAGCTGATGGTATAAGATGCTGATACTAGATACTTCAGTAAACAGGATACACCACTGAATCAGAACACACGTTAGAGATGATGATGGTCCAGACCTTGGTCTGAGTAGATCTCCTCTAACTGGACCTCACTGACTCTAATTAAACACTCCTGCACTAGAGCATTTTCTGTTGAGCATTTAAACAAATGTCTGTATTTTCTATCCAGTGTTTCAACGAGGACCTGCAGGATCCTGCGACCATACCAAACCTCAGGGGCTGAGCAAATAAGACCCGTCCGATATTCCTTAACCATCTTATCACAGCTTAGCAGCTTCTTAGCAGCGCATGTGGATATATTTATGAAAATCTGTGCATGGGTGACTTTTAAAAGACACACTAGAGCTGAGAGAAGGTGATGATTTCTATCAACAGGCCAAAAACAACTAGCTCTGGATTCATACATGTGGTAAAGCTGTGTGGTTTCCTGAGACATCTATGTTTTCCTACATTTTCTAAAAGGTGAGTCATTTAATTTTATTACATTCATAGTCTGTAACATGAGCTACTTTCACTGAAGATACCTCTGGCTGCATCCTGGAATATCTGACCAGAGCAGCACATCATGTGGGTCTCTTTGGCGTACTAGAGAAATTAATATTAGTCACATACTGCATATTACCTACTGCCTTTAGTCACCATCAGTAACTGAGCTGTGTATGGTAGACCACATCAAGTACAGCTTTTGCAGAAGTTCAGAAAGATAGAGTATTTTTAATGGTCATCTGAGGTGAAGTGCCTCAATAAACAGAATCAGTTTTAAACGAGTTAATATTTATATAAATATATATATTAGAGATGGAAGGATTGATCGGCTATGTATCTGTATCGGCCGATTTTTAACCAGAATATGTGACCAACCAACATTTCTCCAATTTAGCCGATCCCCAGAGCCAATCAATGGTGACAAACAGTTTCTACTCACAGGCCATCAGGCTTGTGAACACCTCACGCACTACCTCTCCAACCTCTCCTTTCTGAACTGGTTTTAACTGGTCTGATTTTAACTACACCTTACACTCACTGTACTGTCAGAATACTGTTTACATTCTCTACTCACACAAACATTATTGTTTACATTTGTTACTTGCAACTTGCACTTTATGGCTGCTGCTCTTCATACTTGCACATAAAAGCACATAACTTTTATTTTTTTTATTCTTTAACTAAAAATACTTTTATCTACTTCAACTTATATTGTTATACTTTGTATAATTTGTATATATTTTTATTTCTTTTATTTGTTATCTTATCTATTGGTGAATGGAGGAGCAGCAAAGTAAGAATTTCATTGTACAGTGTAACTGTCTGTTCTGCTGCACACATGACAATAAAACTCTTGAATCTTAAACAAATGAGCCTAATTTCTGTATTTCCAGCTAGTATACCGTTTCATTTTCGACAGACTGACTGAAGCAGCAGCGTCGCGAGAAAAGCATACGCTGATAGAAAGCATGTCGTCCGTCTGGCAGTGTTTACCGTATGTGACTCAGACTCATCCAGGACGTTCTGTAACATCTGTAACATCAGCGTCTCTTGATGGAAAACCAAGACAAAGATATTTAACATACTAATCTGATACTAATCTGATACTAATCTGATATTAATCTGATACTAATCTGATATTAATCTGATTCAGCACTTAAGAGACACCACACAGCTGAACACAGTGAGTATCAGTAACAGCAGAGCTAGCACACACAGCTAACACAAAACAAATAACCCAGAAACCCTACAGACCAGATCTGACCGGTACGTACAGAACAGCAGCAGAAATTCAATATTCTACATTTAATGTAACAGAGTCTGAGTTTAATGACTGCAGTTTAACTGTATTTATTTAATTAGCTTTTTTAGTTTTAAATTAAGGGTCTAAATGTAATGATTACAGTATTGGGGATATTTGTTTGATTTACTTTATTTATTTACTGATAATTTAGTTAAAGATATTATGCTGTTTCACATGAGCTCGTTAAAAAATGGTAATAAACCAGTTTAGATCATGTTTCATGACTTGCTTGTGCTAATAAGGGGCAGTCGTGGCCTGAAGGTTAGGGAGGAAGGAAGGTCGCCGGTTCGATCCCTGGGACCGGCAAGTCATGACTGTAGTGCACTTGAGCAAGGCACCTAACCCCAACTGCTCCCTGGCGCCGTGGATAAAGACTACCCACGGCTCCAGGTACGTGTGCTCACCGCCCCCTAGTGTGTATGTTCACTAGTGTGTGTATATGTGGGTGTTTCACTGCACGGATGGGGTCAAATTCCGCTGTGTGTAAAAAAACTCATGTGGCTAATCGTAGTCCTACGTTCTACACTTTAAAAACAAAAATAAAAAAAAAAATCTACACTTTTAATAACTACATGTACATGACATATAGCCCCGCCCTCGATCAGTATCAGCCATCGGCCGGCCACACTGAAAGGTGATCGGAATCGGCCTCAAAAGCGCTGAACGGTCCATCTCTTATATATATATATATATATATATACACACATACATACATACATACACACACACACACACTCTATCTCTAAGCCATTAGGCCATTAGGCTTATACTAGAAAGCTGTAATATGTAATAGACATTCTGAATAACCAAAGATCTGTTCAGATCAGGTTCACCTCACAGCACTGTCTCAGAAACACAACACTCCAAACAGGACCAACATGAAACCACAGGCAGGAAACACACAATTGACTTTACAGTTGCCAGCAATACATCACACAGCTGTGACACCTCTCTCACACACACTCATTTTACTTTACAGGTGGTGGGTGAATCTGCTGGTGTGCCAGAAAGCCCCCCCGAGACCGTAAACTTAAACATCACCAGGAAGCAAAAACTCCCACTCAAACAATAGGAGGCGGTGAATAACAGTATTGTGTCTGCAGTGCACTCCCAGAGAGAGAGAGAGAGAGAGAGAGAGAGAGAGATCTGCTAATAGGAGAGGAGAGAGAAGACAGCAAGATGAAGTGCTTAAATAAGAGAGCGGAAAGAAAGGGGGAAGAAAATAGGCGAGCAGCTCTCTCTCTCCTCTTCTTTTCTCTCTGTCTCTCTCTCTCTCTCCTCTTCTTTTCTCTCTCTGTCTCTCTCTCTCTCTCTCCTCTTCTTTTCTCTCTCTGTCTCTCTCTCTCTCTCTCCTCTTCTTTTCTCTCTCTGTCTCTGTCTCTCTCTCTCTCTCTGATCAACTTTCTCTCTACGCTTTTACAATTAAACCCTACGCTCTCACTTTTACACGGATCGTTTCGATGTGCTCTGTGTAGATACAGTACTGACCGTCCTCTGCAGCCTCGTTTCATTTGTAGTTAATATGAAATGATTGTTACCTCTTGTTGTTATAATGATCGTTATAAGTGATTACTTCCCTAAACTCTACTAAACATTTTAAAGCATTAAATTAAAATTAAATTAAAAAAAACCTGAGCTAGACAGTTATTAATAATACATTCCTAAGACTCCTGCATATCACTGTACGTGCATGTACACATATAAAATCACGTATCTCTAAAACTTTAATACCAGACAAAAAAAAATTAATGTAAAGTATGTAATGTATTTTAATATAATTTAAAGTAACTAACGCATTTTATAGTAATTTAAAGTAATCAATGCATTTAAGATTAATGTAAAGTAACTAACGCATTTAAGATTAATGTGAAGTAACTAAAGTATTGTAGATAAATGTAATGTAAAGTAACTAATGTATTTTAGATAAATGTAAAGTAACTAATGCATTTTAGATGAATGTAAAATAAGTAATGTATTTTAATGTAATGCAAAGTAACTAACATATTTTATATTGATGGAATGTAAATAACTAATGTATTTAGGTTGATGTAAAGTAACTAATGCATTTTAGATTAGTGTAATGCAAAGTAACTACTATATTTCAATGCCTAACATCTAATATCTTTTATATTGATGTAATATAAATAACTAATGTATGTAGGTTAATGTATTGTAAAGTAACTAATGTATTTTACATTAAATGGGCTGTAAATAACTAACATATTTTACATTAATGTAATGGAAATAACTAATGCATTTAGTTTAATGTAATGTAATTTAAATAACGTAATTCTAGTTAATGAAGATCAGATGACTTTTAATGATGATGAACAAAAAAGACTGCTCTTAAGGTCGTAGTAGTGAAAAAGTGAACAGCTAGTTAAAACACTCTGAGAGCACTCAGACGACCTCTTGGACACACACACACATCTATATGCAACAGGTCTAATCTATCAGGCTCACGGTGGTTAACCGGGCTTCTAAACTGTTATTAAACGTGTGTGGAGCAGAGAGAAGAGCGAGGAGAATGAAACCCAACCACACCACTGGTCTCCCAGCAACCTACCACTCATTCATCAGCCTTTTATATCCCTGCTAGGTATTATTTTAAATACATCACCTTCACTTATTACACTCTACTCGCCTGAGAGACTGAGGAAGAGATGGAAGCCAGAGAGAGAAAGAGAGAACACAGTGTGGATCCTGAGGACATACACTATATTAAACATCCAGCTGAGTGTTTAGTCTCAAAACACATGTCTGCACACACACACACACGTATATATACACAAACACACACACACACACGTATATATACACAAACACACATTTATCTCTGTAAGACATTTCAGATGTGAATGAATCAGTGTCGGGTGGCACCTACTGTCAAACATCGTGTTTACATTCTCAATTCTCAACCAAGCAGAATGCTAACTTCTTTAATTATAACTACAGTTATTCTGTGTAGCACTAGAATAACCATTTAAATTATAATCCAAAGACGTCACTACGGTGACAGGTAGCAGTGATTTTGTAAATAATCACCAGTTCCAAATTTAATTCCTGCAACACATTCCAAAAAAACTGGGACAGGGCAAAGCAGGCACATCTGTGGAATAAATCAAAATACCTGAACTTTCTATACGTGATGCTATCACAACAAAAGAGCTCAGTTATTTAGGTCTAATAGTCTAATAGTTTATGTATCTCTTCTCCACGCATAACTGCAAGGAGTTTGGGACTGTATCATCTACAGCCCACAACATCTACGGCCCACAACATCTACGGCCCACAACATCTACGGCCCACAACATCTACGGCCCACAACATCTACGGCCCACAACATCTACGGCCCACAACATCTACGGCCCACAACATCTACGGCCCACAACTTCTACGGCCCACAACTTCTACGGCCCACAACTTCTACGGCCCACAACTTCTACGGCCCACAACTTCTACGGCCCACAACTTCTACGGCCCACAACTTCTACGGCCCACAACTTCTACGGCCCACAACTTCTACGGCCCACAACTTCTACGGCCCACAACTTCTACGGCCCACAACTTCTACGGCTCACAACTTCTACGGCCCACAACTTCTACGGCCCACAACTTCTACGGCCCACAACTTCTACGGCCCACAACTTCTACGGCCCACAACTTCTACGGCTCACAACTTCTACGGCTCACAACTTCTACGGCCCACAACTTCTACAGCCCACAACATTAGTAAAAGAATTAGGGATTTGGGAAAAATATCCAAGAATGAAAACAAATACAGAACACTTACAAAACAGACATGCATCTGTAATGAATATAACTACATAGGCTGCAGAATACTTTGCAAAGACAGAAACTTTTTAAAAAAAAAAAAACCAAAAAAAAAAACCATTTTGCTCAGAAAGCAACGACATATACACACATACACACAAAAACTGTAGTTAGCTAAAACACTAAATCTCTTTATTTGTACTGTTAACTTATTGTGGTTCAATTTGTTTACATTTTTTCTACTTTTTGGAATTGGTTTGTAATTATTCAGCGAATTACGAACTAAATAGAAAAAGGAACACAAGACTATAATCCTTCATAAATATTGTTAAGTCAAAATAAAACAAGCTGCCAGGATTTACAGCTTTTAAAAAGCAACTTCATTATGCAATCATTTTACTGCTAGACACTTAATCCCTTCAAACATGACAAAGTCTGATTCTGATAATGTAATAGGGAATAGTTCAGTATAATTTAGTTACTGAGATGTAAATAAAGTTCTTCAGAGTGGTCTGATGAGAGATAGTGCAAAGTAAAGAAACTTACCGACTCAGAATTCCTCTCAGTGGTGGTGATAGGAACCAGAGCTCACTATGTCTATAATGCAAATACAGTCAATTCATTTGCTATGCAAAAGGATGAGTCACCTACACGTCGTCTTAGTTTTTTATTTTATTATTTTAGTGAAGTTGACAAAAATGAACACATTTGTTTAGTCTGATTAAAAGAATGTCAACTGTAAATTAACCAATAAATTTAACCAATAAATAATAGTACAAATATTATTAGACTTTTGACTACCTTCAGACACATTCACCAATTCCTAAATCACTTATACTCAACTGGAGAAACCAAAAATTGGAATTATGATGGAAATACTAGTAACTGTGCAGTCGTGCATTTGTCACGTGTATATGTGTGCGTGAGTACGACACTCATGGGGCTGGTATCTAAATGAAGTAGTCTTCAAAGCGAATCACAGAGCGGACATACAGATCGTACATGTTTTATTTGGACACGAGCAGCAGCCCTATAATTGGTTGAAATGACCATAATAGTAATTGATGGTCTGTGTTTTTACTTTGTCTATATGGATTCCCATAACCGGTACGTAATAACTCAGAAGACTATGATTTCAAAAACATGCAAGCATTCACTCATCACAGACACACACTCACACACTCTTTATCCATTAGAACGTAAATGTGAGCAAGCACGCTGTTTAAATACTCACTTCTCTCAAACTAGTTCATGTTACCTGTATACCTGAACCCAACACATACACAAGGAGTAAAGTTTTAATAGTTTATTACTTTAAGGGAGATGTATGGGACTGGGATAGTGGCAGGGCTGTTGGTGCTAGTTGTGATGGTTTGAGTATTTCAGAAACTGATCCTCTCCTGGAATTTTTATATCCACCAGTCTCTACAGCAGCAATCAGCCACCTCCCAGCTTAAAATATAATTGTCTGAAGTAGGTGTGGCCGATTTGGTTAGAACTACACCCTGCAGAAAGGAAGCTCTCCGGAGCTGGGGTTGGTGATCCCAGCAGTTTGGTGGTCGGACATGTGTTGTTAATGATGAATGTCTGATAAGAACGGCTAAACATTTTAAAGCGAAGAATAAATCAACCACTCTGTATAAGAGCAGCGATAAGAAAAGCATCTCCGTATCTCTCAAAAACTGAGGTGGACACGCTACAACAGCAAAGGCTTCACTCCAGTCAGCCAAGAACAGGAATCTAAGGCTGCAGAGGACACAGGATCTCCTAAACTGGAGAGATGAAACTTAAATAAATATGACACCTGGTCCAACGAATGGAGGAAATAATCAGAATTTAGTGTAAACAGCATGAATCCAAAGACAACATTCCTTGTGTCAACAGTACAAGCTGGTGGAGGTGGTGTAATGGTATGGCTAATGATTCTTGGCACAGGCTGGGTCTCCAAGTGAGGGTCGTTTTAATGTCACAGCTCATGTGAGATGTTGAACACGTGCACGCATTATTGGTCACTAACTGCCCTTAACTGCTGCTTCAGCATGGTAACAGGTGTTGGCACAAAGAACAAACCACCTCAACCTGGATTCAAGAACATGAGTTCAGTCAGCTTCCATAACATCTACAGGCACAGATTTTAATCCAATAGTCCACCTTCAAGATGTGGTAGAACCGAAGATGCAAGCATATCACCATCAACCAAAATCTCTCCAGCACTTTCAACCCATGAAAAATTCAGAACAGTGTGACTGCGGAACAAACTTTCTAGAAGAGAACGACAGGGGAACCAACATTCTAGAACAGTGTGACAGGGGAACCAACATTCTAGACAAGAATGACTGGGGAACCAACATTCTAGACAAGAATGACTGGGGAACCAACCTTCTAGACAAGAATGACTGGGGAACCAACATTCTAGACAAGAATGACTGGGGAACCAACATTCTAGACAAGAATGACTGGGGAACCAACATTCTAGACAAGAATGACTGGGGAACCAACCTTCTAGACAAGAATGACTGGGGAACCAACATTCTAGAAAAGCGTGATTGGGGTACCAACATTCTAGACAAGAATGACTGGGGAACCAACATTCTAGACAAGAATGACTGGGGAACCAACCTTCTAGACAAGAATGACTGGGGAACCAACATTCTAGACAAGAATGACTGGGGAACCAACATTCTAGACAAGAATGACTGGGGAACCAACCTTCTAGACAAGAATGACTGGGGAACCAACCTTCTAGACAAGAATGACTGGGGAACCAACATTCTAGGAAAGTGTGATTGGGGAACCAACATTCTAGAAGAGCGTGATTGGAGAACCAACATTCTAGAAGAGCATGATTGGAAAACCAACATTCTAGAAGAACGTGATTGGAGAACCAACATTCTAGAAGAACATGATTGGAGAACCAACATTCTAGAAGAACGTGATTGGGGAACCACCATTCTACAAAAGCGTGATTGGGGAACCAACATTCTAGAAGAACGTGATTGGGGAACCAACATTCTAGAACAGTGTGACTACAGAACAACAGTCTAGAACAGTGTGACTGGGGAACGAACATTCTAGAACAGTGTGACTGGGGAACAACAGTCTAGAACAGTGTGACTGGGGAACGAACATTCTAGAACAGTGTGACTGGGGAACAACAGTCTAGAACAGTGTGACTGGGAAACAACAGTCTAGAACAGTGTGACTGGGAAACAACATTCTAGAACAATGTGACTGGGGAACAACATTCTAGAAGAGCGCGACTGGGGAACCAACATTCTAGAACAGTGTGAATGGGAAGGAACATTCTAGAACAGTGTAAATGGGAAGGAACATTCTAGAACAGTGTAAATGGGAAGGAACATTCTAGAACAGTGTAAATGGGAAGGAACATTCTAGAACAGTGTGAATGGGAAGGAACATTCTAGAACAGTGTGAATGGGAAGGAACAGTCTAGAACAGTGTGAATGGGAAGGAACAGTCTAGAACAGTGTGAATGGGAAGGAACAGTCTAGAACAGTGTGAATGGGAAGGAACATTCTAGAACAGTGTGAATGAGGGCAAACAGAACAGCCTACAAGGGGCAGAACACTCTAAAATCACCACCGGCGCAGCACCCTAAGGCTTGGTGTGTCGTGTGGGTGTGCTCTGGTGTAGAAGTGCGTTAAGGTACTAGAGTGGCGTAGTTGGAAGGGTTACCTGCGTCGGGGGCGGTCCCCGTAGACAGGGCCGGCATGGTCACGGTAACGATGGTGCTTCCTGTGAGTGTCACGCAGCAGCCGCAGTGATGCTATGGCACTCCAGCACTGTAGCAGCCGGGTGGTGTAGGACGGCCACTCCCCCCAGGAGGAACTCACCGAGCTACGTTAGGCCATGGACACACCTGAGAGGTAACAAGCACAAACATTACTGAACTGGACAGACATGCTTTCCAGACCCAAACTCTCCAACTCTCAGACCAACCGGAATTTAATCTCTGGGTACAACTTCAGGAGTTCAGACACCAGAGCATATTAAGAGCGGGAGAGAGAGAGAGGGAGAGAGAGGGAGAGAGAGAGAGGGAGAGAGAGAGAGAGAGACTGAGTGAGAAAGATAGAGACAGAGACACCCGTTAGCCCAAAATGTTCCCAAATCAAACTCTGACTTTTCCGTCCAGGGCTTTGGGAGCTCCAGGATCCGTGCCGCGGCATCGAAAGCACCTGAAACCTTTATGTCACCCTAAAGACCTGTAACCAGCAGCCTGAAAGAACAAATGAAAAATAGAGGGATAGAGGAGGGATGAAAGAGACAGGGGGGGGTTGGAGGGGGTCACTTGGCCTTTATGCTCAACCTCTCTATATCAGGCAGTATCAGGTTAGTGGAATAAGCAGCCATGTGAAGAAGGAGGAGGAAAATAAGAACACCTGACTGCAATGAAAAGCGTGCTGGAGTTTCAATCATGCAGCATCAGACCACAGGACAACAGCACACTGCTGCCACCTAGTGCTGCAGCCACACAGGACCCAAAAAATTTATATTTTTTCTCTTAAGTAAAATGTTACTTCACAATATGCAGTACAAGCTCCAGGCCATGAAACACCCGGCCGACAACTTCAGCGCTGGTATAAAAACAAACCGGCCTTAATGTTCACTCTCTTACATACAAAGAACACTCGTTAACACATCTGCCAATCAATGCTGCTTCTTTCCATCACATCTTTTCCATAATCAACCACTAGCTGTAGACCTAGGAGCCTCATTAATACAGTTAAACTCATTAAGCCCCCCCGTAATTAGAGGTGTGCCATATCGTACTCACACTTTTCTCATTTCCCATTATAATCTACTAGAGACAGATTTTATCTCCAGTATCATCACTTTACTTCAGTTCTGGATATATGGAGATATTTGGAGTGCATTATTTAGTATCAGGACATTCTGGATCATTGACTTCTGTTACAATCTGATGAAAATTCTTGTATATTTTAATATCTCAGTTAGGGGTGTGCCATATCATATTGTATGCAATAATAACATTTAATTTTCATTTTGTTGCAGTAGTGTATTCCTGAAATATTTTTTTAAATTCAATGTTTTGTCATATTGCCAAGAGTATCATTATCGCAAAAGTACCATGAAATATCGTGATATTATTGTAGGGCCACATCACCCACCCCTAGTCTGCAACTAATGCTTTTTTCTCTGCTGATCTATGTGAGGCATTTTTCTACTTTTTTCTAAATAAAATTCTCTCCATCACTAAGCTCTCAAATCAACCCATAATTCTGCAGGACACTGCACTGTAGGGGATTCTTTCTGAACACTGTGTTCATCCTTTTACAGATTTCACTTCAACCAGTTGTTTAATGCTGAGCATACGCTAGAAAACTTTTAAAAAAACTCTGAAAAGATGTTTAATAGACTAAAGTCTGACACCCTCTCACTTCTAAACACTAGTCACAGACTTTTAGTCACAGACTATGATATTGCAAAGACTGGGGGCCTTCAGAGTCACTGTTTACAAGACTGAACTAGATTCCTTTAGAGATTATTTCCTATTTATATGATTGAAGTTAGCATATTCAGATAAATGTACGGTTCACTGCTAGGGATTTGGAGAGCTTCAGCAATTTCTGTCAACCTTTTTCTGTCAAGGCACTCTTGCTCACTCCACAGCTCACTCCACAGCTCCAACAGTTTCTCCTCCTTCTGTAATCCAGGAGAACCGCAGTTTCATCCTACCCATCGATCAGTCCTACCAAGGCTTATTGCACAAGCACACATGACGATTAAGTCAAGATTTCGATGGTTGGCAGGTACGTGCATAATTTTATCCTTGTTGTTTATAATGTTTTAACGTCTTTTTAATGTTAATTGTTTTCTTTAAGCTTGTTATTTAAATTTAGCCTAATGTCACTGTCTGCTTGAGTGTTCCAAAAGCATTCATGGCAGCTCATAATCGTTCACAAAATAGCAGGGGGCACTGTTTTATGAGCATATTTACACTATCAATTAATCCTACCTGTGGTTTTAATGCACTTGCAGTATTATTTTCCACCAAGGTAGCACAGATCCACAAATCTGCGCCACGGTGGGACATTTTCGACAAGATAGGACCAATCGACAGAACACCGGACTCCCCTAACTTCTTTACCCAGCAGACATTCCTCTACTTGCCTCGCGGCTTCTCGTTTGGTGGTGAACAGAGCTCTCCTATTGGTTGTCGACAATGTTCAATCACTACTTGCTTGAGCCAAGACTTCAGACTTAATAATTAATAATAATATTAAACACGGTTGATTTTACTGGAACGCTGGGACAAGAAAGAGACTGACCTAAACCTGCAGTCTTGACCACCTCACACTAAACCATCGAGATGCTGCGAGCGCGACTCAACTCTAGCAATTTGTCTGCGATAGTTAAATCGCTTGAAAATCGTTTGGTGTAAGGCCAGCATAAGAATCCCCAATCAAAACATTAAAGCCAGACATCCCTACTCCCATTTCTCTTTTAATTAATACATCTATCCTGTCTGGAATGGTCCTATTAGATCTAAACACCGTCCAGAAGAAACCTGGTTTAGAATCTACAAGTCTAAAAAACTACAGACCAATTTCTAATCTCCCTTTTCTGCTAAACTGAAAGTTGTTGTGTCTCAGCTGCAGTCTCATTTTGTGATAAATGATCCGTTTAAACAGCTCCAGGAGGATTTCTGTTCATGTCATAGTGTCATAGTACAGTTCGGCTCTTGGCTCTTTCCTCTGTACAGTTTACGAGCTCCCACTCCCATATCATCCATCAGCATGGACTCAGTTTTCATGGTCATGCTGGTGACACTCAGGTCTATATCAGCATTAACACCTGTATATGTGATATTAAGCTTTGGATAAGTTCAAATTTGGTAAACCCTAACTCAGCTAATGTCCTAATAATTTTTCCCAAATTATCCTGATTTTAGCTTAGACAGTGATGGAGAACACATCCAACCCTCAGAAACCTGTCGTCTTAGCTCACTGACCTTCACTCAAATATCATATCAGCTCATTTACTAAGACTGCTTTCCATCACCTCTGTAGCATCTCCAGACTTCACCTCATGCTCAGTAGCAGCGATGCTGGAACGCTGACTAATGCTTTTATCAGATCTTCCTGGTAAGGCAAGTTTATTTGTATAGCAGTTTTCATACACAGTGGCAACTCAGTGCTTTACATAAATAAAGAAATAAGAAACAAAGCATTAAAACAAATCAGTTAAAAGAAATAAGAAATATACTTTTAAAAGAAAGAGAATTAAACATAAAATGAAGATGAAGAATGAGGTTTAATGAGGTCTCCTTGCTAGACTCCTCACAAAGTTACAGGGTGTGTCTCAAATCCTACTGAGCTCCTACATAGGCAGCATTTTACATCATAGTATGCGCTCCTGACATGTAGACTGTCCCAATTCTTACATACCTTAAACATGCTGCTACTGAGGAACCTTATTTAGACCTGATTTTAAAGAAGCATCGAACTCTTCCTCAGCCGCTAAGACAATCCCATGATGCACCACAGGCTAATCTAGGAGCAGTGAAGTGGTTTTAAAATGTGAGTTATTTTGATTCTCTCTGGAGTTTCTAATGTGTTTCTGGTCATATAATCACACAAAACAGTATTTTATTATCAACTCTGTAACGAGTCCTTCACCAGTTACACTTTATACTCCAGACATTAGCATTTATGCTAGCAGATTTTTAAACCTCGGGCTATTGTTTTGGATGCTGGCCGGTAGCTTAGCAACCAGCTAAACCACCGGTGGCGTGCTGCAGTGGGGGGAACAAGCCGTGACGCAGTCTCTCTCTAACTAGAGCGTCTCAGTAATCTGTTTTATGAGGAGAGATGAGAAGAGAACACTGATACTTACACACTCACTACCTAGACAGCCTACTTACACACTCACTACCTAGACAGCCTACTGACACACTCACTACCTAGACAGCCTACTGACACACTCACTACCTAGACAGCCTACTTAGACACCCACTACCTAGACAGTCTACTTACACTCTCACTACCTAGACAGCCTACTTACACTCTCACTACCTAGACAGCCTACTTACACTCTCACTACCTAGACAGTCTACTTACACTCTCACTACCTAGACAGCCTACTTAGACACTCACTAGGGTTTGAGACAGAACTCAGCAGCTACAGTCCTCACACGCTCTGCACACATCACACCTGTCGTCTATAAACTGCACCGCTTGCTGCTTTTCCTCCGAATACAGAACAAACTACTCCTCATAACCTTCAGAGGCAGACAGTGGGTCTGTCTCATTACCTAGTGAGTGTCTCACTCCAGAGAGAATCAAAATAACTCACATTTTAAAACCACTTCACTGCTCCTAGATTAGCCTGCGGTGCATCATGGGATTGTCTTAGGTTGAGGAAGAGTTCTATGCTTCTTTAAAATCAGGTCTAAATAAGGTTCCTCAGTAGCAGTATGTTTAAGGTATGTAAGAATTGGGACAGTCTACATGTCGGGAGCGCATACTATGATGTAAAATGCTGCCTATGTAGGAGATCAGTAGGATTTGAGACACAACCATGGTCTCACCCCTTCATACAACACTGAACTTCTCTGTTTCTGCACCCCGGACTTTACACCAATATCCCCTGGTACTGGTTTGGTTAAAGTCCCACGGTTCATATTGTCCTCAGTATGTGATACGGCACAACAGCTCCAGCACTCTGGAACTCACCTGCTCAGAGTCTCCGTGATCTCAACCCACCTGTCCTCTCAGTGTTTTACTACAGTCTAAATTTATATTACAGTCTTTTCCCTTCACAATATGAGACAAGTGGCCTTGTGTAACTGGCACTACATACATGAAACTTATTTTTATTATTATTTATTACAAAACTAACAGCAGATCACAGAGAG
This sequence comes from Megaleporinus macrocephalus, assembly GCA_021613375.1. Classification (NCBI taxonomy): domain Eukaryota; kingdom Metazoa; phylum Chordata; class Actinopteri; order Characiformes; family Anostomidae; genus Megaleporinus; species Megaleporinus macrocephalus. The sequence goes on from CM038715.1 coordinate 3,028,896, forward strand.
GCCAATACTTGATTTTTAGCCCCTTTAAACTAGTTTTTTTCCTCGTCTGCCTCCATCTTCTCGCTCTCTCCTCCCTCTGCTCTTGTAACTGTTCTGTGTGCAGTAAGTCACGCCTGGGCTGTGTTAGATTATTAAATGCATGGCGTGTCATTGGTGTGCACATGCTGTTTTAGGAGTACACAGGCCACTGCTTTCATATATATGTGAGTGTGTAAACCTCATACAGTGACAGAAGCACACGGTCGTCCAGTTAATAAAACACACGGCCAAATACTTGGGCTCTGATACTGTTCTCTATAGTTTCTTTTAGGGACGTGGCAAGAGCACACCATACAAACGCTCTCCTGAACATTCAGCCGTATATAAGTCAGCCATATATAACCAATTAAAAATGTTTCACTTCTCAGTAAAAAAAATAAACCAGTGCGACGCTGGAAAGAACAAATTTGAGAACAAACCTAAACTGCATCGTATGCCCCCCCATAAATAACACATTTCTGACTAGTTCAATCTTTAAAAACGTAAACAATGTCCTTTAGAGCTAATAGGTGGACCGCGGCCCGGGTCCGTACCCAGGTGTTGTCCAATGTGGACCCAAACTGATAAACTATTGAAAAGAATTTAATTCTGACAGTGTTTATTTTAAGAGGCGGAGCTTTTCTTGTCTTTATGGTATACAGACTTTGGGCGCAGTAACCTCACAGACCAATCACGTGTGCTGTAAGATCACCAGAGGATCTTCAGCCAATAGGATCTGTGCAGATTTGGGAGTGGTACAAAGCGGGAAGCAGTGGTTGGAGAATAAAGCGAGTCGGAAAAAGACTCTAAAAAGTTTTATTTACTTTTTTTGTAAAAAAGCCTTTTCTGATGCACTTTTTATCAAAAGCATTTTGGGTTTTTTTTAAATGAAGGCCTTGTTTTCATTTGAAGTGAGAATAAGTAATTATTTCAGTTCAGTATTTAAATATACTGAAATATACTGAACAGTATGTGTGATGTGTTGGTGTTTCAGTAGCTGATGGTATGAGATGTTGATACTAGACTACTTCAGTAAACAGGATACACCACTGAATCAGAACACACACTAGAAATGATGATGGTCCAGATCTTGGCCTGAGGAGATCTCCTCTAACTGGACCGTATTTAAGTGTGAAATGGTAAAACATGGAAGAACTTGGATTTTCTATGGTGGTGACAGGAACCAGGGGTCACACGGTCTACAGCACAACAGGTACACTTTTATTTACTAATATTTACTTTACCTTCCAAAAGGACCAGTGAACCTACACATGCTTATTATGTAACGCTAATAATGGTGAGATAAATAAATAGAGGTAAATAAATGTAAAACAACTATTCTACTATTTTACCTAAGAACACCCTGCATGCATGTCTCACCACTGCTGCGAGGTTACCTTCACACTGCCAGCATCTGAACCTTTAAACCTTTATCAGATTCTAATGTTATCTTGGAGACGCTGGCTTCTTATGCTTAGTTAGTTCGTTTTTAATGTACATGCTTCATTCTCATGATGTGATTGGTTAGGAATTGCACATGTGGAACAGATTTATTCACAGTAACGCCTGTTTAGAGTCACTCACTAACACGAACATGATCGAAAATCAGAATTAAGCAATGAGGCTTACACATACATACACACAATTACATTTCTCGAGGATGAACAACTTTTTACATTATACATATTTACATTTTAATGACTAAAATTTGCCGGGATTAAAAAAAAACAAGATTTCCCTTTAACAGGTACTTACTTCTAACTTGTTTTTTTTACTTATCTATTTTTATTTAGTATACATTTGAAATATACATAGAATATGTTCTTCTTTTCTTTTTTGTTGTGTATGTATAATGTATGTGTGTTGTATGTCTGATGGACCCCCAGGAAGAATAGCTGCTATCACTAATTAGGGTCCAAATGAAATAAACAAATAAAGAAAAAAAAACTTTCATGTGCATTGTACATCCATGAAGTTTCTCTGGATTTCAAATAAAACGGCTCTAAATACCTATTTACATTCTAGAGGTTTCATCATGCAGGAATTCTGAAAAGAGTATGGAATTCTCCTTCAGGATAATGTATTTATTACCAAATACTGTGATTTTATATTTGTGCATCAGTATGGCATAATGGAGCACTGTGTATATACACAGTCACAGTGTTTATGTGGAAACTCATTAAATGCCTCCCTGACTTTATAAAGTGCAGCAACTGCCACCAGCCAATCAAACAGCAGCAAAAAACAGTATGTGTGTTTGACCCACACAGGCTATTCAAATAGCTGCACATATTAATAAACTTAATATACACATTACACCTCCACTGCACACTGTCAAATCTCAAAACTCAGGAAACTTGTATATCAAAAATCTGAAGCTTAAGTGGCTTATATGTAGAGAAGACCAAGGAAATGGTTGTTGACTTCAGGAAATCTAGACCGGTCCACTCTCCGCTTAACATCAACAGCTCCTCTGTGGAGATGGTTAATTCCTTGGTGTCCACCTAGCGGAGAACCTCACCTGGTCCCTGAACACCAGCTCTACAGCCAAGAAAGCCCAGCAGCGTCTCTACTTCCTCCGGAAGCTGAGAAAGGCCCGTCTCCCTCCACCCATCCTCACCCTCTTCTATAGGGGAACCATAGAGAGCATCCTAAGCAGCTGCATCACTGCCTGGTTTGAGACCTGCACAGCCTCTGACCGCAAGTCCCTCCAACGCATTGTGAGGACAGCTGAGAGGATCATCGGAGTCTCTCTCCCCTCCGTCTTGGACATTTACACCACCCGCTGCATCCGCAAAGCAACCAGCATTGTGTATGACCCCACCCACCCTTCACACAGACTGTTCTCCCTCCTGCCATCAGGAAGAAGGTACCGCAGCGTCCGGTCCAACACGACCAACAGCTTCTTCCCCCAAGACTTCAGACTCTCTCTCTCTCTCTCTCTCTCTCTCTCTCTCTCTCTCTACACTCTCTCTCTCTACACTCTCTCTCTCTCTCTCTCTCTCACTCTCTCTCTCTACACTCTCTCTCTCTCTACTCTCTCTCTCTACTCTCACTCACTCACTCACTCACTCACTCACTCACTCACTCACTCACTCACTCACTCACTCACTCACTCACTCACTCTCTACTCTCTCTCTCTCTCTACACACACACTCTCTCTCTCTCTACACTCTCTCTCTACACTCTCTCTCTTCACTCACTCTTCACTCACTCACTCACTCACTCACTCACTCACTCACTCACTCACTCACTCACTCACTCACTCACTCACTCACTCACTCTTCTCTCTCTCTCTCTACACTCTCTCTCTCTACACTCTCTCTCTCTACACTCTCTCTCTCTACACTCTCTCTCTCTCTCTCTCTCTACTCTCACTTCTCTCTCACTACTCTCTCTCACTACTCTCTCTCTCACTACTCTCTCTCTCACTCTCACTCACTCTCACTCACTCTCACTCACTCTCACTCACTCACTCTCACTCACTCTTCTCTCTCTCTCTCTCTACACTCTCTCTCTCTCTCTCTTCTCTCTCTCTCTCTGTACTGTGTTGTGTTGTGTCTGTACTGTGTTGTGTCTGTACTGTGTTGTGTTGTGTCTGTACTGTGTTGTGTCTGTACTGTGTTGTGTTGTGTCTGTACTGTGTTGTGTTGTGTCTGTACTGTGTTGTGTTGTGTCTGTACTGTGTTGTGTTCTGTCTGTACTGTGTTGTGTTGTGTCTGTACTGTGTTGTGTTCTGTCTGTACTGTGTTGTGTTCTGTCTGTACTGTGTTGTGTTGTGTTCTGTCTGTACTGTGTTGTGTTGTGTTGTTTCTGTACTGTGTTGTGTCTGTACTGTGTTGTGTTGTCTGTACTGTGTTGTGTTGTCTGTACTGTGTTGTGTTGTGTCTGTACTGTGTTGTGTTGTCTGTACTGTGTTGTGTTGTGTCTGTACTGTGTTGTGTTCTGTCTGTATTGTGTTGTGTTCTGTCTGTACTGTGTTGTGTTGTTTCTGTACTGTGTTGTGTTGTCTGTACTGTGTTGTGTTGTGTCTGTACTGTGTTGTGTTGTCTGTACTGTGTTGTGTTGTGTCTGTACTGTGTTGTGTTGTGTCTGTACTGTGTTGTGTTGTGTCTGTACTGTGTTGTGTTGTGTCTGTACTGTGTTGTGTTGTGTCTGTACTGTGTTGTGTTGTCTGTACTGTGTTGTGTTGTGTCTGTACTGTGTTGTGTTGTGTCTGTACTGTGTTGTGTCTGTACTGTGTTGTGTTGTGTCTGTACTGTGTTGTGTCTGTACTGTGTTGTGTTGTGTCGTTTCTGTACTGTGTTGTGTTGTGTTGTTTCTGTACTGTGTTGTGTCTGTACTGTGTTGTGTTGTCTGTACTGTGTTGTGTTGTGTCTGTACTGTGTTGTGTTGTCTGTACTGTGTTGTGTTGTGTCTGTACTGTGTTGTGTTGTGTCTGTACTGTGTTGTGTTGTCTGTACTGTGTTGTGTCTGTACCGTGTTGTGTTCTGTCTGTACTGTGTTGTGTCTGTACTGTGTTGTGTTGTCTGTACTGTGTTGTGTTGTCTGTACTGTGTTGTGTTCTGTCTGTACTGTGTTGTGTCTGTACTGTGTTGTGTTCTGTCTGTACTGTGTTGTGTTCTGTCTGTACTGTGTTGTGTCTGTACTGTGTTGTGTTCTGTCTGTACTGTGTTGTGTCTGTACTGTGTTGTGTTGTCTGTACTGTGTTGTGTTCTGTCTGTACTGTGTTGTGTTCTGTCTGTACTGTGTTGTGTCTGTACTGTGTTGTGTTCTGTCTGTACTGTGTTGTGTCTGTACTGTGTTGTGTTCTGTCTGTACTGTGTTGTGTCTGTACTGTGTTGTGTCTGTACTGTGTTGTGTTGTCTGTACTGTGTTGTGTCTGTACTGTGTTGTGTTGTCTGTACTGTGTTGTGTTCTGTCTGTACTGTGTTGTGTCTGTACTGTGTTGTGTTCTGTCTGTACTGTGTTCTGTCTGTACTGTGTTGTGTTGTGTCTGTACTGTGTTGTGTTGTCTGTACTGTGTTGTGTTCTGTCTGTACTGTGTTGTGTTCTGTCTGTACTGTGTTGTGTTGTCTGTACTGTGTTGTGTTGTCTGTACTGTGTTGTGTTGTGTTCTGTCTGTGTTGTGTTGTGTCTGTACTGTGTTGTGTTGTCTGTACTGTGTTGTGTTGTGTTCTGTCTGTACTGTGTTGTGTCTGTACTGTGTTGTGTTGTCTGTACTGTGTTGTGTTCTGTCTGTACTGTGTTGTGTCTGTACTGTGTTGTGTTGTCTGTACTGTGTTGTGTTGTGTTCTGTCTGTACTGTGTTGTGTTCTGTCTGTACTGTGTTGTGTTGTGTCTGTACTGTGTTGTGTTGTCTGTACTGTGTTGTGTCTGTACTGTGTTGTGTTGTCTGTACTGTGTTGTGTTCTGTCTGTACTGTGTTGTGTCTGTACTGTGTTGTGTTCTGTCTGTACTGTGTTGTGTCTGTACTGTGTTGTGTTGTCTGTACTGTGTTGTGTTCTGTCTGTACTGTGTTGTGTTGTGTCTGTACTGTGTTGTGTTGTCTGTACTGTGTTGTGTTCTGTCTGTACTGTGTTGTGTTCTGTCTGTACTGTGTTGTGTTCTGTCTGTACTGTGTTGTGTTGTCTGTACTGTGTTGTGTTGTCTGTACTGTGTTGTGTTGTGTTCTGTCTGTGTTGTGTTGTGTCTGTACTGTGTTGTGTTGTCTGTACTGTGTTGTGTTGTGTTTGTACTGTGTTGTGTCTGTACTGTGTTGTGTTGTGTCTGTACTGTGTTGTGTTCTGTCTGTACTGTTGTGTTCTGTCTGTACTGTGTTGTGTCTGTACTGTGTTGTGTTGTCTGTACTGTGTTGTGTTGTGTCTGTACTGTGTTGTGTTGTGTTCTGTCTGTACTGTGTTCTGTCTGTACTGTGTTGTGTTCTGTCTGTACTGTGTTGTGTTGTCTGTACTGTGTTGTGTT
>CM038715.1:3039877-3262377 GCA_021613375.1 Megaleporinus macrocephalus
GAAACGTTTGTATGATAATAAACTTGCTATATTGTCTATAACGTCCAGCAAAGCTTGAATGGAAAAGATATAAATACAGTAAACACGGCTCAGGAAGCTCAGAAACTCTAAGAACCGTGCTGTGCTTGACCGAAAAAAAAAAAAGAGTAACAGACGAGCAGACAAACAGAAAAATTCACCAAAGAACGAAAAAACAATGGAAGAACTAACAATGTGTGGATAAACAATTTAACTGGAGACAGGTAGCTACAGTCAGGTTGTCTACATTACTAGCTTTTGATTATGCTGAGTTTTGTTCGGCTTGGGGAAGAGAGTCATCCTTGTGATTGGCTACCTTACAGAAGCGCTACCCAAGATAAGCACCGCCCACTTTACATTGAGAGGAGCGAATCATGGTGAAATACAGGAGACAATTATTAGAAAAGGCATTCATTAAGACTTGGCTTGTACATGTATACTGCAGCCCAGAGAAACGAGTTTGACTTTAATAAGATTAACACATTTTATGTAAATTATTTGTATTTATTTTCAACTTATTTTGGTTTTCAGCGAAGCACATACTGGAATTTAGTTTCAGCTAAGGTGCATCACTACTATTAGGTAGGCCTGTGTATTGGCAAGAACCTGGCGATACAATATGTATTGTGATACAGCGGATTCAATATATCACAATATACTGCGATACTACAAGAAAAAAGTGATTTACTGTGATTTTTTAAATCCTACTATTAAAAAACACCACTGTATGAACAGATTTATCAATGCTTACAATAGCACTGCACCCTTGTGCTGCTTGTTAATGTTGGAGTGGAGCTGAAAATGGGTTACAACATCGCCATCTAGTGGTCAGAGGTTTAAACACAACACTCAATGATTTACTGTCTGCCAGGAATCTGTGCATCAATACTGTGTTTTTATGAATTGATACAGTATCACTACACATAATATCTGATATTTTCTTACATCCCTACTATAAAGTACTCAGAACTTGTTTTTAAGTAATGGCCTTAAAAGTGATTGTTGACATGTGGAAAAAAAGTTTAATTATATGCATCATAAATTCACACTGGTCACCATGTCACCCTGCCTTAGTGTAACATAACTGCTCGGCTTTTCGTGTGGCCACTAACACTAAACAGAAGAGAAGCCTGAGAAATTACCAATAAATTATGATAAGATCTGAAAAATGCTCAGAGATATTTATGATAAGAGATCTGACACAGTTGATGAATCATCAGTTCTTATTTGAGTAAAGCTTGTAGGCTAGATGTGGCTGAAACAATACAATCTAGTTTTTAATGACTGAGTGTCATTAAAAACTATGAGTGTTGAGCAGCTTTGATGAGAGCAACTCTAAAATCGGGCTGCTGAGAGCCTCAAACCCATTAGCCACGGTGAGTTCTAGCAGACCTTCCAGAATAAAACTGTTGAGTAATCTCTGTAGGAGTGATGTGGTAAGACTGCGCCATTAAGAGATGCATCATTTATGAAGGTACTGCCCGAAATACAGATTTCAAAGCATCCTGTCCTACTGCCACACATCCCTACATCAACCAACCTTTATTTTCACTCTGTAATACACTGAGGGTAACCCTCATTTCCAATGCAACCGAGCTTTTACAATTTTACAATTAAAATTAGAATCAAGTATTTAAATCAAGGAAGCTAAAATAAGAAACTTAAATAATAAGAATTAAGTGATATAATATTAGAAAAACAGTCAAACATTATAAGAGTTAAATAAGAAGAAATAAATAATTTAAAATAAAAGGATAAGTGGACAAGCTAAAAATGTAAAACAATGAAATAATAGAGAGATAATAACTAGACAAAAAATGAAGTACATTAAATACACCAAGTTTATGAAGAAAGTAAATGATAAAAATAAAGTAAAATGTAAAACTGAGATTAAAAATAAGAAAATAAATAAACAAATAAAAAAGGTAAAAAGACAAAAATAAAAAGGTGAACTGAAAAACAAATAAAATACATTAAATGGCTAAAGGTAAAACAGAAAAAATAAGATAATAAGATAAATAATTAAAATAAATAAAACAAAAGAAAAACTCAATTTAAACAGGTACAGGCTGTCTGGAGGTGGTTAGAAACTAAAAGTCTAAAATGATTTAGTGATACCAGCGAGCTAATTTTTAAAAGTTTCTTCCTAAAAGCAGATTTTCCCAGTTCAGTAGAAACTCTAGGAACCTGACAGGTAATCCAATCAGCAGAGCGAGTCTGATAATTACAGCTGTTTTAAGAAATATATAGGATATAGGATGGCATCCGGCCGGAGAGCGAGTTGTAAATGAATATAAGCCAGATTCCCATCGAGCTGCTATGGAGGGCCAGCCTAATTACAGTCCACGTGTTCCATGATAGGTATAAAACACTGAGACAAGGACGTTTACCAACACATAGAGGAATAAACAAACACGAACGACCCCCCCTAATGGAGAAATTGGAATAGCACTCTGTGTAATGCGAGTCTGTGACCTACATGACTGAGTTCCAGCCGCAGGGCTTCGGCAGAACTACACAGGAGCTACATTTTTAAAACAAATTTTAATGCAAACTCTGGGCTGAACCTCTCAGAGCGACACAGACAGAGAGACAGAGCGTTCAGACAAAAAAACAAAGTCCATGAACACACTTCATGTCTCTCATGGTTCTGTCTCAAACCCTAGTGAGTGTGTAAGTAGGCTGTCTAGGTAGTGAGTGTGTAAGTAGGCTGTCTAGGTAGTGAGAGTGTAAGTAGGCTGTCTAGGTAGTGAGTGTGTAAGTATCAGTGTTCTCTCCTCATCTCTCCTCATAAAACAGATTACTGAGACGCTCTAGTTAGAGAGAGACTGCGTCACGGCTTGTTCCCGCCCACTGCAGCACGACACCGGTGGTTTAGCTGGTTGCTAAGATACCGACCAGCATCCAAAACAATAGCCTGAGGCTTAAAAATCCACTTGCATAAATTGCATGTAGCCCTGCCGTGGCATATAGCCCCGCCCTCGATCGGTATCGGCTATTGGCCAATCGTGCTGAAAGGTGATCGGTGATCGGAATTGGCCTCAAAAACGCTGATCGGTTCATCTCTAGTCTTAACTAGACCCAAAGCTTACATTGTTTCACCAGACAAACTGCTAAATGATTGAGGTCTTGTACATCACTGGTCTCGGCAAAGATTGTAGCAATTTTATTTTTGGGAGGAAAAAAAAAACAATTGTAATCAAAAACTGAAATCATAACTTATATTAGCCGAAATCAGCGCTGCTTCACTAAAACTGTCTGAGTAATTTTCTTGAATATGTCAAATTACACTGGCTGTGGGGCTGGAGGTTAGAGAACCAGTCCTGGGACAAGAAGGTTGCCTTTCAATCCCCTGAACCGATAAGCCACGACTGATATGGTGTTGAGCAAAACACCAATCAACCAATTAACCAATCAACCTTTACTTTCACTCCGGAGTACATTGAGGGAGACCATCATTTACAATGTTGCCGAGCACTACAATTGTTAAACAAAAAGGGATTGAAAATAAATTAAAATTAATTTTAATGTGTACTTAAAATGAAACAATAAGAAGAGACAAAATTAAGTAAGATAAATCACAAAAGAAAAACAAATAAAAACTGAATAAGAAAATCAAGAATCAGACAAAGGTAAAAAAATAAGTGAATAAAAATATATATAAATATAGTAGTGAAACGTATAGTAAAAGAAATAATAAAAAAGAAGTAGTAAAATAATAACAATAACAATAATAATAATAATAACAATAATAATAGAATAATAAAAATAAAATAAGATAAAAAATGGTAAAAGGAAATTAAAATACAAAACTACTGAATATCAAAATCATAAAACTGTTTACTAAAATTGAATAAAATTCTGGCAGGTCATGTGGAGGTGGTTAGAAATTTAGAGTTTAGAATGACTCAGTGACTCCAGCGAGCTGAGTTTAGTGTTTCCTGCAGTGACTTCCAGCTCGCTGGTGCTGCTGGAGCTGAAAGCAGATTTTCCCAGTTCAGTAAAAGTTCTAGGAACCTGAAGGTGATCCAGTCACTGGAGCGAGTTCAGTAATTTGTACTATTCTCAGTGAGCATCCCCAACAGCTACGGACAGGGTCTGAATACTCAGTAGTGAATCAGTAGGCGAGCGTGGCTAGTATGTCTGAATACTCAGTAGTAAATCAGTAGGTGAGCGTGGCTAGTATGTCTGAATACTCAGTAGTAAATCAGTAGGCGAGCGTGGCTAGTATGTCTGAATACTCAGTAGTAAATCAGTAGGCGAGCGTGGCTAGTATGTCTGAATACTCAGTAGTAAATCAGTAGGTGAGCGTGGCTAGTATGTCTGAATACTCAGTAGTAAATCAGTAGGTGAGCGTGGCTAGTATGTCTGAATACTCAGTAGTAAATCAGTACGCGAGCGCGGCTAGTATGTCTGAATACTCAGTAGTAAATCAGTAGGCGAGCGCGGCTAGTATGTCTGAATACTCAGTAGTAAATCAGTAGGCGAGCGTGGCTAGTATGTCTGAATACTCAGTAGTAAATCAGTAGGCAAGCGTGGCTAGTATGTCTGAATACTCAGTAGTAAATCAGTAGGCGAGCGTGGCTAGTATGTCTGAATACTCAGTAGTAAATCAGTAGGCAAGCACGGCTAGTATGTCTGAATACTCAGTAGTAAATCAGTAGGCGAGCGCGGCTAGTATGTCTGAATACTCAGTAGTAAATCAGTAGGTGAGCGTGGCTAGTATATCTGAATACTCAGTAGTAAATCAGTAGGCGAGCGCGGCTAGTATGTCTGAATACTCAGTAGTGAATCAGTAGCGAGCGTGGCTAGTATGTCTGAATACTCAGTAGTAAATCAGTAGGTGAGCGTGGCTAGTGTGTCTGAATACTCAGTAGTAAATCAGTAGGTGAGCGCGGCTAGTATGTCTGAATACTCAGTAGTAAATCAGTAGGCGAGCGTGGCTAGTATGTCTGAATACTCAGTAGTAAATCAGTAGGCAAGCACGGCTAGTATGTCTGAATACTCAGTAGTAAATCAGTAGGCGAGCGCGGCTAGTATGTCTGAATACTCAGTAGTAAATCAGTAGGCGAGCGCGGCTAGTGTGTCTGAATACTCAGTAGTAAATCAGTAGGTGAGCGTGGCTAGTATGTCTGAATACTCAGTAGTAAATCAGTAGGCGAGCGCGGCTAGTATGTCTGAATACTCAGTAGTAAATCAGTAGGCGAGCGTGGCTAGTATGTCTGAATACTCAGTAGTAAATCAGTAGGCGAGCGTCGCTAGTGTGTCTGAATACTCAGTAGTAAATCAGTAGTGAGCGTGGCTAGTATGTCTGAATTCTCAGTAGTAAATCAGTAGGCGAGCGTGGCTAGTATGTCTGAATACTCAGTAGTAAATCAGTAGGTAAGCACGGCTAGTATGTCTGAAAACTCAGTAGTAAATCAGTAGGTGAGCGTGGCTAGTATGTCTGAATACTCAGTAGTAAATCAGTAGGTGAGCGTGGCTAGTATGTCTGAATACTCAGTAGTAAATCAGTAGGTGAGCTCGGCTAGTATGTCTGAATACTCAGTAGTAAATCAGTAGGCGAGCGTGGCTAGTATGTCTGAATACTCAGTAGTAAATCAGTAGGCAAGCACGGCTAGTATGTCTGAATACTCAGTAGTAAATCAGTAGGTGAGCTCGGCTAGTATGTCTGAATACTCAGTAGTAAATCAGTAGGTGAGCGTGGCTAGTATGTCTGAATACTCAGTAGTAAATCAGTAGGTGAGCGTGGCTAGTATGTCTGAATACTCAGTAGTAAATCAGTAGGCGAGCGTGGCTAGTATGTCTGAATACTCAGTAGTAAATCAGTAGGTGAGCGTGGCTAGTATGTCTGAATACTCAGTAGTAAATCAGTAGGCGAGCGTGGCTAGTATGTCTGAATACTCAGTAGTAAATCAGTAGGCAAGCACGGCTAGTATGTCTGAATACTCAGTAGTAAATCAGTAGGCGAGCGTGGCTAGTATGTCTGAATACTCAGTAGTAAATCAGTAGGCAAGCACGGCTAGTATGTCTGAATACTCAGTAGTAAATCAGTAGGTAAGCACGGCTAGTATGTCTGAAAACTCAGTAGTAAATCAGTAGGTGAGCGTGGCTAGTATGTCTGAATACTCAGTAGTAAATCAGTAGGTGAGCGTGGCTAGTATGTCTGAATACTCAGTAGTAAATCAGTAGGTGAGCTCGGCTAGTATGTCTGAATACTCAGTAGTAAATCAGTAGGCGAGCGTGGCTAGTATGTCTGAATACTCAGTAGTAAATCAGTAGGCAAGCACGGCTAGTATGTCTGAATACTCAGTAGTAAATCAGTAGGTGAGCTCGGCTAGTATGTCTGAATACTCAGTAGTAAATCAGTAGGTGAGCGTGGCTAGTATGTCTGAATACTCAGTAGTAAATCAGTAGGTGAGCGTGGCTAGTATGTCTGAATACTCAGTAGTAAATCAGTAGGCGAGCGTGGCTAGTATGTCTGAATACTCAGTAGTAAATCAGTAGGTGAGCGTGGCTAGTATGTCTGAATACTCAGTAGTAAATCAGTAGGCGAGCGTGGCTAGTATGTCTGAATACTCAGTAGTAAATCAGTAGGCAAGCACGGCTAGTATGTCTGAATACTCAGTAGTAAATCAGTAGGCGAGCGTGGCTAGTATGTCTGAATACTCAGTAGTAAATCAGTAGGCAAGCACGGCTAGTATGTCTGAATACTCAGTAGTAAATCAGTAGGCGAGCGTCGCTAGTATGTCTGAATACTCAGTAGTAAATCAGTAGGCGAGCGGGGCTAGTATGTCTGAATACTCAGTAGTAAATCAGTAGGTGAGCGTGGCTAGTATGTCTGAATACTCAGTAGTAAATCAGTAGGTGAGCTCGGCTAGTATGTCTGAATACTCAGTAGTAAATCAGTAGGCGAGCGTGGCTAGTATGTCTGAATACTCAGTAGTAAATCAGTAGGTGAGCGTGGCTAGTATGTCTGAATACTCAGTAGTAAATCAGTAGGCGAGCGTGGCTAGTATGTCTGAATACTCAGTAGTAAATCAGTAGGTGAGCGTGGCTAGTATGTCTGAATACTCAGTAGTAAATCAGTAGGCGAGCGTGGCTAGTATGTCTGAATACTCAGTAGTAAATCAGTAGGTGAGCGTGGCTAGTATGTCTGAATACTCAGTAGTAAATCAGTAGGTGAGCGTGGCTAGTATGTCTGAATACTCAGTAGTAAATCAGTAGGTGAGCTCGGCTAGTATGTCTGAATACTCAGTAGTAAATCAGTAGGCGAGCGTGGCTAGTATGTCTGAATACTCAGTAGTAAATCAGTAGTGAGCGTGGCTAGTATGTCTGAATACTCAGTAGTAAATCAGTAGGTGAGCGCGGCTAGTATGTCTGAATACTCAGTAGTAAATCAGTAGGTGAGCGCGGCTAGTATGTCTGAATACTCAGTAGTAAATCAGTAGGTGAGCGCGGCTAGTATGTCTGAATACTCAGTAGTAAATCAGTAGGTGAGCTCGGCTAGTATGTCTGAATACTCAGTAGTAAATCAGTAGGCGAGCGTGGCTAGTATGTCTGAATACTCAGTAGTAAATCAGTAGGTGAGCGCGGCTAGTATGTCTGAATACTCAGTAGTAAATCAGTAGGCGAGCGCGGCTAGTATGTCTGAATACTCAGTAGTAAATCAGTAGGTGAGCGCGGCTAGTATGTCTGAATACTCAGTAGTAAATCAGTAGGTGAGCGCGGCTAGTATGTCTGAATACTCAGTAGTAAATCAGTAGTGAGCGTGGCTAGTATGTCTGAATACTCAGTAGTAAATCAGTAGGCGAGCGTGGCTAGTATGTCTGAATACTCAGTAGTAAATCAGTAGGCGAGCGTGGCTAGTATGTCTGAATACTCAGTAGTAAATCAGTAGGCGAGCGTGGCTAGTATGTCTGAATACTCAGTAGTAAATCAGTAGGTGAGCGCGGCTAGTATGTCTGAATACTCAGTAGTAAATCAGTAGGCGAGCGTGGCTAGTATGTCTGAATACTCAGTAGTAAATCAGTAGGCGAGCGTGGCTAGTATGTCTGAATACTCAGTAGTAAATCAGTAGGCGAGCGTAGCTAGTATGTCTGAATACTCAGTAATAAATCAGTAGGTGAGCGTGGCTAGTATGTCTGAATACTCAGTAGTAAATCAGTAGGCGAGCGTGGCTAGTATGTCTGAATACTCAGTAGTAAATCAGTAGGCGAGCGTAGCTAGTATGTCTGAATACTCAGTAGGTATTGAGTAGTGAACGGTACTGGATCACCTCCTAAATCAACAGCTATGTTTATGTAGGTGAACACAGCACACTGTGTATCCCATGATTCACCTGGAGTCGTGGATGAATTCAAAGTGGAGTAAATAAACGGTGTAAAGCTGAACGTCGGCTGTGTGTACGTAGCTACTGCTACTGAACTGCCGCTACAGAAGTTAGAGCTACTGCTGAGATAAACAATGATTACATTCCTCCCGTTTCATCTTCTCTGATCTACAGCTCCACACCGTCTGATACATAATCAGATAAAAACTCAGATCAGAGTCACTAAAAGTCTAAATCTGTCAGTAAACGAGCTTTTAATGAATAGCAGGACTTTTACGATGATGGTCTGACGTCTTGCGTCACAGGACGCTGGTAATATGATGGACGTAGTACGTCTGAGATTGTGTAGCTACTAAAACTCTCCTACTGAAACTGCATACTAGTCTGACGCTCCAGCAGCACGTACTGACTCTAATCTAGTACCTACTGACTAGTAGACGATCTCAGACGCACCACCAGTCTTCAGAGACGTGCGTGAAGAACAACACATCACTGAGCAGCTCTCTGCTCCTGCCTGCTCCAGAGAACACCTGTAAGTGCAAGTAGGTCAAAGCAAGTGTGTCATTTCTGCATTACCTCCTCTCTCTGTCTGCACGGAGCACTCTCCCAGCGACACTCTGCTCACACTTGTAGCCAGCGTTCAAAACACACTAACTCGGTTGCATCAGTACTAGTTAGACACATCTGTAATACTCAAGGATACAAGGGAGCAGGGCTGGGCGATCTTATCACAATTTTTTCATATCAGTCGATATCGATATATATCACGATATAAATCAAATCACTATTACCTTTTTACTTTAAGTGAAAAGTGAAGATATCAAAATAAATTTTTTGTTAAATTTTTTTTATCTTCCGATTTATTTTCTGTCAATTTCAAATAAATTAAACACATACACACACATATACACATTATATATATATATACACATTTTATATATATATATATATATATATATATATATATATATACAGCAGCAGGACAGCACAGGTAAACAGCACCTGTTTACCTGTATATATATATATAGGGGCTATTGAAAACTCATGATCAGTATTCACACAGACACTGTGTTAATCAGGCTGTTGCTGGTTCTTTAAGTTGGTTCTGAGTAAAGAACTAAAGAACTCTGTTTATGTTCACTCATAGCGGTGAGTCGACTCTCTGTCTGTTCTAATGAGGAGTTGTTGGTTTAGTGATTCTGTTTTCAGTAGATAATAAAGTTTCCTACTCGGGATTTTTGGTTATAAAGTTAACTTTTTCTCAGCGTCTCACTCGAACTCCTACAGTATATATATTTATCTTTATCAATTACAAAATTATGTTCATTAGCATAACGTGTGTCGATGCGTCACAAAGACAGCCGCTCCTACTGAAAGCATGGATTTATCCGGAGCTGCAGCTACAATCACTCACTCACGTTCATCTAACGCTGTGGGAATGTTTCACACAGAAACACAACAGTGTGGTGCTCTGTCAGCTCTGCACAGTGGAGATGATCACAACAGTACAACTGCTACACACGAGACCTTGAAGATCAAACATCCCGTAGAGCTTCATCAACACAGCAGCAGGACAGCACCTGTTTACCTGTTTATCTGATCTTATAGATTATTTATAGATTATTAACACGTGTATCATATTTCTTTCAGTAGTAGTTTAACGTTTTCTCTTATTTTCTCTTATTTTATTCTCTCTGCTCGACTGTGACGCTGCAGTAACAGATTACTAGTACGTGGGTGAAGCTGCTGCTACGTCTACACTCTGTACTGTGAGCTTCAACCAAACATGAAATAACTGGAACTCTAGTTCAGCCACCTGATTGGTTTGGAGCGGCGCTATTCTCATTCTCATTGGCTGTTCGTGTTGTCTTTCAAAACATGGACGGAACTTAATTCTATCGACTACGTCTTATAGTTCTATCGAGGAAACATTATTTCACAATAATAATCACTATCGTTTTATCACCCAGCCCTACAAGGAAGTAGTGAGGAACGCAGAAGTGTTTTAAGAAGATCTGAAGAACTGCATGATTATTTTTTACAAACAGGCTCCATTTTAAATGTACATACATTTTCTTCAGCTCAACTTGTGTCTTGTGTAATTAATTTAAATACAGGACTGCAACAGTGCAACTGTTCATCCAATTCGAGGCTATTTATTTGATCAGAAATAAACAGTATCACAAAAATTCATATTATAATAGCATTAATGCAGTAAGTACCTCTCCCTTCGGCCGTCCAGTAATAACTGTGCATGTTGCCACAGGAATGACATCAGGAATGACTATAAGTGTGAGACGGGGATGACGAGGGCAAGATTACAGCCTACACTGCAACCTTTCATAAATATCATTGGCAGGGAGGTTCACTCTCCGGTCAGGTTCTTGTTATTTTCCCGTTAGCCCTGAAGTCGTCTTGCACCCTTTAACCTGCTTTATCCCCTCCAACGAGCAAAAGCCATCATAAGAGTCACTCCTGTTCAATCACACTTTTTTTATTCTCGTTTCCTCCGACAACATCTTCTTTGGTCTGTTTGCAGCCTCTGCTGTGACATCTAAGCTGAGAATACCACGTTAGTTTCCTGTATCCAGCTGAAAACACGTCGGTGTTGGTCATGGTGCCACAAAGTGTTGTGTAGTTCTTTCAAGAGGTCTCGTGCACGTTCCTCTAAAGCAGGGGTCACTAATAGGTGGACCGCGGTCTCGAACCGGCCCCAGATGTTGTCCAATGTGGACTCAAGCCGATAATCTATTGAGAATAATTTAATTTAGACTGTGTTTATTATAAGCGGCGGAACCTTTCTTGTATTTACGATATACGGGCTTTACGGCGCAGTGAACTCAGAGACCAATCACTGCTTCGTAGTGTGTATATGTGGGTGTTCCACTGCCCCCTAGTGTGTGAGTATATGTGTGTTCCACTGCCCCTTAGTGTGTATGTTTACTAGTGTATGTGTATATGTGAGTGTTCCACTGCCCCCTAGTGTGTATGTTCACAAGTGTATGTGTATATGTGGGTGTCCCACTGCCCCCTAGTGTGTATGTTCACTAGTGTGTGAGTATATGTGGGTGTTCCACTGCCCCCTAGTGTGTGTGTGTGTGTGTATATGTGGGTGTCCCACTGCCCCCTAGTGTGTATGTTCACTAGTGTATGTGTATATGTGGGTGTTCCACTGCCCCCTAGTGTGTATGTTCACTAGTGTATGTGTATATGTGGGTGTTTCACTGCCCCCTAGTGTGTATGTTGACTAGTGTATGTGTATATGTGGGTGTTCCACTGCCCCCTAGTGTGTATGTTCACTAGTGTATGTGTATATGTGGGTGTTCCACTGCCCCCTAGTGTGTATGTTCACTAGTGTATGTGTATATGTGGGTGTTCCACTGCCCCCTAGTGTGTATGTGTATGTTCGCTGCAGGGATGGGTTATATGCAAAGGTCAAATTTCTCTGTGTGCAAACACAAGTGACAGACTAATTCTAAACTATTCTAAACTATTCTAAACTAAAGACCCAGGAGGAACAGCTCAGGAGCGTGGGCGAGACCTCGCTGAGGCCTGAAAGAGCGGGAGGATAGGAGCCTACTGTAGATCATGTCGAGCAGACAGAGAGAGGGACGGAGAATGTGCTTAGCTATTCAGCCTTATTCAAATTTGGCACACATTAGCGGCCCGACCAGCGAACCCCTTTCTGCAGCGGCCTGTGAGAAAGGTTACGTTAAACTCTCTGGGTATGAACGGGCTCATTGTTTAAGTCTGATGGCAGAAGAGGGGCCATTATTTACTGACAGTGTTGCTATTTTATCAGCGGTGGAGTCGGGGTGGTATGGACCGCTCTATACGCTCTGCAGTCCGTTGGCATGGAGAAGAGAGCAGTTTTAACACACCAGCACAATCCACACTAGATATGTAGATTCAGTTTCACCACAACCAACACTGAGATAAGAACATTAAGGGTTAATGCATATTGGAAAAAAAAAAATATATATATATATATATATATATATATATATATATATATATATATATATATATATATATATATATATATATACATACAAAGTTTGGAAAGTAAGCGAAGGATTCTGATGCCATAAACAAGGACGGATTAAGGACAGTCTGGGCCCCTGGGCAACTCTTTAACCCCCCCCCAACCCGCGCCCTTTAAATCAAGGGCCCTCTAATGGTATGCCCTGCTCTTCTCTATGGCCCCCTGGTAGGGGGCTTTCATAACCAGGGCCCTCTAAAATTATGCCCCCCTCTTTCCCAGGACCCCCAATAGCCAGAAGTCGAAGTCAGAGCAGTGACAACGCCTCGTCCATTTTCATACGGGGCACATTTTCATAAAGGGCACAAAAGCATGGCTAGGGCCCCCGAAAGCAAGGCTAGGGCCCAAAAAGCATGACTAGGGGCCCCAAAAGCATGGCTAGGGCTGCCAAGAGGCCCTGGGGTCAAAGCCTCTAAAAGTCAGAGGATCCTTAAAATGGAGGGCCCTCGGAAATAAAAATATATTGTATCATAAATGTTGATAGGCATCACAACATGTTTTGGGCCAGGGCCCCCACGGAGCCCCCTGGCCTCAAGGGCCCCTAGGCACTGGCCTGGTCAGTAATTCAGCCATGGCTATAAAGTGTTGTGTGGTTCTTTTACAAGGCCTTGTGCAGGTTCCTCTAAAGTTACACAGCCCTTTAGCAGGCGTTATATATATATATATATATATATATATATATATATATATATATATATATATATATATATATATATATATATATATATATACACACACACACACACATTATATTTATATTTATATATATATATATATATATATATATATATATATATATATATATATATATATATATATCAACCAGGGGCCAGGAGTTTCTCACTAGGAGCAGAAGAAGGGAACAGATCACCCCCATTCTTAATCCTTACACTGGATACCAGTCTGTTACAGAATAGACTGTAAGCTCCTGTTACTGGTCTATAAGAGTCTAAATGGTGTAGGACCAGCTTATCTGTGTGATCTAGTACAGTGATATGAGCCGAGCAGATCTCTTAGCTGGTTAGGAAGTAGTCAGTTAGTCCTTCCTAAGGTAAAGACTAAACATGGGGAAGCAGGGTTTAGTTACTGAGCTGCTGTTTAATAGAATCAGTTTAGTGAGAGTGTTAGAAGAGCCCAACACTGAACACCTTTAAACCCAGACTGAACACATTCCTGTTTGAGCAGCTCAGTTTAAACTCTTACTGAACTGTTAGTTCTACAACTCTTAATTTTAAACCTCCTTCTTCACTTTTCACACAGTCCCACGTCACTCTTAAACCTCAGTCTTCAACTTTTATGTTTAATTCTCTTTCATTTAAAGATTTGTATATTTCTTCTTTCTTTTAACTAATTTATTTTAATGCTTTGTTTCTTATTTCTTAATTTATGTAAAGCACTTTGAAAACTGCTATACAAATAAACTTGCCTTGCCTAAAAATGCATAACAAAATAATAAAAATTTAATTCCTAACATACATTAGAGTAATTAGTTGTTAGATTAATGATTAAAATAAAATGATTCATAATGAATAATATGGTTCATTAAATATTTAATAAAATGCTTAAAGAAGTGCTATCATCCACTCATTGTAATACTGCAAAAATAAATAAATAAATAAATAAAAATGGTAATGCACTACAATATATTTCCTGTATAAAACACAGACACCACAACAGCCACTAACAACTCACCTGAAATGAAGCAGCACCTGAGCAAGTATGTAATATCAAAAAAAGAAAAACATAACTTCTATAAATGCAGTGTGAATTTAAAACTAAAAGACAGTCCTGGTGAAAATGTTACAAACACTGATATAAACATAGATTATTTATGGCCATTTGCTTGATCAAATGGGTGGAAGAAAGAGAAAGGAAAACATAAATAAATAAATAAATAAATAAATAAATAAATATTTTTTTCCCTGTAACTCAGACTCCCCTCCTCTGAGTAGCTGAGCTGGCTGTGTAAGCTGACTCCTCCAGCTCTGAGACTCTGTGGCCAGAATGGAATGATACATGAGACAAGAGAAGGAGAGAAGGGGAAAATAAAGGTGAAGCTAAAATAAAACTAATACGTTATGAAAGAATAAAGGTTGAAGTCTCATCGTCCAATCAACAAACCACAACTTAATAATAATAATAATAATAATAATAATAATAATAATAATAAGGAAATTAAAGGCCATGAATCTAATCAAATATGCTGCCTGATATTTACATAATGATTATATAATACTTATGGTATATGTGTGTGTAACCGAAATAGCATAAACTGTTATATTAGCTATATATTAAATTTAAATCTCTCTCTATATTTATTATAATAATTATTATTATTTTTGTCATTATTATTATTTTATTTATTTTTATTTTCTTTAGGTTATATCTAATAGATAATGAAACAAGTAAAGGGCTCTAACTCCTGCATTACAAATTCTGAATATTTAGCATACAACTGTGTAGCTTACCAATTAACCCTTTCAAACTCTTTCAATATCTGTCAATATATGTCAAGACATTACTTTTTAAATCATCACTGCCCGAAAAAAAAATTTAAAAGTAATTCTGTAATGGATAAAGATAAATATATATACTGTAGGAGTTCGAGTGAGATGCTGAGACAAAGATGATTTTTTTAACCAAAAATCCCGAGTAGGAAACTTTATTATCTACTGAAAACAAAATCACTAAACCAACAACTCCTCATTAGAGCAGACAGAGAGTCGACTCACTGCTATGAGTGAACATAAACAGAGTTCTTTACTCAGAACCAACTTAAAGAACCAGCAACAGCCTGATTAACACAGTGTCTGTGTGAATACTGATCATGAGTGTTCAGTAGCCCCTACTATATTATATATATATATATATATATATATATATATATATATAATTTATTTGAAATACAGTTGTGTAATGTTTTATAGTACATTTGGAAGAAAATAAATGAGAAGATAAAAACAATTTAACTTTTTTTAAATAATAATATATATATATATATATACATACATATATATATATATATATATATATATATATATATATATATATATATATATATATATATATATATATATATATATATTAAATGATGCTTTATAGTAGGGGCATCACAGAAACTTGATCAGACCTCCCTCCAAAAAGCAGAAGCAGCTGCAAAGCCAGGGGAGATCAGCCTCTTTACTGACAGCCGAAATCAGGAACAGTAGTAGGTAAAGAATAGTTTAGCGCTCACTAGAGACAAACTAATTACTCTTTTAGCAGATAAGGTCCATCCATCCTTTAAGTCCTAAAAGTCTCACATGTCAGACATGCAAATACATTTAATAAACAAAAAAGACAATGAAGTGTATTTACGGATTACTAAAGCGGTTCAGGAGGAGTTCTCTCTGGACTCCACTCCATACGGCACAAACATCAGCACCACTTAACTGAGGCCAAAACTTTATATAGAAGCTGGACTTGGAAAAAAGGAATCTGGTTACACAACAAGTGTTCATCTGTCAGGCTCTATTGCAAAAACAACATTACCCAAGTGCCAAACACTTGGACAAGATCAGACAAGAAAAATCACTTGTGATCTCATAACTTACATTAAGTAGAACTCAGAACACACTGTATACGCACTTACAGCCCATATCTTCAGCCGTACATGTTCTACACTACACCTTAATATGTTTAGTGTTATGGGAAAAACAAAGTAAACACAGTCTCTGCTGCGAACTATTAAAAGAAGGTATTCTGCAAATGTTTATCCACCGTTACTTTATATTTGAAGAACTAACTATTTACTAGGGGTGTAAAAAATACATAGAAATATCGGATATCGGGATATTATGTTTAGTGATACTGTATTGATTCTCAAAAACACAGTTATCAACAACAGATTCTGGCAGACAGTGACACATTGTGTGTTGTGTTTAAACCTCTGACCACTAGATGGCAGTGTTGTAATCCATTTTCAGCTCCACTCCAACATTAACAAGCAGCACAAGGGTGCAGTGCTATTGTTAGCATTGGCAAACCAGTTCATACGGTGGTGTGTTTTAATAATGGGATTTGAAAAATCACATAATATCATTTTGCTTGCAGCATCGCAATATATCACAATATATTGAATCGTGACCTCTGTATCGCGATACGTATTGTATTGCCAGGTTCTTGCCAACACACAACCCTACTATTTACACTTAACTCAGGCCTAGAAGACGTAAACCTAGATGACAGTTCCAGCATGTAGTGCTTTATTAACAATTAACAACCACAGGCTTCCATTAAAATAGCTACTCTACACAATATTCTTAAAATAATGAATACTTTTAAAAGCTGATCACATGCTGACCATGAAGGCAAAGCAAAACCCTCATAAAAGACAGCAGAACACTGGACACCATTCTTGTGCATGAACAGTACCTTGTCTGTAACTATAAATATCTAAATAATGCAAAACAACACATAATTTGGAAATGAAATGTGTGCAAAAGTGTTATGGACTGATGATAAAGTGACCTTAAACCACCAAGAGTTAAATGAAAAAAGCTCCTTGCTAAGCATGATGGTGGATCTGTTTTGCTGTGGGGTCGTGTGGTAAACAGTAACCGTAGAAACATGAAAAATTGGATTTCCGTGGATGGCGCAGTCATTTAATAAACTGAAAAATAGGAGAATCATTCAAACAACACCACAAACTCCATCGTTTACTGTAAAATCCAAACCAGTCTGAGCTGGAGCTTTCAGAACGTCTCTCACTGTCCCCTCTCTCAATATCACTGGAAACTGGTCAAACCTTAAAACATGCTGTGTAGGGGAGTAGCTAGGCTTAGTTTAGTTCTAAATTGAGTCCCAGCACCCCTAAAGATTATAGCTAAAAAAATATATTTTCTTTTTTTTAACGAAATGTTAAAACCACAGAGAGTTCATGCTCAAACTAATTATTTTAACAACAAAATACAGCAGACTTGCAAAACAGTATGATCCAGCTTTATCAGCGTTTTATATGTCTGGTGTCGTAAGTCTATACAGAAGAAAACCTTAAAAAAACCTTAAGAAAACCACATTTTGGTTACTATATATCAGGGGTCACTAATAAGCGGGCCGCGGTCCGGGCTCAGAAGTTGTCTAATGTCCAAACTGATAAACTACTGAGAATGATTTAATTCAGACTGTGTTTATTTTAAGCACCGGAGCTTTTCTAGTCTTTACGGTACACGGTCTTTGTGGCGCAGTGAACTTACAGACCAATCGCGTGTGCTGTAAGATCACCAATCGCGCTCCTCAGCCAATCAGATCTATGCAGATTTGGAGGCGAGAAGCAGCGGTCGGAGAATAAAGCGAGTCAGACGGCGTGCTCTACAAAAATACAAGTCGACAGCGAACAACGACTTTTCAACCAGGACTGGACCGAGACAGACGTACGCTCCACACAGAACGTTCTGGATCTCTCATATGAGTGTGAGAAAAGATCTTAACTGTTTCAGCCCAGATTTAAAGTCCTGGATGGACCACCAAGAGCTCACTCCCCTCACTGAACTAGAGAAAGTGTGGAAGAATACGAGAGAGAGAGATAAACTGTTAAGATGTGAAGCTCAGTTAACAAGACTAAACATTTTATTTACTTTTTATTATAAATAAACACTTTATGATGCACTTTTTTTCAAAAGAATTTTAAATGTAGCTCTTGTTTTTACTTAAAATGATGAAAAAAACATTTATTCAGTTCAGCATTTAAACAGTAAATATACTGAAATATACTGAACGGTATGTGTGGTGTGTTGGTGTTTCAGTAGCTGATGGTATGAGATGCTGATACTAGATACTTCAGTAAACAGGATACACCACTGAATCAGAACACACGTTAGAAGTTATGATGGTCCAGACCGGCCTGAGGAGATCTCCTTTAGGTGGACTTTAATTAAATACCCATGCTATATATAATTAGTATATATCATTAGCAATAAAAACCATGCTTTTGAACAAACCTGTGATACAAATTTATTATAAAATTTGTAATTTCTCACATACTTGCATCACATTGAATCTCTCAAGCTCAGACGCTGGACTTTTGTAACTATCACAGTTGTTCACGGTGTCACTAGCAGTGATGTTTTAGCTGCTTTGTTGAAGCACAGGGCTCGGAGACCCGTCTGCTGGCAGGGCAGGTGGATACACTAGCCCAGGTAGTGAACTGCTATGCTAAAGGCTAAAGGCTGGCTAAAGGCTATCATCATGCTGAGAGTCCAGCAGTTCCAGTCGTTCCCTCAGTAACAATCTGGACCAACATAAACTCAAACTGTAAGTGGCTACACAGCAACAGATGAGTGATTACTGAAAAGCCTGGTGAACTCAAACCACCGCTGCGTTACGTTCTGTCTACTAGTGCACACGTGTGTGTCAAAAATCACCAACATCAGCACTGTTTAAGTGCAATACTATACCTGGCTGATCTTTTCTGACTCTGAAAATAAAGCAAACAGGTATACTAGCGTCACATCATCACCCTCTGGGAAATTCCCCCAGTGTGAGTAGAAGTATTAGATGTTGTGCCATTAAAAAATAAATAAATAAAATCTGAAGTTTAACTTGGCAAGGACACACTAATTTGAGTGGAATGTGCGCCCACATGAATCTCTCATTGTCCGTACAGTTGCCTGGGTTATGAGTGTGTGCGTGTGTGTGTCACTCACTATAACAGCATCCATTGTCTGTTGAAGCTCAAACAAAGTGAGCACCAGTCTGCCCATTATGAGAATCCCAGGGTTCCTCTGTCCCCTTCGCCTCCCTCATCAGCGCTACTGACCTACATCTGACCAGCAAGCGGAAGAAAACAACCGCACACTGTTACTACCTCTCGTCTAACACTCCTTTGTTCTTCGCTCTTCTTACACACTCCATCACTGAATCTGAACCTTATCTGAAAAATTAATGAAAAATTAAATTAATCTTACATAACTGCCAGCTTAGGTCTTTCCAGAACCCAACTCTTTACCTTAAACCTGGTCAACACTGTAAATATCTGCAGAAGTGAATATCACCATGAAGACACAGTATTTAATAGGAATTGCACCGGCATGAATTTGAAGCCCACGCTTAAACCCTCCATCCCGATACTTGGACATTTAAAACCTGACTAAAATAACAGGTCTGGAAATTTTAAATCAGAGAAAACAATTACAATCTACAACAAACTCAAGCCTGACAGCACGGGTCCAACGTGAAAACATCAGTAACCCTACAGGACATGAGAAAACAACATTAGCAGATGTTTAGATCTATGCAAATATGGCTCCTAGGAGAGAGAGATGCCACCAGCTGGACTGATATTCGTGATAAGAATTTAATAATATCTCAGAGGAGCAGCAACAGCATGAAGTCTTAACACAGTCAAACAGAGAGTGAGGTAAACACAGCATACTAACACAGCCAGGTGCTAATCTCCAGTTTAGTGAAAGGAGACATTCAGTAACTCTGGAAACAATGCAGTACAGCTCACCTCCGAGCACCCCTCCCATCCGTCCCTGAAACATCTCCACTCAACTAAATTAGAGTTAAGGATTAAGCGTACATCAGTAAACGCTGGTGATGTTAAGCTCTTGCACAAACGGATCTATTCCAATCGCAGTAGCTGTTGATCTACACCAGGGGTCACTAATAGGCGGACCGCAGTCCGGGCCCAGACCCAGACGTTGTCCAATGCGGACCCAAACCGATAATTTACTGAGAGTGATTTAATTTTAACTGTGTTTATTTTAAGCAGCGGAGCTTTTTTTGTCTTTACGGTATACGGGCTTTACAGCGCAGTGAACATGGAGACCAATCACGTACGCTGTAAGATCACCAACGGCTCGTAGATACAAACTGAGAATCCACAGACGGAGAGTAAAGCGAGTTAGAGAGGAAGGCTCGTTCAGACGGCGTGCTCTGAAATTAGAAAATTCAACGACAAAAAACAACAATTTAAAGCAGCCACATATATCTTACGGGGGGGCTGGAGCCAATCCCACCGTCATCAGGCGAAGGTGAGGTACACCAGGGACAGGTTGCCAGTCCATCGCATGACCAACACACACACACACTCACACCTACGGTCAGTTTAGAGTGAGGATCCTAACATGCATGTGTTTGGACTGTGGGAGGAAACCGGAGTACCCGGAGGAACCCACTCAAGCTTGAGGAGAACATACACACTCCACACAGAACCACCCGGATTTCTTATGAGTGTGAGAATGTGAGAAATTGCAGCCCAGATTTAAAGTCCTGGCTGAAGAACCAAGAGCTCACTCCCCTCACTGAACAGGAGAAGGTGTGAGAGAGGAATACAAGAGAGATAAACTGTTAAGATGTGAAACTTAGTTAACAAGACTCCACATTTTTAATTTACTTTTTCTCTAAATAAGCACTTTATGATGCACTTGTTTTTACTTGAAGTTAGAAATAAAACATTTATTTGAGGTTTTATAAAAAAATCATTCAGTTGAGCATTTAAAACAAAAACTATTATTGAAATATACTGAATGGTGTTTGCAATGTGTTGGTCTTTCAGTTGCAGATGACTAAATCGCTGATATTAGGCTACTCCAGTAAACAGGATATAACATTAAATCATAACACAAGTTAGAAATGATGAGGGTCAGGACCTGGACGGTACTGAATTCTAATGAAATTCTCCTGATCTGGACCATTTTATTCAATATCCATACTGCACTGTCACAGTTCACAGGGTTTCTTATCTCTCACTTGCTGGGACTCACTTTCTCCTCCTTGATAAAATTCCACAACCCAGAACATGGCTTCGTACATTCTACTTCCTGGGTTGTCTGTCTGTTTGTCTGTCAGTTATAAGACAGATAAACAAGCTCCAATTACTACATAACCACCTGACTGCACTTATTTGAACTGATCACAGTTATTTAACCCTTTCAAGCATAAATTACAAATTCTTGCTCAGATCTGCATTAAAAAAAATCATATGGAATCTAATTTTATGTAAAAATCTGTTTTATTAAAAATTCATTGTACTCTCCACATATGTGGACACCATGCAGCAAAAAAACAGAAGAACATCTAAAGTGTTTCAAAGAATGCTTATATATTTCCTCAAATCTTTCATAAACTTTTAAATGTATTATATTGTAGAACTAACTTTTTATGCAAGCAATGCTGAACTCCAAGCTTCTTTTTTTGTAACTTTTAGATAAAAAAATGCAAAATATTAGAAATTTTTTAAGGTTTCCTTCTCTTTTCATAAAATTAATTTAAGTGTGTCTGTTAAAAGCATGCTGAAAGCACAATTATTAGAAATATTAATAAATCTGTTCACGCTGGAATTTTGCTACGAATCCTGTGAGAGATATAGGCGGCCGGCGGTACATGTTTGTTACAGTATTCTTAAAACTCTCAAAACAGTCTGGACAGAGGGAAACTTGATATTGGACACAGATGTCACACAACTATAAATTTATATAAATGTATTATTGTTATACATCTACACAACATATAAAAAACTATAACATACAAACAGTGCATTTTTATATTTCTAGCCTTTGTTGCCTAATGTCCACATATGCGAACAGTTGGTTTCTGAGCCATAAAACATCTAAAATAAGGGAAAAGAAGTTTACTTTTATACTTTAAGTAGTTCTGAAAGCAGTACTTTTACTGGAGTAAAAAGCTTGAGTTGATACTTTAACTTCTGTAGAAGTATTTTTTAACTCTAGTATCTATACTTCTACCTGAGTAATGACTGAATACTTTTAACACCTTTGGCCTCCAGAGAATGGCTTTAAATATTAAGGAGATTAACCAAGAAGAGCTTCCTAAACAGTACAGGAACACTGAAGAAGGCTCAAACCATGACTTCCATCAGCGTGCCTTTAATAGACGCGCATGCACACAGGGGTCACTTACACACTTACATATGCAAACTGAACACACAAAAAATGCAAAGCACCCACCGTCATACACACAGTGCTACCCCACCCTGCTGGTGTGATCCCACCTAACTACCCCAGAGAGAGTGCATACTAGATTATAGATATAGATTTACAGTCACTGGTCAGCAACCCTGCAGAGACCACCTTCCAGGGAGAGGACGTCTCACTGGTAAAGAACTGATTAGGTGCATGTAGGCCTGGACAATAATTCGATATCGGTATTTATCGCAATATGTTTCAATAAGGGTGATATAATTTTTGTTGTATTTCGATATGTATTATTTACGGCAGGGGTGCAACCACTGCCCGTGGAATCACCCTTAATGGTCCGTGGGCACGCTGCAAGGTAAATAAACTTAAAGCTGGTTTAAGGCTGGTTTATTCTCCCTCTATGTGTAGAAATGTCTGTGTGTGTTTAGAGCACAGGTATTTAATTAGAGTCCAGTAAGGTCCAGTAAGAGGAGATCTCTTCAGGCCGGTCCGGACCGTCATCATCTCTAACGTGTGTTCTGATTCAGTGGTGTATCCTGTTTACTGAAGTATCTAGTATCAGCATCTCATACCATCAGCTACTGAAACACCAACACACCACACATACCCTTCAGTATATTTCAGTATATTTACTGTTTAAATACTGAACTGAACTAATTATTTATAAACTAATAAATGTGTTTTACTCACTACAATAAAAACAAGAGCTACATTAAAAAAACAGAATTCTTTTTTTAAAAAGTTCATCTTAAAGTGTTTATTTATAGAGAAAGTAAATAAAGGTGGTTCTTCTTGTTAACTCAGCTTCTCAGATGAACATGTTGGTTGTACAGAGCGGTGTTCTCCAGAACTAGACGAGCAGGTCCATTCCAGAACCGTTCCTGTTAAACACTCAGTTCTCTCTTCACTTTTCTGTTTTTATGTTATTCTTTCTGACTCGCTTTAGTCTCCGGCTGCTGCTCCTCACTTCATACCTCACCTGTGTGCACGCCGCACGCCCCAATCTGCACAGATCTGATTGGCTGAAGAGCCTTCGGTGATCTTACAGCGCACGTGATTGGTCTCTGAGTTCACTGTGCTGTAAAGCCCGTATACCGTGAAGACTAGAAAAGCTCCGCCTCTTAAAATAAACACAGTTAAAATTAAATCATTCTCAGTAGTTTATCACTTTGGGTCCACATTGTAACAAACGTGCTCCCTGGGACGTCTAATTATATCACGTGCTTGCGTTTCCATGGGTTACGGGGCAGAGTTGATTTCCCGGATCGATTCGATCCCGTTTCACAAGGTCTCAATTCAATTTGATTTCCGATTCAATTCAATTCAATATTGATTCATTTAGGGATAATTCAGTTACAATAATAGGTTTTGTTTGAATATGAAAAGAGATTTTCAGAGAACTAATGTGGTAAATGTACAAGGAACACTCAGCCTACCATTACTAAAAACATTACTGTTTATATGTTTATATTAGAGATGGAAGGATCGATTGGCTATGTATCAGTATCGGATGATTTTTAATCAAAAAATGCAATCGGCCAATATTTCTCCAGTTTAGCCGATCCCGAGAGCCGATCGATGGCGTTAAACAAATGAGCCTAATTTCTGTATTTACAGCTAGCGTTTCATCCAGGAAGAGAAACCCTCCTTAAAGCCCCCTACAGCCAGCTCCCTGCAATTCCTATCTGAACCACTAGGTGAAAATACATACCCTTTAATTTTCCACACACTGATTAAAGCAGCGGCCTCGCGAAAAAGGAAGCGCTGATAGAAAACACGTCCGTCTGGCAGTGTTTACCGTATGTGACGCAGACTCCGTGGCATTTTTTAAATTAGTAAAATCAACGCGTCTCGTTGGAACCAAAACAAAGATATTTAACATACTAATCTGATACTAATCTGATACTAATCTGATACTAATCTGATACTAATCTGATTCAGCACTTAAGAGACACCACACAGCTGAATACAGTGAGTATCAGTAACAGCAGAGCTAGCACGCACAGCTAGGGGGGGCTTGTAATGCTAATTTTAAAGGTCGATCTGGGGTTTATATGAATCAATATCGGATTATTCAAATAAAGATTGATTGAGTCGAAAAATTTTTTAAACACACTCCTAATCGTGATACAATAGGGTCACGATATATTTCAGTTGCAATTCCAAATAAAACAGATCAGAGAAAATTAATTCTTAATTAATACATTAATTCTGCTGTACATCAGAGTAAAACTATCTGACTCTATAATTGTGGGTATATGTGAAACTGTGATATATGCCTAGTTTACCCCAAAACAGTGGGTACGTTCGGCTGATATAATCAATGTTACTCCCCTCCACTCTCCAAGGCAGGTTTCTTCAGGCTACATTAACACAACATTGCAAGAATCATCTAAATGTAAATACTGCAATATATTAAGGGTGTGTCTCAAACTCTACTGAGCTCCTACATAGGCAGCACTTTACATCATAGTACGCGCTCCCGACATGTAGACTGTCCCAATACTTACATACCTTAAACATACTGTCTACTGAGAAACCTTATTTAGACCTGATTTTAAGAAGCATCAAACTCTTCCTCAGCCGCTAAGACAATCCCATGATGCACTGCAGGCTAATCTAGGAGCAGTGAAGTGGTTTTAAAATGTGAGTTATTTTGATTCTCTGGAGTTTTAATGAGTTTCTGGTCATATAATCACACAAAACAGTATTTTATTATCAACTCTGTAACGAGTCCTTCACCATTTACACTTTATACTCCAGACATTAGCATTTATGGTAGCGGATTTTTAATCCTCGGGCTATTGTTTTGGATGCTGGCCGGTAGCTTAGCAACAAGCTAAACCACCGGTGGCGTGCTGCAGTGGGGGGAACAAGCCGTGACGCAGTCTCTCTCTAACTAGAGCGTCTCAGTAATCTGTTTTATGAGGAGAGATGAGGAGAGAACACTGATACTTACACACTCACTACCTAGGCAGCCTACTTATACACTCACTAGGATTTGGGACAGACCCTATGGTTTAATCCTCTATTTTCAATAAAAAAGTTACTCTGCAAATCAAAATGCTGAGCAAGTTTACTGCACGGTGAAAAGGTCATACCAGCACATGCCAAGCTCTCGGCTCAGCTTCTCCGTCTAACCACACCACATCCTCCCATCTGATTAAACCTGGGTCTGTTAGAGGACAGCCAGAACGTTCTGTAAAAGAAAGATTTCTGTCTCTAACAAAAAGGAAAATCAGGCTGAACTGAATCAAATGAAGGGAGGGGAAAGGATTTCTAAGAGAAGAACAGGCACTACTCAGGGTGTTTGTCGAGACTAGGTGTGTCATTTCAAGAGATTCAAGATTCAATTCAAGAGATTCAAGAGTTTTATTATCAAACATACAGCAGAACAGACAGTTACACTGTACAATGAAATTCTTACTTTGGGAGCAGTGTGTAGAGTTTAAGTGTGTGTATGTATGTGTGTGTGTGTGTGTGTGTGTGTGTGTGTGTGTGTGTGTGTGTGTGTGTGTTCTGCTGGGAGCAGTGCTGGTTGTAGAGTGTAACAGCAGCAGGAAGGATAGACCTGTGATGCCGCTTCTTCACACACTTGGGGTGAAGCAGTCTGTGGCTGAAGGAGCTGCCCAGAGTCTCCTGTATGGGGTGGGAGTCATTCTCCAGCATGGATACCAGTTTGGCTAACATCCTCCTGTCTCCCACCACCTGCACTGGGTCTAGGGGGCTTACCAGGACAGAGCTGGCCCTCTTTATGAGTTTGTCCAGTCTCTTCCCGTCTGCTGTTGAGATGCTGCCGCCCCAACAGACTACTCTCACTATGCTGGGTCAGAGAAGGTCCTCAGGAGTTCTCCCTGCACTCCAAATGACCCCAGTCTCCTCAGTAGGTGGAGTCTGCTCTGGCCTTTTCTGTACAGTGCAGTGGTGTTAACTGACCAGTCCAGCTTGTTGTTTAGGTGAACACCCAGATACTTAGAAGAGTCCACTCTCTGGATGTCCATACCCTGGATGTTCACTGATGGAGGGGGGTGCCTGCACCTGTGGAAATCCACCACCAGTTCTTTGGTCTTCCCCGCATTTATCTGGAGGTGGTTCTGCAGACACCAGTCCACAAAGTCCTGAATCAGTTCCCTGTACTCGCCGTTCTTCTTATTAGTTATGAGTCCGACGATCGCTGAGTCATCAGAGAACTTCTGGAGGTGACAGTTCTGTGAGCTGTACAGGAAGTCAGCAGTGTACAGCGTGAAGAGGAACGGTGCCAGGACCGCTCCCTGAGGCGCCCCCTGTGCTGCAGACCACCTTATTAGATACATATACTGTGGTTGGTTGGTGAGGTAGTCCAGAATCCAGTTAGACAGGTGACTGTTCACTCCACTATGTTCCAGTATGTTTCAATATGAAAACATTACAGCCTATGATGTTCTGTGTATGTCTATGTGTCATATTGCAGAGATATTAAAAGAAATTTGCATGCTTATCAGCTAGCTCTGGCCTGTCTCATCATATAATATTATTTTATACATGAAGAGGTGATAGGGAATCACTGTAGGATGACAGGATGAAGAAGCATCACAGCCCAAACAACATATTCAACCATAATTAAGGTTCTTCTCCTGGTTGGACTGTTGAAGGACAGGTAGCCAATGCAATGAACAGTAAACACAACATTGGTAAAAGCTCTTGGCAAGCCAAGCAACCGCCGCTGCCTACCCCCGACAAGAAAGTAAAATAAACGACATAAATAGTGGAGAGAGAGATAACACTGGTGCTGCTTTCCACCACCGGAGACACTCTTGGTGAGTCAAAGAATAAAGTTTGATGCTGAACTCACAATGTTTTATTTAGACAGGTAAGTAAATAGCTGTTAATGCTAATGCTAAGGTGACTCGACATAACCTTTATCGATATTCCGCCCACTATTTGTTTGGATTATGAATTTGACAGGTTGCTTCATTTTATAAATTGCTTCTTTAAAAGGGTTCTCTAAACAACCATCCTGCGAAAGGTACTTCAAGGCACTAAAGCTCATGTAACTTTTCCTTTTAATTATTAAAAAGAAGGGACTAAAGCACATGTAACTTTTATTTTTTATTTTTAATCATAAAAAAAGAAGAACTAAAGCACAGGTAACTTATTTTTTATTTTTGATTATAAAAAAGAAGAGACTAAAGCACAGGTAACTTATTTTTTATTTTTGATTATAAAAAAGAAGGCACTAAAGCACATGTAATTTTTTTTAACTATAAAAAAGAAAGTTTACTTCAACTTCTTTTATTATACTTTAGATATTTCATATATTTTTCTATTATTTCTTTTTTGTTATCCTCATCTACTGGTGAATGGAGGAACAGCAAAGTAAGAATTTTATGGTACAGTGTCTGTACAGTCTGTTTCTGCTGTGTAGATGACAATAAAACTCTTGAATCTTAAATCTTGAAACATGGTTCTCCTACAGTGTCATGTAAAGTACCCTTTCTGGAATTTTCTTTTCAGATTGCACCATAACTTATTTTTATCCAAATGCCAATGCATAGATAGCATAGACGTTCCAGAGATAGTAGGGTTGCCATTAGTGGTAATGCTAAAGCTAATGGGCTAGCACTCATATTCAGCACTCTTTGATGTAGAACATCAGCCATTCACTGGGTTAACCAAACCCCAGAAGCACTGCGGATTTCAAGAGACTCGACCAACATACTATAAACGCTGCCATAAATTACAGCTCGCAGCAGAGCAGCAGAGCAAAGCTAGTTTCAAATTACGCTGCGGCTCATTTTTTGTAGCCTGTTTCATGCTTTTTTTCCCTCCCACCCATAAAAGATGTACCCATTACAAAATTAAAGCTATACATTCTTTCCTAAATTCAAGATTGAAGAGTTTTATTGTCATATGCACAGCAGAAAACCAGACAGTTACACTGTACAATCAAATTCTTACTTTGCTGTTCCTCCTTTCGTCAGTAGATAAGGATAACAAAAAATGAAATAAAATTTAAAAAATCATAATAATTAAAAAATAAAAAATTTATATATATATATATATATATATATATATATATATATATATATATATATATATATATATATATATATATATATATACAAAATATATTAAGTATAATATATATATAAACAAAATATATTAAGTATTATATATATATATATATATATATATATAATTAATTTTTTTTCTTGCTTTGCATGCTTATGAAAAAATGAACAAATAATGAGTAAAGAAAAAAAATGGAGTATGCAGGATTCTGGTTATGCGATTTAAACATAAGATATTTTGCTCTATGCATTTATCTGTTCTACCGTGCTGGTCATATATCACTGACCTGAGATCTAGCAAAGCTCTTGTAACTCTTCTAAAGAGTTGTGGCAGTCAGTTGTGCCGGTGCATGCTGGGCTTGGGATGATTTGGGAGGGAGCCGGGGGATGCAAAGTCTGTTATCTCAGCCTTTCAATCAGCGTCGAGCAGCAGGTCCTACCCCGCTACTGTGTTTAGGGCTGCACCTATCGATTAACTTCTTAATCAATTAATCTTCTGATATTTTTTCTCTGAATAATCAATTAATCTAATGACAAATTTTTAGATGACTTTAATGTGAGTGGCTTATGAATCATTTTGTATTATTTTGTTATGGATTTGTAACCAATGGATGATTATGTGCGTATATACGACTAAGAGTCCACGCTCAGAGGCGTAAATGACACGTAGCCCATACGCCTTACAGACAAGAAACCGGACAGTTTGTAAACTAGGGGTCTGTCTCAAATCCTAGTGAGTGTGTAAGTAGGCTGTCTAGGTAGTGAGTGTGTAAGTAGGCTGTCTAGGTAGCAGCTGTGTAAGTATCAGTGCTCTCTCCTCATCTCTCCTCATAAAACAGCTGAGGAAGAGTTCGATGCTTCTTTAAAATCAGGTCTAAATAAGGTTCCTCAGTAGCAGCATGTTTAAGGTATGTAAGTATTGAGACAGTCTACATGTCGGGAGCGCATACTATGACTTAAAATGCTGCCTATGTAGGAGATCACTAGAGTTTGAAACACACCCAATATATTTTGGCAAAGAGTCGTTTGAGAAGCAGCTAAGCTCCCGTGGTATCTAGAACAGTCTTAGGTTCTACACTGGACGAATAAGAAACGGTTAGCAATGAGACTTTTCAAGTGACACTACTGAAAGAAACATGATACACGTGTTAATAATCTATAAATAATCTATAAGATAAGATAAACAGGTGCTGTTCTGCTGCTGTGTTGATGAAGATCTACGGGATGTTTGATCTTCAAGGTCTCGTGTGTAGCAGTTGTACTGTTGTGATCATCTCCACTGTGCAGAGCTGACAGAGCACCACACTGTTGTGTTTCTGTGTGAAACACTCCCACAACGTTTTTGAGTGATTGTTTGTACGTAATTTCATAATTAATTATGTCGACACGTCGCCCCAGCCCTAATCACGATACAGCCAAGTTACCTAAGTTACACAGGTGCTCGCTGATTCTCGAGACATACCCAAAACATTTTCTCCCAGATTCACCACAACCACAGGCAGTTTCACTGCTGGCTTTAGAATATTAATAAAATATATATGTATATTCACATTACAGGCAGCATCAAAATTCTGAACTTTGGACTGTGACCCCCAACACTCGCTGTGTGGTACCGCTCTGTGAGCACTGTTAAAGTTCTTGCCACCAGCATTTTGCCTTTACAGCATTCAATTAAAACTATAGAGTCACATAAAGCCACAGTAAATTACATGTGGCTGGAAATTTACAGAGAAAGGCAGTCAGTCTTTTACATGAACAGACAAACACTGGTTACCTCAGTTACGGTTATAAATCCAGTCATATTTCTTTTCTTACCTCACAAATTTCAGCTCCAGAATGTTATTTTAATTATTATTTTTATTATACTTAAATAAACAAAGTGCAAAACTTAACGTAAACTTGTTTGTATGCATTCTGGATCATTCTGTCCAGAGTCTACTGATCTGTGCTGCTTAGTTTCTCCATAGTGAACTCATAACGAGCTTCTAAAACAGCATCGTAATTATCCACGGGTTGGGACGACCAATAAACTGTGAAAGACACTGAGAACCATAATCAGCCATCAAGGATATCGCGTTTAGTGTTAAAAGCTAAGCGGAAAGCTGCGGGAAGTGGGAGTAAAAACAAGAACATTCAGTTCAAGCTAAATTTGAGTATTACTAAGACATACGAATATGTACACAGGGCCTTTAAAACTGATAAAAAGCAGTTTAGAGATGGTTTCGTAGCACCTTCCAGTCCTATGAGTATCAACAACTCCTTTTCTGAGGTTCTCAGAAATCTCCTTTATTTATGATAGAATTCCACAAACACGCAGTATGAAGATCTGACTTTCGTCACTCGCAGACCTATTAAATTGGGTCATTTTTATCAATAAATACAAGAACAAGTATACTTTAAGTCTTATTTGATTAATTGGGTTCTCTTTTAGAACTTCTGATTGTACTCTCATGTTTATGCAGAAATAGATTGTAATAGATTGTATTTATACATTATGGAGGGTGAACATCACAAAGAAACAATATATGTAGTTATTATTAATGTATTTGTGAGTTTATGTTTAAAACTGTAGACATTCCTGAATCTACTGTTTACAGGTAATGCATATTAAGGCAAATTCTAATAGCATTCTTTTTACAGGTAAATTGATGGATAAGAGATTTCACTATAAGAAGTTTGTTGCACTGTGGCTGCTACTTCTAATACTTGCACATAAAAGCACACAACATATTTTTTATTTTTTACCTAAAAAAAAATAATAATAATTTCATTTACTTCAACTTATATTATTATATTTTGTATATATTTTTTATTTTTTTTGTTATCTTTATTTACTGGTGAATGGAGGAACAGCAAAGTAAGAATTTCATTGTACAGCTCCATTAAAATTCATGATCAGTAACTAATACTTTCAGTTAAAACAGAATCTGTGACTGAAACTAGTGTAAACGCTCGCTTGCTACATAGATTAAACTTCCATTTGCAGAAATTTTTGCAGTTTTACACCAAAAATGTGAAATTTTAAACAAAAACAGTGAATAGTCAATTCAGAAACCTGTTAAACCAGCATGGCTCTTCATGTATGACTCTGTATAACCAACCACACAATACAACTGACTCACACACACAGACTCATGTGAAGATGAATTTGGAGAAAAGTCAGATTTTAACATTGCTGGCTGATGTTCTGGCTGAAGCATGCTAGATCTCCTGGGGGTCTACAACTGCAAGGCTTTGGGGTCTGTCATTCTACTGTGAGGGGTCTAATAGGGAGACCACTTAAGAGCCAGAGCAATGACACAGCAGATCACAGCCAAGGCCGATTCAGACAGCTGCTAACAATGAAGGGATTATCAACCGACACACACACACACACACACACACACACACACACAGCTTGTGTACAGTAACACAGGCTACAAGACTGAGGACCTGAAAAGAACAAGCGAAGCACAGAAGAAAAATGTTCATCATCAGCACATATTTGAAAATCAGCAAATTTCCAGCCAGAGAGAGAGAGAGAGAGAGAGAGAGAGAGAGAGAGAGAGAGAGAGAGAGTGAGAGAGAGAGAGAGAGAGAAAGAGAGAGAGAGAGCCCACAATAGAACAGAGCAACTCCCTTCTTCTTACTTTTCTCCCTCACAATAATTACTGCTGACTGAATGAGAGAAAAGCAGAGACCGAGCAAAAAGGTGCAGAGAAACACTTCAGTTACAGGTAAATGTGCTTTCTCTGGACTGAGATTTGAGAGTAATATTTATTTAATAAGCAAAATCCAGTAAACGCAACAGAGAACTGACAGATTTCAGGATCACACAGGCTCTTCAGTGAAAACCGTCTAAGCGTCCGTCATGTCATCAGGAATGTGACTCCTGGTGATGCTCCAGCCATCCATAGCTGGGACAGCACAGTGACAGCACACAGACCTCTCTCTGAGTGAGGAGCGTGGCTTCTCTTCTCCCCCTCCTTCCCACCAGCACCCCTTTTCCTCCTCATCCCAGTATCTCTCAATCCTGCCTCCACACATCCAATCAGGGTTTTGGTGCAAGTTCTCAGCCATACAGTTTCTCCCTATACTACAACCAAATCGCAGCTAACTACAATGACAGTGTCAATTCGGGAACTGCGGGCCAATACAGATATATAAACATTTAAAAAACGCTGGATTAGTAGCATAGAGAAATCATGATACAGCGGTCACGATTCAATATATCGCGATACTGCAAGCAAAGTGATATATTGTGATTTTTCAAATCCTACACACCACTATATATACACAGGTTTGCCAATGCTTACAATAGCGCTGCGCCCTTGCACTCCTTGTTAATGTTGGAGTGGAGCTGAAAACTGATTACAACACTGCCAGAGGTTTAAACACAACATGCAAGGATTCAGGAATTTATGTATTAATACTGTGTTTTTAAGAATCGATACAGTATCACTAAACACAATATTCTTAATATTTTCTTACACCCCTAATATTATAATAAATCATACTGTTTGGTTTTTGTCAGACTGACTAAAGCAGCGGCTGATAGAAAACATCGTCCGTCTGGCAGTGTTTACCGTAAAACCTATTATACTGACCTGCAAGATCTAATTTCCTATTATGAACCGCCACGCTTACTCAGATCACAGGATGCTGGTTTTCTAGTAGTCTTCCAAAAATTCAGAAGACTAAAATTTTGAGCTTTTTCCTACAAAGCCCCCAAATTGTGGAATAATCTCCCAGTTAATGTTCGAGACTCTGATAGTCTCAACATTTAAGTCTAGACTGAAAACATACTTGTTTAATAGCTTCTGGTAATTAATCTTTTCTTTTAGATGAAGGCAGGAGATCTGGGGGTTCATGGACACAGAGGTTTATGGTAAACTGTGATGTTGGTGCTGTTGTTCCACCACTTGATGGTGGAGTGGGGGGACCCCAGTGTCTCAGGGTGGTCTCATGTCCATGTTACCTTCTGGTTCTCTCCTTTTAGTTTAGGCTGTTATAGTTAGATCTGCCGGAGTCGCCAGCCACACTCTAAAATTCTGAAAATTCATATTCTCTACAGTCTTACTACTGAGCCCAACTAACTCTCTCTCTTTACTCCTCCTGAGGTAATGACTGTCCTCCCGTCTGTTGAAGGCTGTTGAAGGACTGACCATCAGGGCCTCCACCCCACCATCACCAGCCAGCTCTCCTGTCCATTTACTGCTACACCCTCAGTTACATCACTGTACCATCCAGATGTTCCAGCATTGAGATATGATGGGACTGTTTCAGCTCACGCCCACTTTACATAAAGACTCAGTCAGAGACTGCCTCAGTCAGAGACTGCCTCAGTCAGAGACTGCCTCAGTCAGAGACTGCCTCTACCTGTGCAGCTTCTAAAGCTTTGCTATCCAGATTTCAAACAGAGACTCTTTTCTTTGATGTTTAGTTTATTAAACTGTAAATACTGTTCTACCAGAGGAGGATGGGTCTCCCCCTGTGAGTCTGGTTCCTCTCAAGGTTTCTTCCTCCAGTCTGAGGGAGGTGTTCTTGCTCACTGGGGGGTATATGTTGTAACTGTCTGTTTTCAAAACTCTGTAAAGCTGCTTTGAGACAACATTGTTGTAAAAAGCGCTACACAAATTAACTT
Organism: Megaleporinus macrocephalus; assembly: GCA_021613375.1. Taxonomy (NCBI): domain Eukaryota; kingdom Metazoa; phylum Chordata; class Actinopteri; order Characiformes; family Anostomidae; genus Megaleporinus; species Megaleporinus macrocephalus. Next base: position 3,073,863 of record CM038715.1, read on the forward strand.
GACTTGACTACCGTATGTGACTCAGACTCATCCAGGACGTTCTGTAGCATCTGTCACATCAGCGTGTCTCGTGGAACCAAAATAAAGATATTTAACATATTAATCTGATACAGTACTTAAGAGACACCACACCGCTGAATAATCAGCAAACAGCTAGCACAAAACTAATAACCCAGAAACCCGTACAGACCAGATCTGACCGGTACGAACAGAACAGCAGCAGCAACAGCCAGAGAGCTAAAGAACCACAGCCAGAGTGATTGAGTTTATAGTTCTAGTCTTTTAAACCGACTTTAAATCAGCGCTACCAAACTCTGATATCGGCTGATGACGATATATTAAAAAAAAAAAAAACGGCAAATATCGGCCCAATATATCGGCCAATCTCTGCATGATACACAGGTACAGATATCCATATATTAATATGAGCACTCATACATTGCTTTGGTTATAATCATGTGGAGTGTATATATATATATAAATAAGGTAGTTATATAAAGGTAGTTCATCCCACTAATACTTTGTTAAAGCTTAAAAAAAATTGAAGTAATTAAAAAGAGATACTTTTCTTTAAAACAACAAACTCAGGTCAACACAGCCACAAACATCAGAGTTTATTTTAGTCTTGTTTTCCCCATTTCCCAACATAGCTGAATTATTAACAGCTGAGAGAGAGAGAGAGAGAGAGAGAGAGAGAGAGAGAGAGAGAGAGAGAGAGAGAGAGAGAGAGAGAGAGAGAGAGAGAGAGAGAGAGATATGATGGTTATAATGCATGAAGCAGCCCATGGAAAACTCTCATCTATTAAACAAAAGCAGTGATAAATAAGTGGAGCCTTGATTTTCAGAACACAGTTGGAAGAGAAGCAGCAGTAAAACTGCCTCATCCACACACCGGCCTAACCCTAACCCTAACCTTACACTTCATTATGCATTAGTCCTGGTGACCCCATCCACTGCACATATCTGCCTTTCCCCAGTTTTAGTGAGTAATGGCAAATCAGAGCAAAGTATTATGTTTCTGGATAATGCAACAGCAATATAAACAATAACTAAGATAATTATAATACTAGTGTAAACTTTCAGTGCAACAATAAACTGAACATTCAAGGACAATTTTAAATATAAAAATAGAAAACGTGTTTATATTTTAATTTTGAGGATTTTTAAGAACGAGGCACCTACATATTATCTGTGTCACATTATTAACCACATTGTTCTAATATAACTAATAATTACTAATATAATATGTTTTAGTCTACGGTAACCTGATAATGCAAAAGCATATATATAATATAAAACAGTTTTTCGCTAGGAAAGCTGCGGGGAAAAGATTGCCTGCAATGAGATCATGCATAATCATCACATGTATGAGTTTTCTGCTTGTAAATGAAAGAGTTGTAATAATTATAATGCTTTAAAATAACGTTTCGGTCAAAGTACAGCCACAGCTAAGAGATGGCCAATATCTGCTTGGTTTAATAAGGTCTGAATGGGTTCTAATCCCATCCGATCCAGAGTATCATTAAGTACAGGTCAGTCATAACAGCCCATTTTTTAATTGGGAATAAAGAATGTTTTTTTAAATATTATCAACATGATTCAACACTGACCTGCATTATTTTGAACAAAATTATTGACCTTTGTTTTTGATGGTGTGAAAGCTTTAGGTTATCAAAACACTCACAAAAATCTTTTGCGGGTGGTCAAGTTTTTTTTGTTTTTTTTTTTAAAGAGAACCCCCAAAAGTTTTTTTTATTTATTTAGAAATTAACTCTTTTATTCTAAATATGTAACATATGGATGCAGCCATTATTTCTGACACGCAATGCCTGCTGGGTAGATGAGGTCAGATGGTTTCAGGTCTGAACTGGACTGTTGTGTGAAGGAGTGAGTGTTAGTTACTAACCTAGCTTAAAGAAATCCATGTACATTGTGTTGTTGATGGTGTTTCAGTGAAAGGCAGTGTGAAGACTGATATTAGTCTAAACAGCTTCACAAACATAAACAAGGAGAATAGTTAGTGAAGCAGCGTGTGGACCAACACAGCTACCCAAAGACCCCCGCTCTGCTCCCCTCACTTCAGTCTGGATGAGTTGGAGTGGTTCAGTAGACCACCACTGGTGAGAGACTTGACGGAGGCTGTTGGTTTTAAGCGTAGACTAAAACACAATGCAGTGCCACAGTTTCCCCACACAGGAAGTCCAGAAGCTCCAGATTATGGAGAACCTCGAGAAGAACCGTGAACGTGAACATGTGCTGGATTCTCTCCTGAGAACGTTTAGCGTTAGCGTCAGCTGCTTCTCCTCGTTTGTGGGTCCTGAAGGTGAAAGTCCAGTCTTAGTAGTGAACATACTACTTCACTAATAAAGGAGTGTGAAGCTCAGAGACACTCCCGTTCAGTGTATCTAGCTGTTTACTGAGTGTGAATGTTTCCTGCTAGAAAGCGGAGCTCCTTTAACAGACACTCTCCTTCTCCGTCAACACCAACACACAGCTTCACAACAACTCCAGCACTGTGTCACTCTCTCCTCCACCCTCTCTGTTCACCATTTACACTAACGTGGTGTGTGATGTCACCGCTGATGTCAGAAATGTTGAGTTCTAGCTCAAACTGTAAAGACTGAACAGTAGCATGTTTAGCTAGCTAGCTGTGTTCGAGCGTGACGGCCGGTTACTGCAACCATTTGACGTCACTACCCGCTGATCACGTCAGTAGATACAACAATGGAGACCCACGTGCAGCGGATTTTACACAAAATCTAATAAATCTGATTTAGTGATTTTTTACAACCTGTCTTAACAATATTATATACACCATATTAAGTGTTCCCTTTAACACTCCCAGCAGACTCAATTTAAAAGAATTCTCATCTACATACTGCCTTTTGCAATAATAATAATAATAATAATTATAATTATTATTATTATTATTATTATTATTATTATTATTAGCCACATCTAGGATAATTATGAAGTCCCTCATAAGACTGGTCGGATGTGTCCGAGCTGGAAATGCACATAAACGTTTAGAGTACGTGAACTCTAGTGAGAGGGTGTGTGCTAACTGTGACTCAGGAGACGTGGAGACAGAGACACACTTTCTCCTTCACTGCCACAAGAACACACATATCAGAGAGAAACACTTCCCCTGGTTCAGTGAGGAGTTCCCGGAGTTCAGTGAACTTCCAGAATCAGAGAATCAGAGTGTTACCAGGAGAGGGTCAGCACGCTGCTCTGGCTGGCAGGTATGTAAAGGACTGCCACAGCCTGAGCCTGAAACTATTTTAGGACTACACTACTGCAACAAAATGAAAATTACATTTTATTATTGTATATGATATGGCACACCCCTAACTGAGATATTAAAAAATACAAGAATTTTAGATTGTAGCAGAAGTCAATGATCCAGAATGTCATGATACTAAATAATGCACTCCAAATATCTCCATATATCCAGGACTGAAGTAAAGTGATGATACTGGAGATAAAATCTGTCTCTAGTAGATATATAATGGGAAATGAGAAAAGTGTGAGTTTTTATTTTACTAAAAACAGTAAAAGTAGTACCTGATGTGATAATTAGTGATGGGTGATATGGTATGATATTTCAGGGTATAATATCGTTCACCATATTCAAAAATGTTGGTGATATTATTGTGTACGATATGATATAGTGCAATCCTACTGTGTGTGTATTTGATTAGTAAACTGTTTAATACACTGATGTACTGTATGTTAAATGCTTTGCCAACACTATTTTCTGAGATGGTCATGCCAATAAAGCTTTCTTGAATTAAATTGAAATTCAGTACAAGTCTACGGTCCTCATGAGAGACTGTGTGGATTGAGACATAACCAGCGGCCGAGGTGGGCAGATTAAAAATAAACACAAAGTTACTCCACTGCCCCACAGCTGAGGTCACGTGTATCAAACTTCACACTAACAGAGTAAGAGCCCTGCAGTCAGACCAGCACTCGCCTCTGAACCCTAATAAAATAAGGCACTGATCCAGGATTACACCTACACACTTAAAGTACATGCGCCCTAAACACCCTCATGTGCGTTCCCCACATTCCCACGCTGTTAATTTAAGCTTGCTCTTTCAGGCTTCTCTCTTACATCAGAACTGAGCTTAACCTAAGCCTTTAGCTGTTTTCACACGTCATCCATTTGCTAAAGATAGAGCTCGAGTTAATCTCCTAAAATAAACACCTAAATAAAAATAAAAATACTCTGTTAGCTTAGCCTGGTTAGCTTTCATTAAAAATGCACTGGCCTCTTGGGCGTAGTCATGTGACCGTATGAAGCCGCGCTGAGGCGAGCCAGCTGGGTACCTAGCAGCAGACATGCAGGATAACTCTGAACGTCAGCACTGCTGAAGCTCGCTTGCTGTGCTTGCATCCCAACAGCAGCAGACCTCTGTGCAGTGAACACCTGAGCTCTGACACTGCACACTGGCTACTGAGGACAAACGCAAAGCTGTGTTCTTCTTCAAGACTTGTGCTTTAACATGGGCTGCTCTACACTGTTCTGAACCTCTCTGTCATATTTGGCCTTCTGTGGCATTCATATCATCCCTCAATTAAAAAAAAATAATAATAATAATAAAGGTGAACTCCTTGTAGAGCAGTCCCATTTTAGACTTCCAATTATATCTCTGAACATTTAATTCTCACTTAAACCTACCTTGTCCATTAGGTTTATTTAAAACTGACCTCCATCCACTTCTATAACAACTGCAAGAGTTTACCAAATCATCCAGGCCTTTGTTTCCAGCAGGATGGAAGCAGGATGGATTATTGTAACGCTCTCCTAACTGGACTTCTAAAACAGACAATCAAACATCTCCAGCTGATCCAGAATGCAGCTGCCAGAGTTTCTCACCAAAAGCAGAAGAAGGGAACACATCGCCCCCATTCTTAATCCTTACACTGGATACCAGTCTGTTACAGAATAGACTGTAAGCTCCTGTTACTGGTCTATAGGAGTCTAAATGGTGTAGGACCAGCTTATCTGTGTGATCTAGTACAGCGATATGAGTCGAGCAGAACTCTTAGATGGTTAGGAAGTAGTCAGTTAGTCCTTCCTAAAGTAAAGACTAAACATGGGGAAGCAGGGTTTAGTTACTGAGCTGCTGTTTAATAGAATCAGTTTAGTGAGAGTGTTAGAAGAGCCCAACACTGAACACCTTTAAACCCAGACTGAACACATTCCTGTTTGAGCAGCTCAGTTTAAACTCTTAATTTTAAATCTCCTTCTTCATTTTTTATGTTTAATTCTCTTTCTTTTAAACATTTGTATATTTTTAATTTCTTTAAACTGATTTATTTTAATGCTTTGTTTCTTATTTCTTTATTTATGTAAAGCACTGAGTTGCCACTGTGTATGAAAAGTGCTATACAAATAAACTTGCCCTGCCTTTGCATCCTCTATAGAGAACATCTGCTCATTGTAATCCCATCTATTCAATTGCAAAACAAATCTAAAAACTAAAAAACACAGAATATGTTCATACAAAGGTTATGACGTTTTATATTTGATGCTTTGGTTTATTTGTATTGCGCAAGAAACTAAACAAAACGTAAAAAAAATAAAATGAGGTGGTCTACGACTGCAGAAACTAAATAGGGCTCAAACAGAATCCAAAACATTTGTTAATTAGTCCTGCCATTACAATCTATAGACACTGAAGAATCTCATTTCTGACCAGTGGATCTTACTGGTTACCGGCCATACCAAGAAAAGTTTAACAGATGCGATAAATTCCACACCGTGTTTTGTAAATAACTGTACTCGACCGCATGCAGGTTCACACATTCCCAGACCTCTCCCACTCCCAGCCTTGATCTATCCACATCAGGAACAAATACAGGAATGTTATGCATGCAAAGCCACAGGTCCAATCAAGGTCCAAACATCAGACACCTGTTCAGACTGGGCCAAATCATTCATCCCCTCTTCACAGCATTGTTTAACACACACACAAAAATGTTAAGCATCCAGACTACTAATTAAGGAAACGGCTCACAACAACCTTACTAAGCAGCCAGGATTATCGAAGTCTGGATCATTAACCTCATGGCTGAACATTTTAAAGAAGCATTTTTTGCATTATTGCTGCAGTAATTATTTTATTCCCAGTCAAAATGGCCAATAAGTACATTATAATAAACATAAAATAGATTTTTCAAGATAAGATAATCCTTTATTTCCAGCTTGACTAACATCCTCCTGTCTCCCACCACCTGCACTGGGTCTAGGGGGCTTCCCAGGACAGGACAACAATTAGTGCTTCCCTACGCCTTCATTACAGCTTGACTTGATTTCAGAATCACATGTTACGATCTTCTGAAACACATTCAGCGATGTAGAGGTCTGGGCTTTGGGCCGGCCAGTCCATTGTTCTGGGAACACAGCAGCTTGCTTGGTTGATTTTAACTCTAACCCTAGATTTTCTCTTCTTTTTCAGTGCCATTGTCTTGACAGCTACACATCCTATTAGTAAAGATGTCTTCTCACAGTGGAAGGATTGACAAGGACAGGCCTGAGAGCAGCTTGATTTTGTTCTTATGTATATGATCAAACAGGAGTCCCATTTTTGTTGTAAATTTTAATCATTTTCTTGAAATTATTCTGGATAATCTTGCACCCAATGCCAATAAATACTTCCTGAAAAATAAATACCATTGTCGCTGTCCAATGAAAAACATATCGCCACTTTTGTCGATTTCTATTTTTCTACATATATTAAATGCAGCTGCTGCCATTTACATTGTGGGAAAATTTCATGATGAATGGACCAATATAAATGCTCCAAAATATTAATAAAAAATTCTGGTCCCATTGACTTGACTTGAAAGTGAAGACAGTTTTTGGCTTCTTCTGTAAAGTTGCCATTTTGGATTACACCAAGAATTTGTAGTAGTGAACATCTTTTTAAAATCTTTTAAAATAACAGAGAAACAAAACTGACTAGAAGAACAAAATAACTAAGATTTGAAAAGAGCTGCTTTAAACATATGAGTGGTGATATGGAACCGTTTCATCATCTTTGGACTGGAACTGGAAATTACTGTATTAATCCTTGTTTCTACAACTACTACCCTCCCACACGCCCTTCCTAAACACAGTATGGCTGACAAACTCACTTTTTGGCTTCAGACCAGCTGTTGGCACTTATTCAGCTGTCGAAAGACAACACCAAGGAAACGCTCAGAGGAATGTTTTGCCCTTTGCTTCTGCCACCATGATACAAATACCAACACTGTCTACACTAGCTTATCCAACTCTGACTTCAACCAACTGCCTTCAAGTTACTCTCAGAGTTTTATTTGTTATTAAACAATTAACTTATTGTCCTTCAGTCTATTTTTAAAATCTAGAGTTTTGCTAAACAATGTTTGGTACTTGAGAAGTGGCTCATTGTATCTTGGATACAGGGCTACAGAGGGCTGGGCGATATGGACCAAGATAATATCTCAATATTTTTTAGCTGAATGGCGATATACGATATATGATGTTCTCGATGTCACACACACACACACTTTTGACTAGGGCTGGTTATCGTTTGAAAACTTTTGATACTGATACGATACCTTCTTTTCTGAATTGTAACAAAAAATATAAAAATGTATGTATTTATAGAACAGAGAACATTTCTTAATGTCATACTGTCACTAGGGCTATGTGTTGGCAAGAACGTAGCGATACAATATGTATCATGATACAGCAGTGATGATTTAATATATCGTGATATACTGCAATACTGTAAGTGATATAATGAGATTTTTCAAATCCTACTATTAAAATACACCACTATGTGAACAGGTTTGTTAATGCTTACAATAGCACTGCGTCCTTGTGCTGCTTGTTAATGTTGGAGTGGAGTTGAAAATGGATTACAACACTGCCATTCCATGGTCAAAGGTTTAAACACAACACACAATAATTCAGGATACCATCATTGATAACGTGTTTCTAAGAATCGATACAGTATCACTAATAATAAACATAATATCCCAATATTCGATATTTTGATATTTTCTTACACCCCTAGTAGATATATTCAAATGATATGCTTTTTGGGAGCAGCACATGACTTTAAACATTTTAAACTTGTGTTTCGTCGGGTGTCAATCTGAGCTGGTGCCACTGCAGACTCTCAGCAGCAATACAGAAAGACAGGTGATAAAAGCCCCAGGTAGATCTGGTTAGAGTGGTTTTTGGCACTTACTCCAGGCCTGTTTAAGCCAAGCAAGGGTTCAAACTTTTACTACAACATGCAGCAGAGGCTACTGCAATCTTTCAACCTCATCCCAGTGGAATTCCGAAGTAAACACTCCCTCCAACTCCCTCCCTGTCCAGCCGCCACAGTAGACACGGCACCCACGGGACATCATGGAATCCTCTGCATTTAAAAGCCAACAGTGAGTGAATGGAATGTGAACTGGAGTGAGAAAGACTAGCTGTGAGCCAACTCACCTCAGCATGAAGAGTTTACTTCACGACACACAGCACATCTCACTTCTCTCACTAGTGCTTAATTAGCCAGTGCACTGAAAGGTTAAAGCCGTCTGATCAGAAGCAGATCAGGACGGCCTGTCAACAGACTCCTCGTGCAGAGGACCAGGAGAGGAGAGGAGAGGAGAGAGAGAGAGAGAGAGAGAGAGAGACTGGTCAGAGTCAGCGCAGTACTTGACACAGCAGCCTGCGAGAGACAGGTCAGAACTAAAAAACAGCTTAGGACTAACTAGGGAGTAGGGCTGGGCGATATGGGAAAAAAATCTTATCACAATATTTTTTTTTCATTTCAGTCGATATCGATATATATCACAATATAAATCAAAGCACTATTGCCTTTTGACTTTAAGTGAGAAGTGAAGATATCAAAATTTCACAACTTTGTTTAATTGTTTTTTATCTTCTGATTTATATTAGATACATGAACAGTATTCACAGACACTGTGTTAATCAGGCTGTTGCTGGTTCTGAAGTTGGTTCTGAGGAAAGGACTCTGTTTATGTTCACTCATAGCGGTGAGTCGACTCTCTGTCTGTTCTAATGAGGAGCAGGTTTAGAAAATAAAGTTTCCTACTCGGGATTTTTGGTTATAAAGTTAACTTTGTCTCAGCGTCTCACTCAAACTCCTACAATATATATATATTTATCTTTATCCATTATCAAATTACGTTGATTAGCATAAGGTGCACCGACACAGCACAAAGATGGCCACTCCTCCTGAAGGCATGGATTTATCCGGAGCGCGAGCTGCAGCTACAAACAATCTCTCACGTTCATCTAACGTTGTGGGAGTGTTTCACACAGAAACACAACAGTGTGGTGCTCTGTCAGCTCTGCACAGTGGAGATGATCACAACAGTACAACTGCTACACACGAGACCTTGAAGATCAAACATCCCGTAGAGCTTCATCAACACAGCAGCAGAACAGCACCTGTTTACCTGTTTATCTTATTTTATAGATTATTTATAGATTATTAACACGTGTATCATGTTTCTTTCAGTAATAGTTTAACGTTTTCTCTTATTTTCTCTTATTTTATTCTCTCTGCTCGACTGTGACGCCTGCAGTAACCAGATTACTAGTACGTGGGTTAAACTGCCGCTACGTCTACACTCTGTACTGTGAGCTTCAACCAAACATGAAATAACTGGAACTCTAGTTCAGCCACCTGATTGGTTTGGAGCAGCGCTATTCTTATTCTCACTGGCTATTCGTGTTCTCTCAAAACATGGACGGAACTTAATTTTATCTACTTTCTATCGACTACGTCTTATAGTTCTATGGAGGAAACGTTATTTCACAATGATTATCGTTATAATTTTATAGACCTACAAGGGAGCTAGGACGTGTACTACACTTAAAATTAGCTCCTGTGTAGAAGTTCTGGAACACTGGTGGTTTAGACAGAATAAAACACAAAAACTTTCTGAAAACATGGTTTTCTATCTTTTGTTTGGTTTGCAAGACATTCTAATATTATTTTAATATTTAATGGCAGTCTGTAGGAAGCATTATCATAATAAATGATTACTCGTCAACCGATAATCAGAACTGATATTCAGCATTATCAGAATGAGTATATGAAAGTGCTTTCTTAAAAGATCAAAGCATGTTTTCTTATTTATGCACATGTTTGACACAACTTCTGCAGTCTGCCCCAATGCCACAGTGCATACTAACCAACTTTTTGTAGTCCATCTGTATCCCACCCAGCAGCAAGCACATCCAATCAAATGCACTTTTTTTTGTGACAGATGTGGGAGGGAACGAAAAAGCTCCTGCCTTTCACAGGAAAAGGAAAAACACGTAACACTTAAACAACGTAGCTAGCAAAAAGCTCGGTCATAACATTCCAGTCACTTTAGCCAAACAAATCTGACCCATGCATGCAGCCCGAGCCCAACCTGAAACTCCACGTGTTTACTAAGAATGAGGATTCGCTGCATAAGCAGACACAATGTGCAGACCCCAACGGCTGCTGTAGTGGTTTGAATGTGTTTAGCATATGCGTGCCTACAGCAGAGCTTCATTGGGACACCTACACAGACAAACCTCCAGAAAATAGTTAATTATTATACAATCTTAAATTAATTTCTGTTTTTTGCTTATTAAATATACAGGCAGCTGCTGCCCCTCTACTTCCACAGAAGCTCTGGGTTGCTTCCATCAAATCATGCAGCACAGAAAACATCTGATACATTCAAGACGTCAAAGTAGTGCTTGTTATTACATAATCTCTATCGAAAAGGCGAGTTCCGCTCCCAGTGTGTGCCCTTTAAACATTGTCAAAGATTTTAATTAAAAAAAGTGTAAATATATTTTTTTTAAAAACTGAATCCTTTGAGTCGTTCTTTTATTATAAACTTAAACTCTATATTTTTATTTAAAATAAAATGTAAAAATTCAAGGTAAATGAGTATCTGTCCTAAATATCAGTTATCAGTATTGTTGATTACTAATAATTGATACTGGCTGACCCCTAATCAGGATACTGCTGTACTGCATCATCGCTGCCCAGCACTACATCTAACAGACTGACTGTCGTAGGGGTTGTAGGGCAAGAAAGGGATCAATACTGTGATCTCTTTATAGCAGCAGTGTCTTCACTGCAGGCCTCCTGGGCCACAGCAAAGGACACATGACTCAAATCATCAGGACTGGGACTCCCAGAAGAATTTTAGTACAAAATTGTTTTTTAAACTCTAGAGACAGAGATTTTAAGATGATCTTTATATTAAGATGCTTTAACCATGCCAAGCTGAACTGAACTGATTGCAACAGAACAAAACTCAGCAGTGCTGTGGACTCCAGGACCTGAGCTAGTTTCCTCAGCTTTACAGTAAACCACACTGTTCAATTAGAGCCAGCATATGGGCTGCAATGTCAACCTGTTTCAACCAACAAATATAAAGATTATTCAGCCTAATAATAGGGGAGCGACTACTATTACATCAAATAATAGTCAGGTGACTATATGCTGAGGAACAATATGAAGCACTTTATTATCTAAACAATGTAATTCAAGCCGGCACCAAGTCATGAAAGTGAACCATGGACTGAATACAGCGGTCTGGCAAACTCTGAAACATCAACTCCAATAAAACACTGTTTAAAATAAAATAAAGCAGTCACACTTTTAGTAACACATCACCTGGAGGCAGGGGCGCAGCTAGTCTTATTTTAGGGGTGCATAAGCATTAAATTGAGTCCCAGCACCCCTAAAGATTACAGTTAAAAAACATATATTTTTTTCTTTTAACGTTATTTGTGTCTGACAAGCTGAAAATGTTAAAACCATAGACAGTATATGTTTAAACCAATTATTTTAACAACGAAAACACAGCAGCCCCCCCTTGCCTTGCAAAATGGTATGATCCAGCTGGTGTCCTGCGTAGTTAGTTTTATAAAGGAGTATTTTTATACTTTATCACTCAGAACCAACACATTACAGTCATTATCAGCCTAGCTCGAACTCTAGCCTATATTTCTGATCACTCTTTATCCAGTTACTCTTAGCTAGGAGTGATTATCTGAAGGTTTATTTTAATTTATCAGGCTAATGCTGCAGGTGGTCTGTTTACTGTTTATAAGGAGTGAGAGAAGCTGCTGTGCTGTTGGTTAGTCTGTGTGTTATTAAAGTTAAGGTGCTAGAGTAGTGCTGTCTGTATGTTTATTAGATCATTAATGTTATAGAAGATATGAAGATATAATATTATAACATAACTCTGTGTGTGTGTCAGCTATAGATATTTGATTCTTATATTCGAGTAAGACCAACATGATCTTGATCAAGTTCTGAATTTCTCTCATTCTCATCTGGTCACCCTAGCCCACAGAAGCTCAATATTCAATGAGAAAAATGTGTATATATCGTTTATCATTTATTGTATTTTACTTTTAATTATATTACTTTTGTAAACTAAGCTCTGTGAACTAAATTTTTTTTTAATTAATCAATCAATTAACCGTTATTTTATCTCAGAAATACATTGAGGGGTGAACCTCATTTTCAATGCAGCCGAGCATTTACATTTTAAGGGATTGAAAGCAAAATGAGCAATAATAATAATAATAATAATAATAATAATAATAATAATAATAATAAATAAATAAAAAATTAAATAAACATAATATATATGCATAAAATGTAATGTAAAACAATTTAGAAAAAGTTAATAAAAATATAAAATAAACAAAATACAAACAACAAATAAGATCATAAAAAAGTTAAAATACTAATAAAAATATACTCATTAAAACAATCACGATAAAGAAAATAAATAGTAATTATAATAATAATAATAATAATAATAATAATAATAATAATAATAATAAAAAAAATTAAATCCTAATAGAAAGATATACTCATTTAAATTGCTTGGTGTCTTTCCAGTCACAGTGTTTCCCCAACATTGATTCTGGACTTTAAAATGTAGATTTTCTCATTAAATAAAAAACTATATCTAAAGCTTTAAGCCTAAAACCACCCCCGCCTGGAGGAGCAGCAGACAGACGGAGGGTCCTCAGCTCGACTCGCCCCGTCAAGTGCACGCGCGCACGCACGCGCACACACACACATACACACTGCTCACGCTTGCTAACCCAAACAAAACAAAACAAACCAAACCGAACCAAAGCAAAAGAAAGGAATAGAAGTGAGAGAGTTGAGAGGCTGTAGGCTGTGTGACTAAAAACAAACACGCTGTCCAACACCGCCGCACTCAGACTACCGAAGCGGCAGAGCGAGCTCTCGGTTCGGAGAAGTAAGTTAACGTTAGCTAGCTACTCACTCGGAATTCTGTGTGGACGCCGGATCAAGTCAAGTCGCCGAGCACTTCTTTGACCGCGGGGTTTGAGCATTGGCTTCCAGGAAACACTTACTTCCACTTTAGACTCGAAAACAAAAAACAACAAAGAAAGATGATCTGTTTTATAGAAACGTGCTCACTGGGACTCCCTCTGAGTTACTCTCTCACCACGTAATTCTTCTCTGAGGAGCACGACAGCCCTTGTTTCGCCTGTGTCCAACGAAGCAGGCGGGCGGACGTAATCCTCATTCTGATTGGTCCTTGTTTCGAAACTGGGCGGGACCTGAGTACGAGCCTGATTTTTAATTGGCTCCTACGCAATCAATCACTTGCCACACCTGTCTCTATTCCAAACACGAGCGACCCACAAATCAATAAACATACAGAAGTTTACAACAGCAGAATGAATTAGATTTAATATTTTTAGTATTATTTACTTATTTACCGAGTGAATTGTTGATGATGGGTGTTTTATAAACACACCCATCTCGTAAAAGCACACGTTAGCAGGTAGTATAAGTATGAATTTCTGAAAGAAGATGATATTTATTCCCACAAAGTAACTGCTTAAAGAGAATCTGAGACCCTCATCTCTTATCATGGGTGGCTTTAAGCTGGAATGGGGAAGACTCTGCTTCCACAATTTGAACCCATTATAAATGGGCACATGTACACTAAACCCATGCTGGTTTAATTAATAATTTGTATAAATATTGACTTATTTTAAAGCCAAAAAACTAATATTTCATAATGTAAACACTACAGCCTTAAAAATTATTATGCAATCGTCACCACAAGCTTTTTAAGATCACAGTTACACACCTACAAAGTATGCATACACACATATACCAACATTTAATTAACATTTGTTATAATTTATAGGCTTAATCTCTCCTGAACTCATCCTAGTGCCAAGATTGACAGCGTTAGATCATGAAACTGTCAGAAGTTGGCTAAATCAGTCCTGACATGCAGAGCTCCAGTTCCTCTGTGTGTCTTTCCACAGAACAGACTGGTCTGACAGGTTCAGAATACAGTGCGCCTCACCTGCAGCTGAAAAAAGGAACACACATCTGCTGTTTCACTCCACTGAGCTGCTTGCTCCGATGTCTTCTGCTGAGAAATATGTGTGGTTGTTTCATGAGCAGATTACGTTTCCTGTAAGCAGCTGTAGATAATGAGTGGATATCATGGTTAAATAAACAAGCACCCCTGGTGGATCTTCCCAAACTCATCCTCACCATCATTCTGAGTCACTCTCCTGCTTGCAGGGTGCATTATTTCTATAGTAATTTTCATGAAGGGAATAATAAAGGCATCCTGAGGTGGTAGCAGGTGGGAGTTGCCAGTCAGTGTATGTCACTGAAGCTGCTTTTTGGGTGACAGGTATATGACTAAGGTCTGTTATCATACGCTCTAATTATCATCTGTAAACAAACAAGTGGTACATGCAGACTTATTTACCAAGAAAACAATTAAGTAGGTTCACACTGAGGCTTAGAGGCTAATCAGTAACTCGAGATCACCATTTCCTGTAATAAGATTCCTGTTGTCTGTGCAATAAAATACTGCCTGAACTGGAGATAAACTTCTATTTGTTTTACAGCGCCCCCCTGTGTCTGTGTTGCCAGAGTTTGACTAGGAAAGTACACTGATATGATCATAGCCATAGATTAGAGATCATGAACACACCATTACTAATGTTTAACATGAGATCTAATATATATATATATATATATATATATATATATACCACACACACACATTATATATATATATATATATATATATATATATATATATATATATATATATATATATATATATATATATATATATATATATTGTATAAAGACAGAAATATTATTGTTGAATGCAGTAACGTAGCAATATATATATTATTTATTTAATGAAATACACTGACTGGCAATGCCCACCTGCTACCTGCTACCACCTCATGAAGCCTTTATTTTTCCCTTTATGAAAATAGGTGAAACATGAGATCATGTATTTCCTCATTTTAGACCCTGTATATATATATATATATATATATATATATATATTTTGTCTCCATACAACATAGTTCACGCAGTGAAATAATAATAATAATAATAATAAGTATTATTATTATTATTTTTAAATTATTATTATTATTATTTTTAAATTATTATTATTATTATTATTATTATTATTATTATTGCCTTTAATATAACCAGGCAGGTCATCAAGAACAAATACTTGTTTACAGTGGTGACCTGGCAAGGCCCAGAACCAGAAAAAAACAAACCAAAAAACACATACATAAAACACATGATGGACAGTAGTCAGTAGTCAATAGTCAGTTAATGGGCATACAGGTATAATATAAAAATATATCCTTTATATTATTTATAAAATTTGAAATTGGGATAAAGGAGTTGTGTGGTCCAGTCGTGTGCAGCAGCAGAAATGAAGAGCGGCTATAGTGTCTGTTTTAAGGATCTTAAGTTGAATGTAAAGAGAATACCTGGTGTTATATTTTGAAGATACTGGCTGTACTAGAGTCTGTAAATCGGGGAGCGTTGGTCCTATAAGAGTCTTGTAATTGTAAACTAGTGAATTTTATTTTTTTATTTTCATTTATCCTTTAATTTAACCAGGCAAGTCATTAAGAACATATTTTTTATTTACAATAACAGCCTGGCAAGTAGCAGAAGCTACTTGAAGGAAAAAAGGGACATACAATAACAAGAACAGACATGGATAAAACAAGAAAAGAGATAAAACAAGACAGAGAGAGAATGAGGAAGGGAGTAAGGGGGGAAAAATAAAAAATAAAAAATATATAATAATAAAATAAAGTAAATAAATAAAACATTCAATTAATAGCAAAACAGTTTCAGTAAAAAATATTCCTGATGCATTTCTTAAATTCCACGATTGGAATAAATGTCTCTCATTTGAAGGTTTTCTGGAGTGGGTTCCAGTCTTAAGTAGCAGATGTCTGAAAGGACGAGGAGCTGAAAGTGGTGTTTGTTTTGGGAACTTTTAGTTGAATTGAAGTAGAAGGCCTGCTGTTGTTTGTAACAGATTCTAGCAGATTCTGTAAGTACGGTGGTGAGTTTTGTAAATTAGTGTGAACCAGTGTACACTGCCACGTATATGTAATGATGGCCATTTAGCCAGAGTATAAACCTCCCTGGTAGTGAAATTAAGGTTGGGTTCAGTACGACTGACCTTCCGATTAAACCACATAGTCTTTGTCTTAGAAATGTTTAGTGACAATCTAAGATCAGCAAAGGCTTTCTGAACCTGGAGAAAGCTATCTTGGAGCAAGGGCAGTACATGGAGAAGAACTAAAGGCATACAGAACTGTATCATCTGCATACAAATGAATAAAAGCATTTCCAGCAGCTAGGGGAATGTTGTTCATATATATATAGAGAATAATGTAGGACCTAATATTGATCCCTGTGGGACACTTTTACTAAACCCAAGAGACGAAGAAATTAAATTTTCTAACTGACACTCTGTGACTTTAGAGAAAGATAGTCTGTGAAGCATGCTAAGGAATGAGCACTGAACCCTACCTTTTTATTAAAATACTGTGGTCAACCGAGTCAAAGGCTTTAGCTTAGTCAATAAAAATTGCAGCACAATGTTAATTTGCATCTTGTGCTGATATCATCACAGACTTTTAAAACCGGAGTGACACACCCATAACCTGGTGGAAAACCTGATTGTACACCAGATAAAATGTTTTTATCTTTAAGATAAACCTTTAAGATACAGGGTAAGAGGGTAAGAATATTGTGACCAGTGTGTAAGAAACTCCAACTAAACAAAGAGCAAAGGAGACAGTGGTGTGTTCTGAAATAGACAGCAGAAAGATGAAGAACATGCAACTTCTGAAGACCACCTTCACATGCCAGTATGTAAACTACATCACAGTATCCAACAGAGGAGGAAGTGAGTGATTTTGGCAGCACAAGGACCGATTCCTGTAACGAAAACCAAGCTTGATCTTTGATTGTCGCTTGTCGGTATGGTTAGTGGAGTTAATGAGCTGTCTAACCAGGATAGCTCTGTCATTTGTGGTGAATTAAGTTGTCGAGACACACATGATCTCGATGTTTAAAGACAATTTAAAGGCATTTTGGCTTTGAAGCTTCCTACTGGCAGCTATTCTGGAGCGCTGACAGCACAGATCCAACAGAAGTGGTACAGTGGTATATAAAATAGTTTCATCAGTGTATAAATAAATGGAAGCATTAGTATTGACCCTTGCGGGACACCTTCAGTACTCAAACAGGGTGAGAGGGAACATTTCCTACCCCTACATGCTTGTACAGATCATTTTTAAACCAAGCTCCAAGCTAAAGAATGATCTGTAAACTCTATGCTGCCCAGCGTACTTATTAGGATGGAGTAATCAACTGAGTCAAAGGCTTTGGGCAGTGCTGTGGCCGGGTGCCTGTGCCAGATATTGACAGGAACTTACCACAATGCATTTTGCAACAACATCTCTTATTTTAGAACCTAGAAGTGAAAAGATGGACGTATGACCTGGTGCTTTCTTTAACTGGCCACAATATCAGCTCCACCTACTTAGTAAGACTATACTGATGTACAATTACCAGACATGGGACCAAGTCACTAAGTTGCAAGTACGTCTCAAGTCCTGACAATCAGGTTTTGAGTCAAGTCCCGAGTCAATATAAGCGAGTCTCAAGTCAAGTCCCAAGTCTTAAACTTCGAGAGAGAAAGAGAGAGAGAGAGAGAGAGAGAGAGAGAGAGAGAGAGAAAGAGAAGAGACTCATTCCACTCAAAAATGTTTTTGAAATTATGTAAAAATAAACAAATAAATACTTGAAATTGAACTTTTTGAACGGAATTATGGAAATTAGTCAATTTTTCAATGATATTCTAGTTTTCTGAAATGGGTCTGTATATATATATATATATATATATTATCGCCACTACAAATAAACATGAGTGGTCTTAACATTATTTGGATCACAATGTCCACATTTGTTATTTGCATGTCACTGTACACTGTAGTGACTGCTCCACATCCAAGCAGATGTAAATAAGCAGATCATTTTCTGAACTGGGTCATGAAAACCAGCATTGGACTCCATGTGGAACAGATTTACAGATTAATCATAAAGCATGTTTACAGAGCAAATGTGTGCCATTAGGAATAATTATTTTCTTTTCAAGGCTGTTGAAATAAAAACAGTTATCAGACAGATATCAGCTCGTGTTTATTTGAGGTGAGAATCTACTTCTGTTGTTACATACTGTAGAATATCTGATATCTCACACTGGAACACAGTTTTTCTTAATCACTAAAACATATTAAATGAAACTGAGGTGCATGAAGTCTTATTTTCACTTTCTCAGCAAAGCAGAAATCTCCTATTACAAAGAATTTATATGTGCATACATTTTAAAGCAGTTAGAATGAGTCTTTAATAAAAATTCAGAAACATGAAATGGATAACTGTGTAAAACTGTTTAAACAGCAGATAGAATTTACTCATAACTATATCTAACTTCAGCAATCAGTGGTCATTGGTTGCTAACTGTAAATAAGGAGGCTATAGGCTATCTATTATATAAAGAACAGACAATAGTTAGATTAACACGAGACGTATATACTAAGATTCAGGTTATATCAGTTTTTGGCCCCTTTGAAAAAAGTGTTAGTATTATTTAGCATTAGCATGACCGCTACCACTCTCATCTTTATTGCAAGAGCAGCTAAATATGATGAATGAATTATTACACCAACAAATACATATTTAAAAAAATGTTTGTTACTGAATACGGAGTGATATATTAGTTATTGTTGTTGGATGGTTTTGGGACTATTCAGTACATTACACAGAAACACACCTGTGGTCAAAATAGCCAGAAACCAATTGAAAGAATTTGTTTTTTTAGCAAGCCTTCCTTTAGTATCATGAGCTACCTGTGACTCTACTCTACCTGTGACTGTACTTTACCTGTGAATGTGTTCTACCTGTGAAAGTGCTCTAGCTGTGATAGGACCTGGTAAAGGTGTTTGAGAGGTTTCTATAATATGTGATTGATCTGCATTATGATCTCATTCACTGATGTTTGCTCATGCACATTGAAGCAGGAATTGATCAGCTTTTCAGTAAAACCAAGAAGGGTCAAGAAGTGATCGGTGACTATGTGCACCCACAGGATCCATGGAACAAGTTAGAGCGTCTACAATCCTGCAAAGAAACACATCATGTAAGATTTAACACACCAGCAGAGACTTATATCAGTGTGCTCAATGTAAGAGTGAAGAATATTTATTATTTCTGGTCAAGACTTACTGATCAACCTTCACTCCAAATTCAACTAGGCTTACAAACACATGCATATGTGACAGAACAGAGTGATAATCCTAAAGAGAGAGAGAGAGAGAGAGAGAGAGAGAGAGAACTTGCATTACTTTCATATTTACATACTTCACATGAATGGCAGTCAAATAATCTTAATACTAAATGTTGTGCATATACAGGGAGTGTCTCAAATCCTAGTGAGTGTCTAAGTAGGCTGTCTAGGTAGTGAGTGTCTAAGTAGGCTGTCTAGGTAGTGAGTGTGTAAGTAGGCTGTCTAGGTAGTGAGTGTGTAAGTAGGCTGTCTAGGTAGTGAATGTGTAAGTAGGCTGTCTAGGTAGTGAGTGTGTAAGTAGGCTGTCTAGGTAGTGAGTGTGTAAGTAGGCTGTCTAGGTAGTGAGTGTGTAAGTAGGCTGTCTAGGTAGCAGCTGTGTAAGTAGGCTGTCTAGGTAGTGAGTGTGTAAGTAGGCTGTCTAGGTAGTGAGTGTGTAAGTATCAGTGTTCTCTCCTCATAAAACAGATTACTGAGACGCTCTAGTTAGAGAGAGACTGCGTCACGGCTTGTTCCCCCCACTGCAGCACGCCACCGGTGGGTTAGCTGGTTGCTAAGCTACTGGCCGGCATCTAAAACAATAGCCCGAGACTTAAAAATCTGCTAGCATAAATGCTAATGTCTGGAGTATAAAGTGTAAATGGTGGAGGACTCGTTACAGAGTTGATAATAAAATACTGTTTTGTGTGATTATATGACCAGAAACACATTAAAACTCCAGAGAATCAAAATAATCACATTTTAAAACCACTTCACTGCTCCTAGATTAGCCTGCAGTGCATCATGGGATTGTCTTAGCGGCTGAGGAAGAGTTTGATGCTTCTTTAAAATCAGGTCTAAATAAGGTTCCTCAGTAGCAGCATGTTTAAGGTATGTAAGAATTGGGACAGTCTACATGTCGGGAGCGCATACTATGATGTAACATGCTGCCTGTGTAGGAGCTCAGTAGGATTTGAGACACACCCATAATTCCACAAAGCTGAGGTTCTATTTTTCTGACATGAAACACATGAGAAAGCCACGGCTCACCTGCTCCTCATGCCACCTACAGTGGGTTCCTCTGAAATGCTCTGCTACAGCTTTCATATCGTCCAGTCGAGTCAGCGTCCGTCTGTGAATCACTGCTCTGGGGCCTCGTTCAGGACACGCAAGCTTAGCAATGTCCTGAACAGCCTTTTCAGTCCTAATTCTAGTCTAGAAATAGATATTAGATAATCATACAGCTTCTGAGTTACAGCAGTGATATATATTACTAGATTTGTGAATTAGCAAATAAAAAGCTCTGTATGGGATTAAATCAGACATCAGTTTAGTGGGACTATCAGTCCTTACCTGCAGTAGCTTGAAGTATTCTCTCTCTAAAGCTTTCCATTTCTCAGGATCCGTTTCTCTCTGGATTTCGTTTCTTAGAATCACAGGCAGGACTTCATGGGACGGGGTGAGATTTGTTAGTCTGAAGGTTTCAGCTTTGCTGGCATGTGCTGCTCGAGTTTTGTGGTCAGAACAACCCAAAACGTCGCTGATGAATATTTTGCCAAGCTCCTGGAAAACGATGTGAAAAAAGATGGTTATGTTATCACCTTCTTTAAGATGAGTTAACATGTATTAAAGATTTGCATTCAGTTTGTTAAGCTAAATTTCAACCTGATATATATATATATATATATATATATATATATATATATATATATATATATATATATATATATATATATTTGCAAGTTTGTACGTACTTTGTTGCCATACTGACAAGGAGTAGAACAAGTGACCGCCTTCTTCAAATACTCAAACTGATCCTGGAATGTTGTTTTGGTGAGATCAGACTGGTTGTAGAGGAAATAGATGTGCTATGATTAGATCGTTAGCTTTCACAGAAACAAACATTTCCTGATTTGCTTTAATGGAGCTCCAGAAAAAACTGATAACTGACCATTCTGCAGTGTAACAGCCAATGAGAAGTGAATTCGTTAGAGAGAAATGCACATCTGTCTTTATCATGGAAACAGGCATAGGAGGGCTCATCAGGAGTGGAGGCTGATATCCCATAAACTAGAATGCAAAGAACAAAATCCTTCAAAGTTAAACTCAAAAGCAAATTTTCATAAACCTGTTGTCTTCCTCCCAAAACAAACAAACAAACAAACAAACGAACTAATCAAGTAGAACCTGCCTTGTGCGTTCTTGGGGAGATCAGCAATCATTGAACCCGATTCACAGCTTTCTACATAAATCACCAGCTGCAGTGTCACATAAGACAGTGTGAATAACATTTCAGCTACAAGCTTATTCAGAAGTACGTGAACAGGACGGTAGGTGATCTCTGACCTTTGAGAATTTACGGAGTCTCCACATCTCATTTATAGTGCTGATGAGGTCAGATGCATGAAGCTAAAAAGTAATAAAACACATGATTTGATGCTGTGATGTTTTTACCAAACACAGAAAATAACTATGAAAGCACAGCTTACATCTTTCTCAGGAAAGGAGAACACTCCTTTTCCGCCATGGTCTGACAGATAGATGAAGATGGTGTCATTTTTACCACTGTTGAGGGAGAGAGTGAAGAAGTCCATTCATTTGATCTGTGGATTTTGAATCAATTGCTTTGTTTTAAATTGAAATAATCAACAGAGATGTAGAACAAGGAGAAATACCTTTTCAAGACCTTCTTTTGACCACATGCCTTTTTAGTAACACCGTTTTCATCTCCACGAAGCACGGCCAGAAAGTTGTCCACTGACACGTCCTGTAAGGAATATGTGATGTTGTATATATATATATATATATATATATATATATATATATATATATATATATATATATATATATATATATATATATATATATATATATATATATATATATATATTAGGGCTGTGTATTGGCAAGAACCTGGAGATACAATACATATCGTGCTACTATTAAAACACACGACTATATAAACAGGTTTATCAATGCTTACGATAGCATTGCACCCTTGTGCTACTTGTTAATGTTGGAGTGGAGCTGAAAAAAATTACAACACTGCCATCTAGTGGTCAGAGGTTTAAACACAACACACAATGATTCACTGTCTGCCAGGAATCTGTGTATCGATACTGTGTTTTTGAGAATCGATACAGTATCACCAAACAAAATATCTCCTGATATTTAATATTTCTCTCTCTCTCTCTCTATCTCTCTATCTATCTATCTATCTATCTATATATATATATATATATATATATATATATATATATATATATATATGTGTGTGTGTGTGTGTGTGTGTGTGTGTGTGTGTGTGTGTGTGTGTGTGTGTGTGTGTATTAACACACAATATAGACTGTAGTCTGACTGTAGTTCTTCTTTTTCTCTGCATACCCCTTGTTCATCAATAGTCAGGACACCCACAGGACCACCATAGAGCAGGCATTATTTGAGTGGTGGACTATTCTCAGTCCAGCAATGACACTGATGTGGTGGTGGAGTGATAGTGTATGTTGTGCTGGTACGTGTGGATCAGACACAGCAGTGCTGCTGAAGTATTTAAACACCTCAGTGTCACTGCTGGACTGAGAATAGTGCACCAACCAAACTATTCACCCAACAGTGTCCTGTGGTCAGTGTCCTGTGGTCAGTGTCCTGTGGGCAGCGTCCTGTGTCCACTAATGAAAGACTAAAGAATGGCTGTAAGATGAGTTACTGTCTCTGGCTTTATATCTACAAGATAGACCAACAAAGTAGGAGGATGTAATGGAGTGGACAGTGTGTGGACACAGTGTTTACAAACTTCATCAGTGCTGCAGTGTCTGACCAGTGTTACACGGGACAGCAGTGAGATAAAGAAATATTTACAAACCAGATTCACTGCAGTCTGTAAATGTGGAACTATACGGTTTGAGGAAATGTAAAGCTATAAGCTTGAAAGAATACGTACGTCTTTAGTGTAGTCCTTCGGAACGCCCTTGTACACATTGGGACCATTGGGCTCACTGATGATTTCTCCTCGATGATTTTGGTTCCTGTTGAGAGAGAAGGGCCGCTTCTGTCTGTATTTATCTTTTTTTTCTGTCTGTCGCCACAATTATTACTTCAGATCATACACAAATACAACAACTGTATAGAGCCATTCTTTAAAACCTGTAAAAACAAAATTATCTACTCACTTCTCATTGTAAGCTATGTCATCATACATCATCACCACAACCTGCTCATCAGGGATGTGGTTTTCATGAACCATTTGATAGGCCTGGCAGACGCAAGCCTGAGGAAGAGATAAAAGCTGAGTCATGTTCTTATACGCTGGTCATTACTAAAACGATTACTTATATGATAATGAGTAGTACAGAACCTGACTTCATTCGACAGCTGACTAATACTTTAATAAGCAATTATCAAACCTGATGTCTGTAATTTGTCCAGCCTTTGGAACCAGCGGCCAGCAAAACCCAACTGCTTTGTGTCCCACCCATCTCAGAAGCTTCTGAAATAAGAGAAGATCTTAAATATAGGAAATAATTAATTGTATGTACAGTTATTAAGTTTGTAATGTTTTAAATGAATTGTAGCTGATTAACAGATATTCCTTTGTTTAAATATAATTTTTCTCTTGCTTCCTTTCTGTGTTCAGTGTTTGGATGATGTCAGTCACGCTGTGTTTGATTAGTTTGGTCTGTGAAATTTCAGGGCCAGGAGATAAAGGCAAAGAATGAAAGCAAAGCTTTGTAAATCAAACTGAAACTGATATCTGTTGATTATGAATGACTGTAGCTCCTCCTGGTGGCCCTAAAGGGTAAAGACAGTAGTATTATCAGAATGTCTCACTGTAACTCTCTTCAGCTTCTCTGTTCAGTTTTCCTTTCACCTGAACTATCAGCATAGTTATTTAATTTTAATGTTTTTACACTGAAAGAATGTTATTCAGTCAAACTCTGTAAGACCAAGAACACATAGCTCTTGTCTTGACATCTGGAGCTCTTTTAAAAATATGTTTTATAGGCTTCCACTGCTTTTTCAGCATCCATCATCATAATAATCATTTTCTCAGTTTCACAAACCGCTGCTTAGAGAAGCCCATGGTTGTTGTGTGTTAGTAGATTGTTTGAAACGGGTCCATTCGAGTGTCTTTGTTTATCAGATGACAGATCACACTTTGTTTGGATTGTATCTCAGATATTGTGATAGAATGACTAGACTAAAATATAAACACAGCACTATTCTGTTTCTGCTACGTACACTTTGTAAGCAAACATAAAGCAGCAGTTAGGTCTTTTAATCCAACTGTAGAACAAGGTTTGCAGTAGGAGTAAGAAATTAGATTCTCAGTGGTTTTAGTGATATAATATAGTATTTACATAAATAAATAATATTTACAGAGCACATTGTGGAGCTCACCAGTACTGCAGTGAAGGTTTTAATAGAAGAAGGGAATAAAACAGTTTATAATTATAATTTCACCTGAGATTAATACACATTTGTACAGAAGTATAATTGGTATTGGTTAATTAGATTTGGTACAGTACAGTGTGGGTAATATTGAAATACAATTATAGTTTTTGGTCTATTTTTTAATGTAGCACTACGTGTGCATTGTCCCTGAGCTGTGCTGGATTTAGTAAAGAACAGATTATTAGAAAACTGAACTTTTCTTTATGTAGACTGTTGCTCAGCATCATTTTTACCTGACATGGCTTTTATATACAGGACCCCGCCCTGGTCCAGAACTGCTGATGCACCACAGTCAGAACACAGAAGACTTATATTTTTCTTTAATCAGAGAGTTGAAAAGCTAGTAGGAACATTTTTATATATATATATATATATATATATATATATATATATATATATATATATATATATATATATATATATATATATATATATATATATATATATATATATATTCTAATTTGGTCCTGAGCTTCATCAACAGTCCTGCATTTAACATTCACCCCAAACCTCCATTACTCATAACCATCACTATGTCAGTACACTGAACACGACTAAAGCTATAATGATCTGAGAAAGACTGTCAGATAACAACAATGAAGAGAACATATCTTACCGATGTCCTGGTCTGGTGCCTGTTTCAGATATCGAGAGAGGAATGACCAGCTTTTACTTTCAGTTTTAGTCTTAAAGGAGCTCCCCACCCCACCCCAACACCCATCAATCAATGTGTTAATGAATCAGCATCTTTTACTTTAACTGTAAATGAATTGAAACCAGTGTTAAAGTCTTTTAAATCTACTGGAGAATAAGATTTGAGGTAGGAATGAGAAATATTACAATATTTTCATTGTTATTGTGACACATTGGGTCAAACATTTTCTGAGCACATGTTGTGTTTCATCAGGGCTTAAAACACTGAACAACTGTGTTTGAATGAAAAGGAGAAATATGTGAAACTAGGCCAAAAGCCTATCTTGTTGATGTTTGTTAAATAAACAAATATAACCTCTAAAACGAATAATTTATTTTTTGCCTGTGAAGAATACGTACCAAAATCGTAGCTTGCAAACTCTTTTGTAGTTGGCTAATTTTCAATCTTGTTTTAGGAGTTTGAACCGAACTGTTAGGCAGAAACAGTTTCTTACAGTTTCTTAGAGTTTCTTACAGTTTCTTATTTCTAGCAATCGAATATTCTCGGTCTGTTTTCTATACACAACATATTTACGAGCTACCAACAGATTTTTAGTAAGATTGAAGACAGAGGAGTGGGAGGGTTGGTCCGAATGCCTCAGCTTATTTCTTGGTTTAAGTTAACGCTGGATTTTGAGGTATGGGTTAGATTACAGTCCTGTAGTACAATCCAGTCTCTTTGTAGTTTTAGTTTCCTGACTGGCTTCATTATAACTCTTTCATGATTTTCTAATATTTCCTGGATTCTACTCTAGCTGTGCAATGTTTCCTGAGACTCTGGCTGCTACACCATAACCTCTGTAGTAGGAAAACTTCCTGATTGTTCTAGTTTGGACTTGATGTAAAATTATGATTTTTTTTTAAACCTAGCTCCCACATTAATTACAGTCATTTGCTCACATTAAGGGGCTTCAAAAGGAGTCAATTTGTTCTGTTTTAACTTCTTTTAACTAATAGTGAGTTGATAAACAAGTAAAAACAAAAGCCAGCAGTTAATCATTTAAGATCCACAAGATTTGTGGTAAAGGTGGAAAAAAGATTTGATTTTATCAACACTGGGTTCATGTCATGCTTTCCTGACCATATTGTGGATTTTAATAAAACATAATGTTATTATTACTATGAAACTATATATATATTTCAATTTAACTGAATAGCATAGATATTTTTAACTGTTGCACCACTGGTGCTTTTAATGTCCTAAGAAAAAAAAGAACGGCCACATCTACAGTTCTAAATTAGTGCTGTAGTTAGATTAGTGCTGTAGTTAGATTAGTGCTGTAGTTAGATTAGTGCTGTAGTTAGATTAGTGCTGTAGTTTGATTAGTGCTGTAGTTAGATTAGTGCTGTAGTTAGATTAGTGCTGTAGTTTGATTAGTGCTGTAGTTAGATTAGTGCTGTAGTTAGATTAGTGCTGTAGTTAGATTAGTGCTGTAGTTTGATTAGTGCTGTAGTTAGATTAGTGCTGTAGTTAGATTAGTGCTGTAGTTAGATTAGTGCTGTAGTTTGATTAGTGCTGTAGTTAGATTAGTGCTGTAGTTAGATTAGTGCTGTAGTTTGATTGGTGCTGTAGTTAGATTAGTCCTGTAGTTAGATTAGTGCTGGAGTTTGATTGGTGCTGTAGTTAGATTAGTCCTGTAGTTAGATTAGTGCTGTAGTTAGATTAGTGCTGTAGTTTGATTAGTGCTGTAGTTAGATTAGTGCTGTAGTTAGATTAGTGCTGTAGTTTGATTGGTGCTGTAGTTAGATTAGTCCTGTAGTTAGATTAGTGCTGGAGTTTGATTGGTGCTGTAGTTAGATTAGTCCTGTAGTTAGATTAGTGCTGGAGTTTGATTAGTGCTGTAGTTTGATTAGTGCTGTAGTTTGATTAGTGCTGTAGTTTGATTACTGCTGTAGTTAGATTAGTGCTGTAGTTTGATTAGTGCTGTAGTTAGATTAGTGCTGTAGTTTGATTAGTGCTGTAGTTAGATTAGTGCTGTAGTTAGATTAGTGCTGTAGTTTGATTAGTGCTGTAGTTAGATTAGTGCTGTAGTTAGATTAGTGCTGTAGTTTGATTAGTGCTGTAGTTTGATTAGTGCTGTAGTTTGATTACTGCTGT
This sequence comes from Megaleporinus macrocephalus, assembly GCA_021613375.1. NCBI lineage: Eukaryota > Metazoa > Chordata > Actinopteri > Characiformes > Anostomidae > Megaleporinus > Megaleporinus macrocephalus. The sequence goes on from CM038715.1 coordinate 3,101,806, forward strand.
AGTTAGATTAGTGCTGTAGTTTGATTAGTGCTGTAGTTAGATTAGTGCTGTAGTTTGATTAGTGCTGTAGTTTGATTAGTGCTGTAGTTAGATTAGTGCTGTAGTTTGATTAGTGCTGTAGTTAGATTAGTGCTGTAGTTTGATTAGTGCTGTAGTTAGATTAGTGCTGTAGTTAGATTAGTGCTGTAGTTTGATTAGTGCTGTAGTTTGATTAGTGCTGTAGTTTGATTACTGCTGTAGTTAGATTAGTGCTGTAGTTTGATTAGTGCTGTAGTTAGATTAGTGCTGTAGTTTGATTAGTGCTGTAGTTAGATTAGTGCTGTAGTTAGATTAGTGCTGTAATTAGATTAGTGCTGTAGTTTGATTAGTGCTGTAGTTTGATTGGTGCTGTAATTAGATTAGTGCTGTAGTTTGATTACTGCTGTAGTTTGATTAGTGCTGTAGTTAGATTAGTACTGTAGTTAGATTGGTGCTGTAGTTTGATTAGTGCTGTAGTTAGATTAGTGCCGTAGTTTGATTAGTGCTGTAGTTAGATTCATGCTGTAGTTAGATTAGTGCTTTAGTTAGATTGGTGCTGTAGTTTGATTAGTGCTGTAGTTAGATTAGTGCTGTAGTTAGATTAGTGCTGTAGTTTGATTAGTGCTGTAGTTAGATTAGTGCTGAAGTTAGATTAGTGCTGTAGTTAGATTAGTGCTGTAGTTAGATTAGTGCTGTAGTTAGATTAGTGCTGTAGTTTGATTAGTGCTGTAGTTAGATTAGTGCTGTAGTTTGATTAGTGCTGTAGTTAGATTAGTGCTGTAGTTAGATTAGTGCTGTAGTTTGATTAGTGCTGTAGTTAGATTAGTGCTGTAGTTTGATTAGTGCTGTAGTTAGATTAGTGCTGTAGTTAGATTAGTGCTGTAGTTTGATTGGTGCTGTAATTAGATTAGTGCTGTAGTTAGATTAGTGCTGTAGTTAGATTAGTGCTGTGGTTAGATTAGTGCTGTGGTTAGATTAGTGCTGTAGTTAGATTAATGCTGTAGTTAGATTAGTGCTGTAGTTTGATTAGTGCTGTAGTTAGATTAGTGCTGTAGTTAGATTAGTGCTGTAGTTAGATTAATGCTGTAGTTAGATTAGTGCTGTAGTTAGATTAGTGCTGTAATTAGATTAGTGCTGTAGTTAGATTAGTGCTGCAGTTAGATTAGTGCTGTAGTTAGATTAGTGCTGTAGTTAGATTAGTGCTGTAGTTAGATTAGTGCTGTAGTTTGATTAGTGCTGTAGTTAGATTAGTGCTGTAGTTAGATTGGTGCTGTAGTTTGATTGGTGCTGTAGTTAGATTAGTGCTGTAGTTTGATTAGTGCTGTAGTTTGATTGGTGCTGTAATTAGATTAGTGCTGTAGTTTGATTACTGCTGTAGTTAGATTAGTGCTGTAGTTTGATTAGTGCTGTAGTTAGATTAGTGCTGTAGTTAGATTAGTACTGTAGTTTGATTAGTGCTGTAGTTAGATTGGTGCTGTAATTAGATTAGTGCTGTAGTTAGATTAGTACTGTAGTTTGATTAGTGCTGTAGTTTGATTGGTGCTGTAATTAGATTAGTGCTGTAGTTTGATTACTGCTGTAGTTAGATTAGTGCTGTAGTTTGATTAGTGCTGTAGTTAGATTAGTGCTGTAGTTAGATTAGTACTGTAGTTTGATTAGTGCTGTAGTTAGATTGGTGCTGTAATTAGATTAGTGCTGTAGTTAGATTAGTACTGTAGTTTGATTAGTGCTGTAGTTAGATTGGTGCTGTAGTTAGATTAGTACTGTAGTTAGATTAGTGCTGTAGTTAGATTAGTACTGTAGTTTGATTAGTGCTGTAGTTAGATTAGTGCTGTAGTTAGATTAGTACTGTAGTTTGATTAGTGCTGTAGTTAGATTGGTGCTGTAATTAGATTAGTGCTGTAGTTAGATTAGTACTGTAGTTTGATTAGTGCTGTAGTTAGATTGGTGCTGTAGTTAGATTAGTGCTGTAGTTAGATTAGTACTGTAGTTTGATTAGTGCTGTAGTTTGATTGGTGCTGTAATTAGATTAGTGCTGTAGTTAGATTAGTACTGTAGTTTGATTAGTGCTGTAGTTAGATTGGTGCTGTAGTTAGATTAGTACTGTAGTTAGATTGGTGCTGTAGTTTGATTAGTGCCGTAGTTAGATTAGTGCCGTAGTTTGATTAGTGCTGTAGTTAGATTTGTGCTGTAGTTAGATTAGTGCTTTAGTTAGATTGGTGCTGTAGTTTGATTAGTGCTGTAGTTAGATTAGTGCTGTAGTTTGATTAGTGCTGTAGTTAGATTAGTGCTGTAGTTAGATTAGTGCTGAAGTTAGATTAGTGCTGTAGTTAGATTAGTGCTGTAGTTAGATTACTGCTGTAGTTTGATTAGTGCTGTAGTTAGATTAGTGCTGTAGTTAGATTAGTGCTGTAGTTAGATTAGTGCTGTAGTTTGATTGGTGCTGTAATTAGATTAGTGCTGTAGTTAGATTAGTGCTGTAGTTTGATTAGTGCTGTAGTTTGATTAGTGCTGTAGTTTGATTACTGCTGTAGTTAGATTAGTGCTGTAGTTTGATTAGTACTGTAGTTAGATTAGTGCTGTAGTTTGATTAGTGCTGTAGTTAGATTAGTGCTGTAGTTTGATTGGTGCTGTAATTAGATTGGTGCTGTAGTTAGATTAGTGCTGTAGTTAGATTAGTGCTTTAGTTAGATTAGTGCTGTAGTTAGATTAGTGCTGTGGTTAGATTAGTGCTGTGGTTAGATTAGTGCTGTAGTTTGATTAGTGCTGCAGTTAGATTAGTGCTGTAGTTAGATTAGTGCTGTAGTTAGATTAGTGCTGCAGTTAGATTAGTGCTGTAGTTAGATTAGTGCTGTAGTTTGATTAGTGCTGTAGTTAGATTAGTGCTGTAGTTAGATTGGTGCTGTAGTTTGATTGGTGCTGTAGTTAGATTAGTGCTGTAGTTTGATTAGTGCTGTAGTTTGATTGGTGCTGTAATTAGATTAGTGCTGTAGTTAGATTAGTGCTGTAGTTTGATTAGTGCTGTAGTTAGATTAGTGCTGTAGTTAGATTAGTACTGTAGTTTGATTGGTGCTGTAATTAGATTAGTGCTGTAGTTAGATTAGTACTGTAGTTTGATTAGTGCTGTAGTTAGATTGGTGCTGTAGTTAGATTAGTACTGTAGTTAGATTAGTGATGTAGTTAGATTAGTACTGTAGTTTGATTAGTGCTGTAGTTAGATTGGTGCTGTAATTAGATTAGTGCTGTAGTTTGATTAGTGCTGTAGTTAGATTAGTGCTGTAGTTAGATTAGTACTGTAGTTTGATTAGTGCTGTAGTTAGATTGGTGCTGTAATTAGATTAGTGCTGTAGTTAGATTAGTACTGTAGTTTGATTAGTGCTGTAGTTAGATTGGTGCTGTAGTTAGATTAGTACTGTAGTTAGATTGGTGCTGTAGTTAGATTAGTACTGTAGTTAGATTGGTGCTGTAGTTTGATTAGTGCTGTAGTTAGATTAGTGCCGTAGTTTGATTAGTGCTGTAGTTAGATTCGTGCTTTAGTTAGATTGGTGCTGTAGTTTGATTAGTGCTGTAGTTAGATTAGTGCTGTAGTTAGATTAGTGCTGTAGTTAGATTAGTGCTGAAGTTAGATTAGTGCTGTAGTTAGATTAGTGCTGTAGTTAGATTACTGCTGTAGTTTGATTAGTGCTGTAGTTAGATTAGTGCTGTAGTTAGATTAGTGCTGTAGTTAGATTAGTGCTGTAGTTTGATTGGTGCTGTAATTAGATTAGTGCTGTAGTTAGATTAGTGCTGTAGTTTGATTAGTGCTGTAGTTTGATTAGTGCTGTAGTTTGATTACTGCTGTAGTTAGATTAGTGCTGTAGTTAGATTAGTACTGTAGTTAGATTAGTGCTGTAGTTTGATTAGTGCTGTAGTTAGATTAGTGCTGTAGTTTGATTGGTGCTGTAATTAGATTGGTGCTGTAGTTAGATTAGTGCTGTAGTTAGATTAGTGCTTTAGTTAGATTAGTGCTGTAGTTAGATTAGTGCTGTGGTTAGATTAGTGCTGTGGTTAGATTAGTGCTGTAGTTTGATTAGTGCTGCAGTTAGATTAGTGCTGTAGTTAGATTAGTGCTGTAGTTAGATTAGTGCTGCAGTTAGATTAGTGCTGTAGTTAGATTAGTGCTGTAGTTTGATTAGTGCTGTAGTTAGATTAGTGCTGTAGTTAGATTGGTGCTGTAGTTTGATTGGTGCTGTAGTTAGATTAGTGCTGTAGTTTGATTAGTGCTGTAGTTTGATTGGTGCTGTAATTAGATTAGTGCTGTAGTTAGATTAGTGCTGTAGTTTGATTAGTGCTGTAGTTAGATTAGTGCTGTAGTTAGATTAGTACTGTAGTTTGATTAGTGCTGTAGTTAGATTGGTGCTGTAATTAGATTAGTGCTGTAGTTAGATTAGTACTGTAGTTTGATTAGTGCTGTAGTTAGATTGGTGCTGTAGTTAGATTAGTACTGTAGTTAGATTAGTGATGTAGTTAGATTAGTACTGTAGTTTGATTAGTGCTGTAGTTAGATTGGTGCTGTAATTAGATTAGTGCTGTAGTTTGATTAGTGCTGTAGTTAGATTAGTGCTGTAGTTAGATTAGTACTGTAGTTTGATTAGTGCTGTAGTTAGATTGGTGCTGTAATTAGATTAGTGCTGTAGTTAGATTAGTACTGTAGTTTGATTAGTGCTGTAGTTAGATTGGTGCTGTAGTTAGATTAGTACTGTAGTTAGATTGGTGCTGTAGTTTGATTAGTGCTGTAGTTAGATTGGTGCTGTAGTTAGATTAGTACTGTAGTTAGATTGGTGCTGTAGTTTGATTAGTGCTGTAGTTAGATTAGTGCTGTAGTTGGATTAGTGCTGTAGTTTGATTAGTGCTGGAGTTAGATTAGTGCTGTAGTTAGATTAGTGCTGTAGTTTGATTAGTGCTGTAGTTTGATTAGTGCTGTAGTTGGATTAGTGCTGTAGTTAGATTAGTAGTAGATTTTCTTTCAATGATCCATTAAAAATGTTCTTCTTTCTCCAGGACAAGCCAAGCAAAACATCTTACAAGTGTTTTTGTCTGGTATCAGTTTCGGATACTGAGAGCACAAAGAACGCCCACATTAAAGTCTTCAAATTGTTTTGATTTAACTTCTTCTGTAAACTGAGAGTGAGATGATGTACAAGCAAGAACAAGAGGCAGCAGTTAATCATTTACAGTCTACAAGAAAACGAGAAGGTGGAATCAAGATCATATTTTATCAACACTGGGTTCATGTCATGCTTTCCTGATCACATTGTAGATGTGAGCACTACTTTAAAGGACTCTGCAGCAACTGTATGATTCAACACAAACATAATGTAATTATTCATATTCCACTAAATATATTTTCTAATTAACTTAATATTTTAAACTGTTGCACGGATGGGCACTAGTCACTTGGCTGGTCACTGCTAGATATAGAATATTGTGTCAGACATAGAATATTAATGGAATAGTGCAGATGGTGCACATTAATTTAGAAAAAATCAAGTATAGACATTTTGTAGACATAGTTTGTTTATTTGAGTTGAGAATCTACTAATAAAGCTGATATACAGTGAAATAAATCTCCCTTTTGAAATGACTGAAACTAATTTCTGGCAAAAAACTAAGTGCTTTATTTCAATATCATTAAAACACTGCAACATATAATTATCATCATCGTCAACAAACTAAAGCAGGACCTGACTAGAAGTTCAAGAGAGGAGAGGCTTCAGTTTTTAGCTGATGATGGATTGCAATCTTCTTCGCATTGCAAAGTGTGGACACGAGTTATGGCCTCTTTAATCCTGCAAAGTACATCCAATTTAAGATTTTTAATACAGTATTTAAGGATTTTTCTTTTCTATCCTGTTTTAGCTGAAAACGACTGCATGCATTTTTACATCGATTTTCTTGACTGACCTGGCAACCCCCACTCCAGACTCCAACAGGCTCACAAATACACATAAATGAGACAGAACAAAGACATCATCCTAAAGACAGAGAGAGAGAGAGAGAGAGAGAGAGAGAGAGAGAGAGAGAGAGAGAGAGAGATTACTTTGCATACATTGCTCATATTGCACTAGCATGAAATGAGACCACAGAGGTTACTGTGAAAAGTTTGCTGCCTCAGTTTTTAAGGTGGCCATTGGTATTAACTCCAGATTGTGAGAGAGTGATCAGATGAATTGCAATTAATTGCAAGTCATTCCTATGAAAAATTACTGCATTCCAGCTCTACAGAAAGACCTCCAAACATCATTTCAGCGATGATCTCGTTAGCTCAGGAGAAAAGGTTAATGAGGACAAGTCAGCTGATATCATTCGGTCCTGCTGATTAGAAGAGCAGACTGGTTGCTTTCAAAGGGAAGTGTTCTTCTGGTAACACGTGCAGTCATCATTGCATTGTCTGAAAAGGGTTTCACAGGCGAGGACACTGCTGCTCGTAAGATACACCCCAATCAGCCATTTATCCAATCATCAAGAACTTCAAGGAGAGTGGTCCAACTGCAGTGAAGAAGCTTCAAGGCACCGAAGAAAATCAAGCAAGCGTCAGGACCGTCTCCTAAAACTTGCTCAGGAACAGCAGAGGGCAGGTGTGAGTGCATCTGAACACACAGTGAGACGAAGGCTTTTAGAGGACGGCGAAGAAGCTACTTCTCTTCAAGAAGAACATCAAGGACAGACTGATGTTTTGCTGAAAGACATTGGACTGCAGAGGACTGGGGTACAGTTATTCTCTCTGATGAAGCCCCCTCAGACTGTTTGGGACATCTGGAAAATGATTGTCTGGAGAAGAAAAGTAGAGAGGTACCATGAGTCCTGCGTCACACCAACGGTGAAGCATCCTGAGACCATTCATGTGTGGAGTTGCTTCTCATCCAGGGGAGGGGGTTTGCTCAAAATATTGTTCAAGAACACTGCTATGATTTAGAAACAATATCAAAACATCCAGGAGCAACTTCTCCCAACCATCCAGGAGCAGTTTGGAGATCAACAATGCTTTTTGCAGCATAATGGAGCTCCATGTCACAAGACAAAAATGATAACCAAGTGACTCGGTGAACAAAACATTGTAATTTTGGATCCATGACCAGAAAACTCTCCAGATCTCAATCCCATTGAGAACCTGTGGTAATCCTTAAAAAGTGGGGTGGACAAACAAAAACTGTGATCAACTCTAAGCACTGAATAGGCAAGAATGGGTTGCCATCATTTAAGATTTTGCCCAGAAGTTGATATCCAGCGTGCTGAGGCACATTGTCTTAAAGTCTTAAAGAAGAGTCAACACTGTAAATATTAAGTCTTTGCTTAAACTGAATGCACTGTAAAAACTGATTCAGACTCAAAGCAAATTATACTTATATTCAAAATGCTCACAAACATCCCATAATGTTTACACTGTTCCTAAATTTTTTTATGTTTATTGAACCTCAGGTTTGCAGTATAAACTGAACTGAATAAACTGATCAGAATCTACTTAATTATTCTAGACACCAGAGCAACATTAAAGTATAAAGGAAGGAGCTTAAAAAAAGAAAACTCAAATATGAAAAATAACGAAGTAAAAAGAACGAGCAAAGAACAAAAGAAAACACAAAACAAACTCCAGAAAACAGAAAAAGAATAAGAATTCAAAAAGAGCTCAGAAAATAAAAGAGAAGAATTAAGAGTAGCATGCCCACTGTATTATCCTTTTGTTTAGGATCTACTCCTTTCAGTTATTGCTCCTTTTTTTATTCTTCGTTTTGTAGACACCAGAGTCGGCGTGTTCCTTTGTTCTCCTTGCCGCCAAAAGCTCTCGCTGAAAGTGGTGGGTTTTTGTGTTCGCCATTTCTTTTTCCACCTGTTTTCACCCTTTACTTTGCTGCCGAGAGCTCTCCTGAGGCCGTGCACCTCTTATTTCCAGTCCTTTCATCCCCCTGTTAAGCCCCTGCTGACTCTCCTCGTGGAGAAGTGGCCCCGCGTTGGTCTCAACACTACGGTCAGGGTTTGCGTCCCCACACAGCCACACACACTCACACACACGCCCTCTGACATGCATGCTGTATTCGAAAATAAATAAATAAAATGTAAACAAATAAATAAATGATGAATAAGATGATAAAACCCGTTGGCGTGCACTGAAACCTGCAACATAAACGTGAATGGGTTTCTTCCCTGCACTTCAGTCCAACCACCTGCCGGAGCCGTAACACTCAGAGGGACATCTAAGTTTTTCAAGGATTGTAGTGGGAGCACTGGGGCGTCAGGTGTGACTGCATGATCAGTGTAAATGGCTTCCATGGCTCACAGGTCAGGCAGGAGGGCCCGTTATAGAATTTAACTTAGGGTCCCAGGGAGGGCAGGACTGGCTCTGGGTAGTATCACAGGTTTTCAGGTTAAATAAGCCACGGCTCACCTGCTCCTCATGCCACTCACTGAAGGTCAATCTGAAATGCTCTGCCACATCTTTCATATCGTCCAGTCGAGTCCGCGGACGTCTGATCAGCACGGCTGCAGCATCTCGATCAGGGCGAGCATGTTCAGTAACACTGTGCACAGTCCTTTCAGTCCTGACTCTTTTCTTAAAAAGAACAAGCAACAGTAAAAAAGATAAAAACAATCTACCGCTGCATTGTTACGTTAATGCATTTAAAATAAAACAATAAAATATAATAATATAAAAAAATAAAATATAATAATATATATAAAAAAATAATAATATAAAAAAATAAAATATGATAATACAAAAAAATAAAATATCATTATTTTCCTGGTCAGGACCTCCATAGGACCACCAAAGAGCAGGCATTAATTTCCCTCTGGGATCCATCCATCCATCCATCCATCCATCCATCCATCCATCCATCCATCCATCCATCCATCCATCCATCCATCCATCCATCCATCCATCCATCCATCCATCCATCCATCCATCCATCCATCCATCCATCCATCTTCTCAGTGACACTGACGTGGTGGTGATGTGTTAGTGTGTGTTGTGTTTGTATGAGTGGATCAGACACTGATAATAATCATCCTGTTCCTGGGTTAGACCCCTACAGGACCACCACAGAGCAGGCATTATTTGTGTGGTGGATTATTCTCAGCACTGGAGTGACTCCGACATGGTGGTGGTGTGCTAGTGTAAGAGTGGATCAGACACAGCAGTGCTGCTGGAGCTTTTAAACACTTTGTCCACTCACGGTCCACTCTAATAGCCACGCCTACCTTGTTGATCCACCATGTAGCTCTTCTGTTGCTTTATTGCATTGTTTGTGATGGTCATCCTCTAGCTCAGGAGTGTTTAATTAAGGTCAGTAAGGTCCAGTTAGAGGAGATCTCCTCAGGCCGGTCCAGACCGTCATCATTTCTAGCGTGTGTTCTGATTCAGGGGTGTATCCTGTTTACTGAAGTATCTAGTATCAGCATCTTATACCATCAGCTACTGAAACACCAACACACCACACATACCGTTCAGTATATTTCAGTTTATTTACTGTTTAAATACTGAACTGAATTAATTATTTATAAACAAATAATAAATGTTTTTTACTCAAGTAAAAACAAGAGCTACATTAAAAACAGGATGCTTTGAGAAAAAGAGCATCTTTTAGTATATATTTATTGAAAGTTAACTCAGTTTCACAGCTTGACCTGCTGGTTTGGAGCCGCATATAATTTTCAGAGCTTGTTATTCTCTCTCCGACCTGCTTTACTTTCTGATTGCTGCTTCTCCCTTCGTACCTCGCCTGTGTGCGCCGCACTCCCGAATATGCACAGATCTGACTGGCTGAGGAGCGCCTTTGATGACCTTACAATGCACGTGATTGGTCTGTGTACCGCAAAGCCCGTATACCGTAAAGACAAGAAAAGTTCCGCCACTTACAATAATTTTAACACTTAAAAAATAAACACTTACAAAATTTAATCGCTCTTAAAATAGTTGGGCAACATCCGGGTCCGGAGCGCGGCCCGCCTATTAGTGACCTCTGCTTTAGCTTTTCACGCTGCCCACAGGACGCAGTTGGGTGAACAGTTCTGGTTAGTGGACGATTCTCTGTCCAGCTGTGACACTACAGTGTCTGATCCACTTGTACACTAACACACCACCACCACTCCATCACTTCAGAGCTGAGAATGATCCACCACAAAATTATAGATAGATAGATACATTATTGATCCCAGGATGAAAGAGGATTAACAAAGCATGCAGAGAAACAGATGAACAGTCTTGTAAAACTACAACTACTGTACACGTCCTTGTTTCTTACGATAGGGATCGACACCACAGCTTTCTATTTGTTTCAAATATGAATCTGACAGGTTGTGCCGTCTCACTAGGAGCTGATTTAAGGTGATAAAAGTAGGAGGATGCTCTGGACTCTGGACTGGGTTTGTTCAGGATCCACTACTCTCTCAAAAATATCAGTGTCTCATTTATTCCACCAATGCGATTGACGGAAACAAGAAAATTAATTTAAAATAATTTAAAATTAAAATTAAGAGTGTTCCATGCTTTTGCTCCTGCTGGTGGCAGTTTTTCTGTGCTTGCTCCTTTAAAAACAGAGTAATATCCAGTTTTCAGTTTATCACCTACTGCCAGCGTGTAAACACATACTAAGAGATAACGAGAGGTTGAGTAATATATAAACCTACACACATCATAACCGCACAACTCACAGCTATATGTACTCTGCTCTTGGCTGTCCCTCGGTTTAGGCTATCTACTGTGGGTGGCAGATCTTTCAGTGTTGCTGCCCCCACTCTTTGGAATGCCCTACCTCCTTCTGTTCGCTTCTATCTTCCTCTGTTTTATGTGTAAATCTCAGCTCACCTTTTCTCTTCTTTCCTTCACTCTTTAACTTTTTTTTTCCTCGGATGTTCTGTGTCCTTGGGTTTGTGAAAGGCGCTCAATAATTGCAACCTATTATTATTATTATTATTATTATTATTATTATTATTATTATTTTTATTTTTATTAGTGTTATTATTATTATTATTATTATTATTATTATTATTATTATTATTATTATTGTTGTTATTGTTATTATTATTATTATTATTATTATTATTATTAGTAGTAGTAGTAGTAGTAGTGTTATTATTAGTGTTATTATTATTATTATTATTAGTGTTATTATTATTATTATTATTATTATTATTATTATTATTATTATTATTATTATCATTATTATTAGTGTTGTTATTATTATTATTATTATTATTATTATTATTATTATTATTATCATTATTATTATTATATTATTATTATTATTATTATTATTATTATTATTATTATTATTATTATTATTATTATTATTATTATTGTTTCAGTGACCAGGGACTGAACACTGGATGAATGTGTTCTGGGCAGGGAAGCTGAAAAAGAGCAGGACCAGTCGCACAGCTCCGTAAAAGAAACCGGAAAGTTATGTGCGTTTATCAGTTACCTGCAGAAGCTTGTTGTAATCTCTCTGTAGAGCACTCTTCTTCTCAGGATCCGTTTCTCTTTGAATCCTCTTCTGATAAATTATCAGTGGGACTTCATAGGCTGGGGTGAGATCTGTTAGTCTGAATGTTTCAGCTCTGCTAACACGCTCTGTCTGAGCTCGGGAGTCAGGACAACCCAGGAAATCACTGATGAACAGTTTGCTCAGCTCCTGAAGGAAAGTAAGGAAACAACATTAGAGGTTAGATATGTAAATTTCAATTAAACATTTTAAGTTATATATTAAACACTCTCATAAACATGAAGTCATATGTGAACATTTGCAAACCCAGTATATTAAATTTAGCATTCATTTAATTTAGAAAATCAAAACATTGCTGCAAATAATAGAATTGTGTGTGGGTGTATATATGTATATGCATATGTATAGATATGTAAATATGTGTATGTATGTATGTATGTATGTATCTATATATTTTTTTTTCTTTTTTCTTCTCTTTTTCTTTTCTTTCATTTGTTTGTTTATTTAGTTGTTTATTTATTTATTTATATTATTATTATTGTTGTTTATTTATTTTATCTTCCTATTTTTTTTTCCTTCCTTCCTTTCTTTCTTCTTTCTTTTTCCTCTCCTGTATTGCCTGTCAGGCCTGGCTGAATAAATAAATAATTTAAATAGAAATACAAACATTAACAAGAATAGGCTATGAATTGTGATTGTGAAAATTGCCAGACATGACAGGTTAATAAAAAAAAAAAAAAAATAAAATCAACAAAATAAGAATGGGAGCTCCTGGACTTCTGCATATGACTAGATTCCAATTAGATGATTCTCCTTCATTCACCTTAAGTGAATGTAGCCTTGACCAGGAGGAGTTGACGTCATCCGGTGGTGCCCACCGTTCATCAGGTGTTTCGACCCTCAACCACGACAGCAGTGGTGGCCAAGTCATTGCCCATCTCCTCCTCCTGGCTTCCAGCTTAACTCCTCTCTCCTACCCCATAACTAGCAAGAGGCTCTTACTGCTGCTTTCCCCATCCTGCGAGCTGCTGTCTTTCTCTCCTTCCCTGTCACTCCAATGGCTCTGAGAATTCTCCAAACTAACTGGGCTGGAAATCCCGGCCTCAACCGGGAACAGCCATGCCTGCCATCCGTTCCCCCTACAGTCTTGCAGAAGGTCTTGATATTGCGTGCTCTTTCTAAATGTATTTATTCCTCATAAACTCAAACCTCATAACTAGTTTTGTTATGCTTAATGATTTTTTGAGAACATGCAGCCTAATTTTAAAGTTATTAAGTTAAAGTTCATCTGAAGTGGTTGTAGAGATGAGATAAAACTCGGCCAAATTTCTTGCTAATCTGAAAAAAAGGAGCGGTCAGTGAGATGTTAGCATTTCATTGCATGTTTATACCTACATTGTTGCCGTACTGACAAGGGGTGGACTGGGTGAGCTTCTTTTGCAGATACACAAACTGGTCCTGGAAGGTTGTCCTAGTAAGATTAGACTGTTTGAGGGGGAAACAGATGAAGTATTGTAAAAGCAGACAGAGATTTCACATAAACAAGCCTTCTGTAAAGAGAATATTTAATGTTTTGAGGGTCAAAAAACAAAATCACACTGACCATGTTACTGTGTAACAGCCAGCATGCAGTGAATTCACCAGCAAGAAACGTAATCCTATCTTCATCATAGAAACAGGCAGAGTGGGACTCGTACGGAGCGGAAGCAGACACTCCATAGACTACAACACAAGATCAACAAGGTGGTAAAAAATCCTGATCCTGCAAACATCACATAAACATCTACTTCACATACTGATTTGTCTTAGACAACATTTACATTTACATTTACATTTACGGCATTTAGCGGACGCTCTTATCCAGAAAGACTTACATCAGTGTGTGATCAGTCAGAGTATGTATCTCTATCAAGTACAAACAGGTTTAAATACAAACTACTCTTATACTTAAACACTGCTATAAACGAGTGTCAGTGCTGATACCTAGAAAGAAGATAATAAAATATAAGATTAGACACAGAGCAACACCTAGCAGGACTGGAACACCTACAGAGAAGAGAATAAATACAGACTACATACAGTATCAGTGCAGGACTTATCCAGAGTTCCTAGAAGATCAAGTGAAATTAGGGTTTATAGCAATACTTCAGTAGATCAGTGTTTATCAGTGCTTCACAAAGAGACGGTGGTCTTCAGTCTGTGTTTGAAGACCGCGAGAGAGTTCACTGTTCGGACAGTCAGTGGAAGCTCGTTCCACCAGCTGGGCTCCAGGACAGAGAAGCGTCTTGTCTCGTGTCTTCCATGAATCTTGAGTGATGGCGGGTCAAGCCGAGCTGTACTTGAAGTGCGAAGGGCTCGAGGTGCGGATCGACTTTTGATCATCGCCATAAGGTCAGGAGGAGCTGGTCCATTCTTGGCTTTGTAGGCATCAGAACTTTAAACTGAATGCGAGCAGCTACAGGAAGCCAGTGAAGGGAGCGCAGCAGTGGATGGGTGTGAGTGAACTTGGGGAGATTGAAGACGAGCCATGCTGCTGCATTCTGGATCAGTAGAAGGTCCTGATGGTCTGCAGAGGAAGACCAGCCAGGAGCGAGTTGCAGTAGTTGAGCCTTGAAATGACAAGAGACTGGACGAGCACCTGGGAGGCCTCCTGAGAGAGGAAGGGTCGGATGCGTCTGATGTTGTGGAGAATGTATCTGCATGACCGAGTCAGGTTCGTAATCTGGGCTGAGAACGATAACTGTTCATCCAGAGTCACACCAAGGTTTCTTGCATCTTTAGACGGAACAATCAAAGAGTTCTCGAATGAGATGGCGAGATCCTGCTGAGGACCTGTAGCTCCAGGGATGAACAGCAGCTCAGTCTTGCTCAACATACTTGTTGAAATAAATGTTGCAGAGCAGCATTTCCACACACAAGAAGAGTCTTATAAAACAGTGACTCACCTGAAAACAAAGAAATGTGAACCAGAGCCGCCCCAAATAAACCAAACGTGCATTGGCAGCATTACTGTTTAACTGTCTTCCCTAAACAACCTCTAAAGGACTCATCTGCTACATTCCCCTTATATTTCTCCCCCCGGAGGCCAACACATACATTTTTTTATCAGGGTTATTTATCATAACCAGCCTTTATTTAATTTTTACATTTACATTTTTCATCTCTAGTATCTTTTACAACCATACCTTTAAGACTGATACACATAGAAGATCTCTGTCCCTGTTAGCTGTCCAGCCTCATTTAAAAAAACATTGTGGATTTATTATTATTATTGTTATTTTAGAATTTCAGCAGAATTAGGCAGAGCTAAAGGGAGATATCTGTAAACACATTGTTTGGTGATATAAGAACAGCAAATTTACAAATAGGATGTCTGATTTCCATGTACAGACTGTATGGACTGAGGAGTGAGAGCTATATTTGAAAACTTTAATAATATTTGTGGTTTATGGTTAATGATATGGGCCTTTTAATGGACTGTTCAAATTTTTCAAACGTATGTTCATTAAGACCATTTGACCGAGATAACTGTCTCAGTTTCATTTTGCTTCTTCCTGTTTTCTTTGATAGTAAGGATTCACACTCCTTTGCTTTGCTTGTGTGTTTTTTGCTCTCAGTAAAACGTTTGAGTGTTCTATTGTCACAATTTTGTTTCTAAAACTTTTCATTTATAACATTTTCCGATAAGAACATCCACCATTCACCATTCTGGTGTCTTAGGAACTACAATACATGCTCCAGGTGACACAGGGACACTTAAACAAGGGGAGGTGGGTGTGTCAGTGATGCAGCTTTAAATTTAAGATTTTTTAATTTTTAATTTTTTAATTTTTGAAATTGTGATACACTTATTACTTACAGTCAGATTAAACTTACCCTGAGCGTTTTCTGGGAGATGATCAATCATCGAACCAGAGCAACAGCTCTCAATGTAAATCACCATCTGCAAAGTTATAGGAGAATGTAAATGCTGTCAAGTTCTTTCAAATCAAAAGGATGAAACACTGGTTAATTACTGACCTTTGAGAACCGCTGACATTCTGCCATCTTGTTTATAGTGCTGACGAGGTCAGACGCATGAAGCTGAAATAAAAATAAATATGATAAAACATGTTTGATGCTGATCTTTACTACATCAGTCAAATGCTGCAAATGAAATAAACACAGCTTACAAATTCCCTGGGGAAGGCAAAGACTCCTGCACTCCCATGGTCTGACAGGTAGATAAAGATTGTGTCATTTCCATCACTGTTAATTGAGACAGTTCATTAAAAAATTAAAATATAAAAGTTTACTCTACATTATCTCTTCAAAACAAAAATATCTTGGTAAAGCAAAAGAAAATAACCTTTTCAAGGTCTTTATTGGCCCCCCTGCCTGTTTATTAACTCCAGCTTCATCTCCACGGAGCACGGCCAGGAAGTTCTGAGCTGAAACATCCTGTAAAGATGAAATGTGATATATAAATATATATAGATCTGAGAGTTTACTTACTTAAGATTCATCCTAATACCTTATACTGTATCCAGCTCAGAAAGAGGGAGAGAAAACAGTACAATGTGGTAGCATTTAGGCTGTAATTAAATAATAGAGCACGTACATCTCCAGTGTAGTCCCTCAGAACTCCTGGGTAGAGATTTGGGCCGTTAGGTTCATTGATGACTTCTCCTGGATATGGATTCCTGGTTAAAGTGAAAAACATAAAGTTATGCTTTTGCCAATTTTTTGCTTTTGCCATTATACTGCTTACAAACCTCTCTAATAATATACTTATACTATTAATAATACATAAATAAATAAATAATAAATACAGTGCTATGAAAAAAGTGTTCTCAGATTTCTTTCACTAATTGGTTTCACTAATTTGTCACACTTAAATGTTTCCTCCAATATTTTAAGTGACTATTCCATTTACAGAGGATACAGGTTTACTCAGCTTTTACATCACTGTGGAGGATTTTTGGTGACTCTTCTTTGCAGAATTGGTTTAATTCTGCAACACCGGAGCATTTTGAGCATAAACTTGCCACAGCACTTTAATGGGGTTCAAGTCAGGATGGTGTTCACCTCGGCCACTAGCTTGTGCTGCTCCCACTACAGCTTCAGATTCCAAACTGACAAGCAGACATTCTCCTTCAGGATTTTCTGATAGAACACAGAATTCAAGGTTCCATCCATTGCAACAAGTCGTCCAGGTCCTGCAGAAGCAAAGCCGCTCCATCACACTACCACCACCGTGTTTGACTGTCGGCATGATGTTCTTATGGTGGAATGTGATGTTAGCTTGACAACAGACATAACAGGACCCATGTCTTCCAATACAATCCACATATGACTCATCAGTCCACAAAATATTTTCCCAGAAGTCTTGTTTTTTGGCAAATGCCAGATCAGTGCCCTTATCTCCAGTTATTCAGATGTGCATGCGGGTCTCTTGGTGACCTCTGGGTGGAGTTGTTGAGGCACTATTGTTGAAATGTTTGTAGGCTGGTCACTTCTGCAGGTTCACTTCTGTTCCTCCATTTGTGGATAATAGCTAGCACTGTAGTTTACTGGAGTCTTAGAGCCCCAACAATTACTTTGTAGCTTCATTAACGTTTACATTTACGGCATTTAGCAGAAGCTCTTATCCAGAGCGACTTACAGAAGTGCTTAGTGTTCAGTCAGAGTATGAGTAACTATTTCCAGAGAGTAGATTTTAATGACTTTGTTTCACATCTGTATTTAAATCTGCTGATTTCTAACATTGCTGAACAGATTCTACTGATGCTTAGCTTTAACAGGACTGGCAGTAATCATGCCTACGCGTGGTTAATAAAATGTAACTAAATAGTTTAACTGGTTGATTCAGTAAGAGAGGCTTCAGCTAAGGCTTTGGCATTTTTCCTTTAATAAATAGAATGATGATTTTAAAACAGTATATTGTGATTATTTTGGTTCTTTGTCTAATATTAAAATAAGTTTGATAGTCTGAAGCATTAAAGTGTGAAAGATATTCAAGAAATATTAAGAAATTGAAAAGAAGCAAATACTGTTTCACAGCACTATAATATATACTCACTCTTTATGGTAAGCTATATCATCATACATCATCACCACAATCTGCTCATCCGGAATGCCATTGCAATGAACCATTTGATAAGCATGACAGACATTAGCCTGATAAATAAATAAGATAAATAGAAAAGAAAAAACATGACATTTTACCACCAAACTATCAATGATTCATGTAATTTTGAGATCAGCTGGAAAGCAACTCCCCTTTTCTGTCAATCTTTAAGTAATTCTTTGTAGATGATTAATAAGCTCTTAGAAGACTGTGTCTGCAGTGCATCAACAATATATCAGTGAAGTTCCAGTAGTGGCATGTCTGAATATGGTGAAGTTAATATTGTAAAGATGTACTCTTGACAGATCACCTATATTAGTCAGATGTATATATATATATATATATATATATATATATATATATATATATATATATATATATATATATATATATATGATGTATATATGTAATTGTGTGACAATAAAGGCCCTGATTGATATATATATAACTAACCTTAACGAGTTTTACTCTAATCTTAATCCTAAATTTAATCTGGACCTCAACCCAAAATTTATCCCTAACTCTCATCCTAGACCTAAATCTTAAGGCTAAATTTAATCTCAACCCAAAATCTATCCCTAACTCTCACCCTGGCCCTCATAGTAACCCTTGTGTTGGCTCTAATCCCAACCCTAACCTTAACTAATAGATAATCCTGTTAAACTCCAGTTACAGTATGGTGCCCGAGCATGTCTACAACAGCCCGTTGGGGATGTTATTTTCCTGTGACCCTCAAAATAAAGTGAAAAACAATTATTATAAACAAATTTATTTCTCTTGTTCATCTACTCAATGCATTCAGAGGTTAAATTATTGAGATGTATGTTGTTGTTATGTTAGTGAAAGTTGGTTGAGAGTTTATTTAATCTAAAAAGGAACTACATTTTGTGCTGGTAATTTAGAGGATAGTACAGGATTAGGACTGGCCTTTGGTTCATTTTAAATGGATTAACTGAGTAACCAACATACAGTTATCATACCTGATGTCTGTAATTTGTCCAGCCTTTGGAACCAGCAGCCAGCAGAACCCACCGCTTGCCCTTTTCCTCACTCATCTTAGAAAGCACCAAAATTAATATTAGTCAAATATGAGAAAATAGCCTTGTGTAATACAGATAAGCATTTTAACATTTTCATGGAATATTAGCAAATCACATACCACTGTCAGGTAATGTATGTATATTTTTGGTTTAATGAAACAAAACATTGTTTTCTATAGAGATTTCTAAAAAAAGACTCAACAATTTTTAATTACAGTCTAAATTCAGTGCCAGTATTCAGTGCTTTATGATTGCTTGATGTTGTAGTACAATGTAATACTACTTAAGAAGCTGATTTGCTGGTTAAGTATAAAGGCCTGTAGCACCCTCTGGTGGAACTGAGATGCAAATGCAGAGACATTAAGTTTAACATTACCTTTTCTAATTCTCCAGAATAGGTCTTCTGCAACCTCTACTGTCCAACAGA
This sequence comes from Megaleporinus macrocephalus, assembly GCA_021613375.1. Classification (NCBI taxonomy): domain Eukaryota; kingdom Metazoa; phylum Chordata; class Actinopteri; order Characiformes; family Anostomidae; genus Megaleporinus; species Megaleporinus macrocephalus. The sequence continues at coordinate 3,120,877 of CM038715.1, forward strand.
GGTTCAAGTCAAAGCGTTGTTACCTGAAATGATTACATGAGTAGAGTACCCTGTTAAAATAGAAATTGCATAGAAGTACAGTTTCTACTAGTACTGTACTGGCCGATGCAAAACATTCTGCATCTATCAGTGTAAGAACTAATGTCTATTACACGCTTTTCTCTTTATGTACCCAGGATCTGAAATATTATAAATAATAAATCTACAGAATGAGGCATGTAACCAATCGCAAAGCAGTACTTGAGCTGTCAGCAATCTAACACACAGAAATACAACAAAATCAATACTGTAAACTACAGTACTTTACTCACAGTTATACTTCAGTATTAGTTCAGGTATTATGAACTAAACATACTCAAGAGTGTAACTGAGTAAATGTAATTAGTTTACAGCCCACCTCTCGTTTCCACACAAGCACAATGCAAAAGCATATTATTCAATCAAACAAGTTTATTAAACTATTTTGTGGATGCCAGTTTTCATATATGATTAAAATCCCTGATGCATGTACTAATTAAATTGTTAAATAATTATATTTAAGGACTGTATAGATCATATTTATAATGTACACTGAATCGAACTGGGGAAAAGAAAGATGTGATACGGTATGATGTTAAACCACATACGGTAATCTGTGCTAATACTGAGGAAAAAAAGAGTTTGCGACGGAAAACTTGGAATTTCACAGAATTTCACAAGGATACTTATGATTTAACAAACCTTTACCTATCAGACATTTCTTATTCCACATACTTTAAAGCAAAAAGGGAGATACTAAATGTTTAGCTTCCCATAAGTACTTGCCCATAACATAATAGTGACTGTCAGATGACCAGCGTGACATCATAAAATAAAAGACCAGTAAAATGTTAACAACTATACGAAGTTGAATGTATTCCTACCTGTGTCTCTGTACCTGTTGCAGTTCTGCAGTGTAGACTGTTTTGAGGAACGTCTACTCTCATTTTCACTCATAAAGCAGCGTCTCACAGAAACAGTATCCGATTTTTCTGTAACAGCAACTTTTCCTTTCTGAATGCTAAAAAAACTGATTTGGGAACAATGCTGATAGATAGATAGATAGATAGATAGATAGATAGATAGATAGATAGATAGAAAGATAGATAGATAGATAGATAGATAGATAGATAGATAGATAGATAGATAGATAGATAGATAGATAGATAGAAAGTCATCGTACTGGGCTGGTCTCAACAACAATTTCCAACAACTGAGTCCATCTCACCACGAGACAGAGACAAGATACCCTCAGACCGAGACTGAGTCCCAGTGAGATCAAAACCGGTTCTTGAGACAGAGATTGGACTTACAGTTTTTCTCAGTCGATTTGGTTCATTTCTCAGATCAGAATTGAATTTCTCAAAACTATTCATTCACTCTCCACATCTTCTTGTCACTTGTGCACATCATAATAGCATTTCTTGTTGTGTTCCACATTTTGCAAATGCTTTTGTACATTCATGCAAATGGTCCTGTACAATTGTCCTGCTGTTTTTTGCATTATCAATTGCTTATGTCACGATTGTCAAAACATGTTCTACTGATTGTCTGTTGAATTGTCTTACCTTCCAAAACATTTAGGTTTTAGATCATTGTCTAGGTCATTGCATGCAAAAGTGCTGAACATGTTGTCGTAATCTCTCAGGCATCATTTGTATATTTCTAAAAAACCTTTGGTACATTTTGGGAATTTATCCTAAATTGATTAAATTGTTCTCAGTTGAATCTAGGCTTTCAGTTAAGAAGGGGAATGTATGAAGGTTTAGATCAACCTATGGTCAAACACCTCTCAATCATCGGTCAGAGGTGCATTTCATGAACTTTCAGTTGACACACACATATATAGACACAAAACAATGCAGTGTCACAAAGTCACCCAATGGAAAGACAAGGCTGTGTACAGGGTGAACAACCAAGAAGAGAGGTAAGGCTGCGGGGACAAAATGGTAGAGGTAGGAAAGTCCATGCACATAGGTTTGTCCCAGATGGAATAAGGGCTGCAATTGTGGACCATGTTGTAAATCATGGTCTTACAATGGCTGAAGCTGGTCGCTGTGTGCAGCGGAATATTGAAAGAACAACTGTGTCTTCAATCGTTCAAACCATTTTGTAGAAAAAACAGGTATGTAATTCATAAACGTGCACTCTGCTGTAATGCTGCCTGTTGAAATAAATTCTGAAATGTTATTCATTCTTACAGAGAGGAGTGTCAGGATGTATAGAAAATAAAGCACTATAATTTCTTGTCTCAGGTTGTTTTGAGTGTTTAGAGCAAGTTTCTGATTGTGTAGTTTTTCCTTTTGTCTTATCGAGTGCTGCCAAACTGTTGTCTGTTTTTCCTGAATTTCTATCTGATTTTGTTTGTCAACAAATTGCAGTGTAAACAATACAGTAAATGAATATTACTGTATAAATTTGATTCCAGTTCAATGTCCTGCTGTCAGTCTCCCACATACCGTCATGTGTAACTTTGTGTTCTGTGTACGTCTGTATTGTGTGTGGAACACACACCGTTTTAATTGATATGCCACAGATCTGCCGCAGTGTTTTTTATAATCTAAAGCTAGTTTCTATCAGAATATACTTACAATGTACACTGTTGCACTGACAACATGACTAAGTATTTTGACTAGCTTGTTCATGGGCAATGACACACAGACTAGACATTCTGATGGCACTGACAAGTTGATTGACATAAATATTTGCTTTTGAGGCAAAAACAAAAAATTCTGAGTGAGATACGAGCCTTTGCAGGTATTTCATTGAGTTTTACTGTTTGCACTGTTTTGAGAAATGCACTTGTTGTAATGCCAACGTAAATCATGATGTGAGAAACGAACCAAATCGACTGAGAAAAACTGTAAATAGGCCTCTCATTGTTTTACTTTAAGTAAAACAAATCATGTTTTTTACGTCATGTGAGCTTCATGTTAAAAAATAAAAACCAGTCACAAAGTGTAAATCAGCCAGTTTGGCCATTAAGAAATCAGAAATGGAATCAGCCGTAGAAGTATAAGGTGGTGCATGTCTCCGTGAAGCAGGTGTGTTAGAGCAGGCCTCAGTTCAGTTACGAACGCCCACTGTACATCCTCATTCTACATACTCTGATGATATCTGACAATATGGGTCTAATGTGTTCCAGGTTATTCATGTTCCATGTTTCTGTTTTTTTTTCAGTCTAATCTTCTTCATGAGAAATCATCTGCTGTCCCTATTGTGGAAGAGATGATGTGATTGGGTGGGATCAGGAATGAACACTTGCCAAATGTGAAAAACATCAACATGATTTAAAACACTTATCAGTTTTAAACTTCTTTCCTCCCCATAGAATCCACATCCTACTTTCACTTGGTGATTGTGCAATAACAAGACAGTTACACAGCTGACACAGAATTCCTTGTAAACCAGCTCAGTTATTTTATTCCAGGAAATAAAAAAGAAAAAAGCAACAAACACTTGAGAAACACATTCAGTCACACAGGTTCACTTCAGACAGCAGTTTAAGGTACACAGTAAAATTGAAAGTGCTAAATTACAGTTTTTCTCAGTCGATTTGGTTCATTTCTCAGATCAGAATTGAATTTCTCAAAACTATTCATTCACTCTCCACATCTTCTTGTCACTTGTGCACATCATAATAGCATTTCTTGTTGTGTTCCACATTTTGCAAATGCTTTTGTACATTCATGCAAATGGTCGTGTACAATTGTCTGCTGTTTTTTGCATTATCAATTGCTTATGTCACGATTGTCAAAACATGTTCTACTGATTGTCTGTTGAATTGTCTTACCTTCCAAAACATTTAGGTTTTAGATCATTGTCTAGGTCATTGCATGCAAAAGTGCTGAACATGTTGTCGTAATCTCTCAGGCATCATTTGTATATTTCTAAAAAACCTTTGGTACATTTTGGGAATTTATCCTAAATTGATTAAATTGTTCTCAGTTGAATCTAGGCTTTCAGTTAAGAAGGGGAATGTATGAAGGTTTAGATCAACCTATGGTCAAACACCTCTCAATCATCGGTCAGAGGTGCATTTCATGAACTTTCAGTTGACACACACATATATAGACACAAAACAATGCAGTGTCACAAAGTCACCCAATGGAAAGACAAGGCTGTGTACAGGGTGAACAACCAATAAGAGAGGTAAGGCTGCGGGGACAAAATGGTAGAGGTAGGAAAGTCCATGCACATAGGTTTGTCCCAGATGGAATAAGGGCTGCAATTGTGGACCATGTTGTAAATCATGGTCTTACAATGGCTGAAGCTGGTCGCTGTGTGCAGCGGAATATTGAAAGAACAACTGTGTCTTCAATCGTTCAAACATTTTGTAGAAAAAACAGGTATGTAATTCATAAACGTGCACTCTGCTGTAATGCTGCCTGTTGAAATAAATTCTGAAATGTTATTCATTCTTACAGAGAGGAGTGTCAGGATGTATAGAAAATAAAGCACTATAATTTCTTGTCTCAGGTTGTTTTGAGTGTTTAGAGCAAGTTTCTGATTGTGTAGTTTTTCCTTTTGTCTTATCGAGTGCTGCCAAACTGTTGTCTGTTTTTCCTGAATTTCTATCTGATTTTGTTTGTCAACAAATTGCAGTGTAAACAATACAGTAAATGAATATTACTGTATAAATTTGATTCCAGTTCAATGTCCTGCTGTCAGTCTCCCACATACCGTCATGTGTAACTTTGTGTTCTGTGTACGTCTGTATTGTGTGTGGAACACACACCGTTTTAATTGATATGCCACAGATCTGCCGCAGTGTTTTTTATAATCTAAAGCTAGTTTCTATCAGAATATACTTACAATGTACACTGTTGCACTGGCAACATGACTAAGTATTTTGACTAGCTTGTTCATGGGCAATGACACACAGACTAGACATTCTGATGGCACTGACAAGTTGATTGACATAAATATTTGCTTTTAAGGCAAAAACAAAGAATTCTGAGTGAGATACGAGCCTTTGCAGGTATTTCATTGAGTTTTGCTGTTTGCACTATGTCACGCCTTCCCGTCCATGTGCCTTTGTTTACGTCTCGTCCATGTGTTTCTGTTTCGTCACGTGCTCCTTGTCTCCGCCCTTGCCCCGCCTCGCACACCTGTTTTCCGTCTGTCCTGAGTTGTGTCACCTGTTCCCTCTTGTTAGTCTGTGTATATATACCCTGTGTTTCCAGTCTGTCTTGGTCGCTCATTGTTGCTGTTAATCTTGATGTTAATCGTGTTGTGGCTGTTACGCTGTACCTGTTCTTACGTCCGATTAATAAAACCCAGTTTGTTTAAAGCTCGCAAGTGTGTTCGCCACCTGCATCAGCGCCAGCCCTGACACACTAACTGTTTTGAGAAATGCACTTGTTGGAATGCCAACGTAAATCATGTAAAATTATTAAATAGGCCTCTCATTGTTTTACTTTAAGTAAAACAAATCATGTTTTTTACGTCATGTGAGCTTCATGTTAAAAAATAAAAACCAGTCACAAAGTGTAAATCAGCCAGTTTGGCCATTAAGAAATCAGAAATGGAATCAGCCGTAGAAGTATAAGGTGGTGCATGTCTCCGTGAAGCAGGTGTGTTAGAGCAGGCCTCAGTTCAGTTACAGACGCCCACTGTACATCCACATAGTATTTTTTATGTCTAATATTTTTCCACATGAGAAATCCCCTGCTGTCTCTAGTGCAGAAGAGATGATGTGATTGGGTGGGATCAGTAATGAATACATGGCCAATGTGAAAATAACTATAACAGTAGTGCAATAACAAGGAAGTCACACCCCTGACACAGAATTCCTTGTAAACCAGTTCAATTATTTTATTCCAGGAAATAAAAACGGATAACAGCCACACACACTGGATAAACACATTCAGTCACACAGGTTCACATCAAGACAGCAGTTTAAGGTAGGACTGAGTCTTATAACATGATTACTTGAGTGTATCTTATTAAAAGCCTTCACTTTCATTTAGCTTTTATTTCAGACAACTATGTTTAATTTATTTCCTCGTCTGTGGTTAGAAGGAACTGAATCTTTTACAAGAGGAATGGAAGGGACTGTTGGTAAACAGTGGGCTATTCTTGTGGCTGGGGCAAAGGACTGGGACAATTATGGCATGCAGGTACAGTAGAGAGACACATTTTGTTCTTGAGTATCTTTTTCTAAAACCAACTTGAAATGTCAATTATATATATGATGCAATATTCACATTGATGGAGTGAAATGAGGCGTCCAATTATCCACCAAGTCAGATTCATGATAGCCTTAACATTATTTTTAAGTGGAAACAATTCCACTGCCTATGATCAGTACAAGAGCTATGGTAAGAGTGGTTGCAAATGGATTTATAATTCCAAAGATTTAGCTGTGTTTTTGTAAGACTTCTTCTAAGACCAGCTGTTTTCACTGCAGGCGTTCATAACTGACATGATTAAAAGATGCATGGATGGAAAATGAATATAGATATTTATGTAGGAGATCAGAAAAAAAACATGTTTTGTTATTTTAGCTGGAGTTGATCACTCAATATCTCAATATACAACCTGTAGTTAATTCACTCATGTTCATTAGAAAACCTTTTTTTTTTTTTTTAGAATTAAAGACACTTTGTCTTGGTTTTAGTTAACTATAACGTGCAGGCTTAAATAAACAGCTGACAGTTAAAAGTAGAGATAGTAAAACTATGTAACGACAAGCTTGTTTGTTTCAGGCTAATATCTGCCATGCATATCAGATTGTTCACAAGAATGGAATCCCGGATGAACAGATTGTGGTTATGATGTATGATGACATTGCTAACAATAAATTGTGAGTATCTTCATTTTATTCCTTATTCTAACGGCTTGCCCTGATAGTAAATGACAAGTGAATGTCCAATGGCACATGAATCTGCTGTCCATTAGCTGCTCTTTTCTCTTTTCAACAGGAACCCGTACAAAGGAAACATCATTAATCAACCAAATGGACCGAACGTCTACCCTGGAGTGTTAAAAGACTACACTGGAGAAGTAATTCTTTCACAATATGCATTTCATTTACTTCACCACGTACGTCTGCTTCATTCTGAGATCTGTTCTTACAGGATGTGACACCTGAAAACTTTCTGGCTGCACTCCGGGGTGATGAGAGCGCCGTGACGAAGACGGGACCCAAGAAAGTCATTAAAAGGTCGTTATTTTACCTTTTAATAAGTAATTAGCATAACCTAAAAAATAAACACTGTGGTTTTCAGATGGTGTCTTTATCTTCTTCTTCCTTATATGCTTAAATTATTTTTTTGTCTCATAGAAAGGGAACTGGTGCAACAGTTTGTGTCCCCAGCTTACCTGGATCAGCCATAACATTAAAAGCTCCTCCTTGTTTCTACACTATCTGTCCATTTTACCAGCTGGTTAGGATCCCTACAGGACCACCACAGAGCATGTACTACTTGGGAACTGGATTATTCTCAGCCCTGCAGTGACACTGATGGTGGTGGTGTGTGTTTCGCTGGTATGACTGCATCAGACACAGCAGTGCAGAAACATATCAGTGTCACTGCAGTGCTGATAATGACCTGCCTACCTAATAATACCTGCTCTATGGTGGTAACTATTAAAGAAGAGTGTGAAAAAGAATTAACAATGTTAGCAAGCAGCCACCTAGGATACAATAGCAATAACCTAGCAACCACTTGGAATACTTTAGCAACCACCAAGCCCCATCATAGCTTAGCTTATGCTGTGCAACCACTCACCATTTTCTTTAGGGCTTGAACTTTTTCAGTTTATGTAACGACAATCAGACTGAGATATACATTAAATGCTGAGGTGGTCCTCAGAAAACAGAGCCTTGGAAAAATGTGTAATTGTTTGTTGCAGTGGCAAAGATGACACAATCTTCGTCTTCCTGTCAGACCATGGAGGTCCTGGCTTGTTTTGCTTTCCTTCATCCTCAGTAGGTTTCACCATTAACCTAACAACATGTTAAAGATACAACTTTATCCTTTATAGTTACTGCTAATATTTAAAAGCTAGGTGTGGTACCATTCTGGAAAGCCTAGGCCAAGTTTGAAAATCCTTGTTTTTAATTTAATAATATAATGTAGTTATGCGTTTATTTTCATGCCAGCTTTATGCAGTTGATTTCATTAAGGAGCTCCAGAAGATGGCTACAAATAAGCAGTTCGCTAAGGTAAGCAAATGTAATATTATTATCAATATTATTATTATTATTCACGGTGGTAGTGGTCAGTACGGTGGTGTAGTGGTTAGTACGGTGGTGTAGTGGTTAGTATGGTGGTGTAGTGGTTAGTATGGTGGTGTAGTGGTCAGTACGGTGGTGTCTGTAGGGTATAGTACGGTGGTGTATTGGTTAGTCCGGGTGGTGTAGTGGTCAGTACGGTGGTGTAGTGGTTAGTACGGTGGTGTAGTGGTCAGTATGGTGGTGTAATGGTTAGTACGGTGGTGTAGTGGTTAGCTCGGTGGTGTAGTGGTCAGTACAGTGGTGTAGTGGTCAGTATGGTGGTGTAATGTTTAGTACGGTGGTGTAGTGGTTAGTATGGTAGTGTAGTAGTTAGTATGGTGGTGTAGTGGTTAGTACGGTGGTGTAGTGGTTAGTATGGTGGTGTAGTGGTTAGTATGGTGATGTAGGTGGTTAGTATGGTGGTGTAGTGGTCCAGTACGGTGGTTGTAGTGGTTAGTATGGTGGTAGTAGTGGTTAGTACGGTGGTTGTAGTGGTTAGTATGGTAGTGTAGTAGTTAGTATGGTGGTGTAGTGGTTCGTACGGTGGTTGTAGTGGTTAGTCTCGGTGGTGTAGTGGTTAGTATGGTGGTGTAGTGGTTAGTATGGTGGTGTAGTGGTTAGCTCGGTGGTGTAGTGGTCAGTACAGTGGTGTAGTGGTCAGTATGGTGGTGTAGTGGTTAGTACGGTGGTGTAGTGGTTAGCTCGGTTGTGTAGTGGTCAGTACAGTGGTGTAGTGGTCAGTATGGTGGTGTAGTGGTTAGTACGGTGGTGTAGTGGTTAGCTCGGTGGTGTAGTGGTTAGCTCGGTGGTGTAGTGGTCAGTATGGTAGTGTAGTAGTTAGTATGGTGGTGTAGTGGTTAGTATGGTGGTGTAGTGGTCAGTATGGTGGTGTAATGTTTAGTACGGTGGTGTAGTGGTTAGTACGGTGGTGTAGTGGTTAGTATGGTGGTGTAATGTTTAGTACGGTGGTGTAGTGGTTAGTATGGTGGTGTAGTGGTTAGTATGGTGGTGTAGTGGTTAGTACGGTGGTGTAGTGGTTAGCTCGGTGGTGTAGTGGTTAGTACGGTGGTGTAGTGGTTAGCTCGGTGGTGTAGTGGTTAGTACGGTGGTGTAGTGGTTAGCTCGGTGGTGTAGTGGTTAGTATGGTGGTGTAGTGGTTAGCTCGGTGGTGTAGTGGTTAGTCGGTGGTGTAGTGCTGTGATTAGTATGGTGGTGTAATGGTTAGTACGGAGGTGTAGTGGTTAGTATGTGTGGTGTAGTGGTTAGTATGGTGGTGTAGGTGGTTAAGTACGGTGGTGTAGTGGTTAGCTCGGTGGTGTAGTGGTTAGTACGGTGGTGTAGTGGTTAGCTCGGTGGGTGTAGTGGTTAGTACGGTGGTGTAGTGGTTTAGCTCGGTGGATGTAGTGGTTAGTACCGTGGTGTAGTGGTTAGCTCGGTGGTGTTAGTGGTTAGTATGGTGGTGTAGATGGTTAGCCTCGGTGGTTGTAGTGGTTCGTATGGTGGTGTGTAGTGGTTAGCTCGGTGGTGTAGTGGTCAGTACAGTGGTGTAGTGGTCAGTATGGTGGTGTAGTGGTTAGTACGGTGGCTCGTAGTGGTCAGCTCGGTTGAGTGAGTGGTTAGTACAGTGGTGTAGTGGTTAGTATGGTGGTGTAGTGGTTAGTACGGTGGTGTAGTGGTTAGCTCGGTGGTGTAGTGGTCAGTATGGTGGTGTAGTGGTGAGTACGGTTACCAGGTATCCTTTTAATTACTTAACAATAAATGTGCATATTGTATTCTGATAATGAAGAGAGAAATAGAGATCTCAAAGTTGTAACCTGGAGTGTTATAATTGATTTATTTTATATCATGCATGCATTAAATAGTGTACAGACGAAAATCCTAATTATACCGTGTATTATTCCCTGAACTTACTGCAGATGGTGATATTTGTGGATTGCTGTTACTCTGGATCAATGCTGGAGAATCTCCCTGACAATATAAGCAGTAAGTTATTTTGGGATGTTTGTTAATGTCCTAATCTTTTTAAACATTAATCTGTAAATTTGGGAAAGAAGCTCTAACATTAATTTAATCTAACATGAAACTTTTCTGCTATATTTCAGTCTATGGTGTCACGGCGAGCCCTCCGAATACTGTAGCATATTTTTGCTTTTTTGATGCAGCAAGAAAAACCTTCCTTGCTCTGGAGATGTCAGCAGTTTGGGCGTCTTACACTGAAGTGGTGTGTAGTTATATGGTTATACCATCTTATGACAATCACTAAATTTTTCCACATATTAATCAAACTCACAAACAATATTGTCACAATTATCAGGCTATTAGAACTTTTTAGATCTTTATTAGATCTTTTTCTAATCATTTCATAAACAGCAGAAATATACTTTACTTTATACACAGCAGAAATATACTTTATACACAGCAGAAATATACTTTACTTTATACACAGCAGAAATATACTTTATACACAGCAGAAATATACTTTATACACAGCAGAAGTATACTTTACTTTATACACAGCATGAAATATACTTTATACACAGCAGAAATATACTTTACTTTAATACACAGCAGAAATATACTCTTTATACACAGCAGAAATATACTTTATACACAGCAAAATATACTTTATACACAGCAGAAATATACTTTATACCACAGCAGAAATATACTTTACTTTATACACAGCAGAAATTTACCATTATACACAGCAGAAATATATACTTTATACACAGCAGAAATATACTTTACTTTATACACAGCAGAAATATACTTTATACCCAGCAGAAAGTATACTTTACTTTATACACAGCAGAAATATACTTTATACACAGCAGAAATATACTTTACTTTATACACAGCAGAAATATACTTTATACACAGCAGAAATATACTTTATACACAGCAGAAATATACTTTATACACAGCAGAAATATACTTTACTTTATACACAGCAGAAATATACTTTACTTTATACACAGCAGAAATATACTTTATACACAGCAGAAATATACTTTATACACAGCAGAAATATACTTTACTTTATACACAGCAGAAATATACTTTATACACAGCAGAAATATACTTTATACACAGCAGAAATATACTTTACTTTATACACAGCAGAAATATACTTTATACACAGCAGAAATATACTTTACTTTATACACAGCAGAAATATACTTTATACACAGCAGAAATATACTTTATACACAGCAGAAATATACTTTACTTTATACACAGCAGAAATATACTTTATACACAGCAGAAATATACTTTATACACAGCAGAAATATACTTTGTACCAGTAGAAATATACTTTATACACAGCAGAAATATACTTTATACACAGCAGAAATATACTTTATATACAGCAGAAATATACTTTACTTTATACACAGCAGAAATATACTTTATACACAGCAGAAATATACTTTATACACAGCAGAAATATACTTTATACACAGCAGAAATATACTTTGCACACAGCAGAAATATACTTTATACACAGCAGAAATATACTTTACTTTATACACAGCAGAAATATACTTTATACACAGCAGAAATATACTTTGCACACAGCAGAAATATACTTTATACACAGCAGAAATATACTTTACTTTATACACAGCAGAAATATACTTTATACACAGCAGAAATATACTTTACACACAGCAGAAATATACTTTATACATTGTAGAAATATACTTTATACACAGTAGAACTATACTTTACACACAGTAGAAATATACTTTATACACAGCAGAAATATACTTTATGCACAGCAGAAATAAACTGTATACACAGCATAAATATACTTTGCACACAGCAGAAATATACTTTATACACAGCAGAAATATACTTTATACACAGCAGAAATATACTTTATGTATAGCAGAAATATACTTTATACATTGTAGAAATATACTTTATACACAGCAGAAATATACTTTACTTTATATACAGCAAAAATATACTTTATACACAGCAGAAATATACTTTGCACACAGCAGAAATATACTTTATACACAGCAGAAATATACTTTAATTCTAATACACAGCAGCTAAATATACATAATTACACCTAGCACGAAATATACTTTACACACAGCAGAAATATACTTTATACATTGTAGAAATATACTTTATACACAGTAGAACTATACTTTACACACAGTAGAAATATACTTTATACACAGCAGAAATATACTTTATGCACAGCAGAAATAAACTGTATACACAGCATAAATATACTTTGCACTCCCAGCAGAAATATACTTTATACACAGCAGAAATATACTTTATACACAGCAGAAATATACTTTATGTATAGCAGAAATATACTTTATACATTGTAGAAATATACTTTATACACAGCAGAAATATGCTTTATACACAGCAGAAATGTACTTTATACACAGCAGAAATATACTTTATACACAGCAGAAATATACTTTATACATTGTAGAAATATAGTTTATACACAGCAGAAATGTACTTTATACACAGCAGAAATATACTTTATACACAGTAGAAATATACTTTATACACAGCAGAAATATACTTTACACACAGCAGAAATATACTTTATACATTGTAGAAATATACTTTATACACAGTAGAAATATACTTTATACACAGCAGAAATATACTTTATACACAGCAGAAATATACTTTATGTACAGCAGAAATATGCTTTATGCACAGCAGAAATATACTTTATACACAGCAGAAATATACTTTATACACAGCAGAAATATACTTTACTTTATACACAGCAGAAATATACTTTATACACAGCAGAAATATACTTTACTTTATACACAGCAGAAATATACTTTATACACAGCAGAAATATACTTTATACACAGCAGAAATATACTTTACTTTATACACAGCAGAAATATACTTTATACACAGCAGAAATATACTTTACTTTATACACAGCAGAAATATACTTTATACACAGCAGAAATATACTTTACTTTATACACAGCAGAAATATACTTTATACACAGCAGAAATATACTTTATACACAGCAGAAATATACTTTGTACCAGTAGAAATATACTTTATACACAGCAGAAATATACTTTATACACAGCAGAAATATACTTTATACACAGCAGAAATATACTTTACTTTATACACAGCAGAAATATACTTTATGCACAGCAGAAATATACTTTATACACAGCAGAAATATACTTTATGCACAGCAGAAATATACTTTACACACAGCAGAAATATACTTTACTTTATACACAGCAGAAATATACTTTATACACAGCAGAATTATACTTTATACACAGCAGAATTATACTTTATGCACAGCAGAAATATACTTTATACACAGCAGAAATATACTTTATACACAGTAGAAATATACTTTATACACAGTAGAAATATTCTTTATGCAGAGTAGAAATATACTTTATGCACAGCAGAAATATACTTTGTACCAGTAGAAATATACTTTGTACACAGCAGAAATATACTTTACTTTACACACAGCAGAAATATACTTTATACACAGCAGAAATATACTTTATGCACAGTAGAAATATACTTTATACATGGTAGAAATATACTTTATACACAGCAGAAATATACTTTATACACAGTAGAAATATACTTTATAAACAGTAGAAATATACTTTATGCACAGCGGAAATATACTTTACTTTTTACACAGCAGAAATATACTTTATACACAGTAGAAATATACTTTATGCACAGCAGAAATATACTTTGTACCAGTAGAAATATACTTTATACACAGCAGAAATATACTTTACTTTACACACAGCAGAAATATACTTTATACACAGCAGAAATATACTTTACTTTATACACAGCAGAAATATACTTTATGCACAGCAGAAATATACTTTATACACAGCAGAAATATACTTTATACACAGCAGAAATATACTTTATGCACAGCAGAAATATACTTTATACATAGCAGAAATATACTTTATACACAGCAGAAATATACTTTACTTTATACACAGCAGAAATATACTTTATACACAGCAGAAATATACTTTATACACAGCAGAAATATACTTTATGCACAGCAGAAATATACTTTATACACAGCAGAAATATACTTTATACACAGCAGAAATATACTTTACTTTATACACAGCAGAAATATACTTTACACACAGCAGAAATATACTTTACACACAGCAGAAATATACTTTATACATGGTAGAAATATACTTTATGCACAGCAGAAATATATTTTATGCACAGCAGAAATATACTTTATGCACAGCAGAAATATACTTTATACAGAGCATAGTGCCTGCTAAAGACATTAGCAAAAAGATGGAAAGAAGAAGGAGTTTAAAGAGAAGAAGAAATTTTCTATCTTACCTTGTTAGCTCATGTCCCTGGTAAAATTGCTTATATATGTAATATAATAGCCATGAATTTAAATTATAATCTTCATTCACAGTATAGAGTTTCACCTCCTGTCTTTGAGCATACTTGATGTCTACATGCTGTAAATGTTTTTTTATTGCAGTCTGACCTCGATAAGATCACATTCCAGGATGAATTTAAAAATTTGCAAAACCGTATGAAACTGTCCATCCCATGCGAGTATGGTGACAAGGTAGGTGCAGCAAGTAGACTACCTGAGCAAACTGTCAGCTGTGTTAAACAAAGTGAACTAATTCAGTGAATGGATGAATTATCTGTAAGCTAGCAGCTAATGTTGCCCTTGACTTACTTTCGGTTTTTATCTCATTTCCATTTCTAGAAGGTCGGAATGCTAACAGTCAGTAAGTTTCTAAAAAACAATCCTGCAGCTGCTCAAGAGACTGAGAAAGACCTAAGCCCAACCGATCTGGTGTCCTTGTATGAGGCACCATTCAGAATCTTGGAGTGGCAGATTGAGAGAGAAGACGATCCTGTGAAAAAAGATGATCTCAAGAAAAAATATGATCATCTTCAGAAGGTCAGGCATCACATTTTTGGTATTTGTAAATCATTTATATGTTTTTTACTAAGTTGCACATGTTGTGATGCACATTATGTAACCACTAACAGAAAATAATTGATTGATGTATTATTATTTTATTATTATTTATTTATTTATTATTATTATTTTAGTGGACTTAGTATTATTGATTATAAACTCCTTATCCTTTGTAAACCAGAGAAAATTAAACATTGAAAGGACTGTGGAGGAGATCCGTCAGCGCTGCTATGCAGGGGGAGAGGAAGCTGATACAGCTGTGGCTACATCGCTGAACCTCACTCAGCTACAGAACTTTAAAACTGTGGCTGAGCTTTTCAGGAACACTTGTTTCAACTGGCATGAATCAGAGGTGACTAAAGTAACCATATTTATTAGATTATAGTATTTTTACTACAGACAGTTGTCTAGGTTTAGGGATTGTATACGATGTGGCTCATAAAGCTACACAACGCCTACACAAACTTGTCCTGGCAACCGACTTAAACCAGCATAAATATTATTATTATTTATTATTATTATATATTATTATATTATTATAAATAGAAATCATCTGTCATAAAGGCTGCTGTGGTCACTATCAGTGTCAAGTTGACATAACGCCTATGACGGGTGACATCATTTGCTTCTGACATTGGGTTGTCATGACACTTTTGATGCACCCCAAAAAAAGATCACTGTATTTAATTTAAAAACATTTCAGTTAAGTTCATTTTAGTTCAGTTGAAACTAAATTCTATTTGGATAAAAAGAGAAAACTGTTTACTTCAATAAACTGTACATTCATTAATATTTTTTAATTTTCTATCAACTATTTACTTGTCATTTATTTAATGTAGATATATTTTCAATTTGTAAGTCCTATTACTTTGTTGGTCGTCCTATGTCTTCGTAGCTCAGTGTATATCACCCTTTACCTCAGTGCCACAGAAAAGGTTTACTTTTAAGTTATGACATATTTTTAAACACACTGAGCTACAACGTACCTCACGAGTCGATAGTGAGTCACTGAAACATGGAGTCATTCTAACCTCCTGTCAGTCATGTTGAAGGTCCTGCTACTGGTTAGATCATTAAAGACTGGCAGACAATAAAGGGAAGAGTAAACATGATGGTATCTTTAAATCATGGCAAGTGACCATCATGACCACCTCTGCATTCTCTCAGCATTAAATAACATTCACCAGCAAACCTAAGAAGTGATACATATATACATAGAAGCCAAACAAGAGTTATTATTGGTGTTGAGTAAAGAGATGTTTGAGATGTTTGATGCAACGTTTCTTCAAGACTGGTAAGAACTGAAAAGAGAGGAGAAGGGACTGTACATTTCCTTGTGTCTTACAAAAGAGGGGTGGACCCCATGGTGATATGCTGCGCTCTATTTGTTTGGAGTGTAAATTTGACAGTAATTGTGTCAAGGCATTTCCAATCCATTGCCTACTTTTTTCTTATTTGTCAATTGTTCTTGAAAAGATTAATATTCAAAAGTGAATACAGCCTTCTACCAAGTTCCTTACCACATTCTTTCTCCGCCCCTCAGTCTGCGTACGCCCTATCACAGATCTACGTCTTTGCAAAGCTCTGTGCAGCTGGAGTGGACACTGAGCGGTAAGGTTTTCATGATTCATCATTTTTTACTTCATCTTTATTACGTGTTTATGTAAAAAACGAAACTCGTGTTATCATATAACAGGACGTCTTCAATCAGCCCACTGATTTTATGGGTTTTTCTATTTTACAGAATCTTGGAAGCAATAAAGGAAGTAAAAAGCATTTCCACTGAGTGAGCAACACAGTCCTGACAGACCCTGATCTGCTGAATCACTCATCTTCTAGCAAGTCTGAAAACTGGTACTTGATTCCAAGCACCAAGACATTATTCAAACTGCTTAAAATCTGTATCATCTGTATTAGCTACATATTCATTAATTCTTTCCTGTTCTTTTAAAAATCTTGTAAATCTCTAGTATTTACCTTTAAAATGAAATTACTCTGATTTCTTATTGGGAGAGGCCAGCATTGTATTTAAAATCATTCATCTGAGCAGTTTTTAAAGGTTCCACTAGACTTTTTGAACCAACCAAAGAAAAAGAGTATTCTGTATGGAAATACAGCTCATATGTATTTTATATGTACTTACAACTCAGTAATAAAATTTAATACACAAACACATGTGTAGTAGAGACAAGACAAGGGTGTTTAAAATATCAATTCAATAGCATGTGGTACAATTATGTTCCCTGACTAAAGACGTGGTGTATGTAACCAAGTGTAACCCAGATGAAAGTGCCACTGGCACATCGATACCAATGACAGTTATACAAACACCACAATATAATACTTTTACTAATGTGCAAAGATGCTACTAAAGATTTTATCCATCACTGGTCTGCATATTCAATGCAAGTGTCCTGCCAAGCAATTTACTCTTTTACCTTCAGAGGTCAGTATAAGCATTCCAGAAAAGCTCTTACCGGTTTCTTTAACATAAATCATTATTTTATAGTTTGTATTATTTAAATTTTTGTTTACTCATCTTGTTTAGTAAAAAGGCTGTGTATTATTAACAGTTGCAAATTGGCACAGCATAATGCTAAAGTTCTAGAACATACATTTGCAACTTTAATCCACAATTACTGTTTATTTGCTGAATTTAATATATTTTAGAGAAAAAGGGGGCATTTATAAATTTGAGATATTATTCCAAACAGAAATGGTGAGATAAATGTTGTAGAACCTCATATAAAAGTTTGTTCCCTGCAGAGCATGTTTTCACTTGGAACATATAATCTAATCGAACCTTTAGCAGGTGACTGAATCTTGACAATCTGGAAATCTTAAAATTTGTGGAATTCCCCTTTAACACAATTCTAATTCAGTGTTTGTAAAAGCTGGTATTGTTAAACTAATGCATGTGTTTTAACAGTGCAGGACTATATATATATAGTCTACATAACCAGCAACACTCATGACATGAGCTCAGCATTATTTATTCATTGATTGATTTATTTTATTTATCAAACTAGTTAGAATACATCTGATTAAAACAATTGGAATGCTTTAAATAAAGATTATATTCAATCGTATGAACACCAGCAGTCAAATCGTCGCTGTCCAAAGAAATTCAAATATCTACAAAACAACAACTTTACAGGAGAGGACAAAAACAGGCTTTACTTTCAATGGAAGTCAATGGAACCATAAATTGTTCCAAGTGATTCTGGATCACTTCTATTGGTGCATTCATTCTCAGACAATG
Organism: Megaleporinus macrocephalus; assembly: GCA_021613375.1. Classification (NCBI taxonomy): domain Eukaryota; kingdom Metazoa; phylum Chordata; class Actinopteri; order Characiformes; family Anostomidae; genus Megaleporinus; species Megaleporinus macrocephalus. Next base: position 3,139,373 of record CM038715.1, read on the forward strand.
TAATCAGCAGCTGCCGTGTTCAAAAGATGTAGAAATATAAAAATCTACAAAAATGGATACATGTTTTTCTTTGGATATCAACAATATGTTAAATTTAGCAAATAAACAGTAACAGTGCAGTTAAATGAGCAGGAGTGTGTTATCCATGGAAGATGCATGAACTTATTTTTTTTCCTAAAACTGAAATAATCTTTTAAACCAAATCAAATTAGTTTTATATGCTCTAAAGATTTGTATTAAAAAAAGAGAAAACTAATCTTTGTAGAGATGTGGTTGTTTTTAACAGTACATGGTAAATTTAACTTAATTGATTGTATATTATATCTCATTAAATGATTTTATATTGGATGTAGAAGAGTCCAGTATTCGGGTAACGGCCACCGCATTAGGATCATTTGTTTGTGTTTAGTAAACACCAGTTCACATTAATGACAAACTTTTCAGAGGCCAGCTTTTAGAACAGGACATATTATTAACATTATGAATAAATAGTTAATTTTCAGTTTCTATTATTAATAAATATTGATTGAGAACGTATTAAGCATCTAATATTCCAACTTCTACAAATACACAGAATCATCACACACACATATCCAGCCCATCTCTCTGCATATGCTATTTATTTATTAATTGATATGCTTGCATATAGAGGTCAGCATCTTCATGTATAATACACAAACACATTACAGAGAGATGTGCTGTAATAATGTTAACTAAGACCTGTCAATCAATCCAATGTAATATCAGCAATTTCAATCAGTCAGTTCTGCTCCATCACTCTTCATGCTCCAATATTAATGGTCACAGTAATGGATCATCGGACACAGACCTCAAATGCTGCCACAGGAAATCCCACCCCTAGCCACCAGCCATTGGACAGATGATGTTCAGTCTGGCTAATCCCTGCTGGAGGATAATTGGAGGATGTAGCTGATTTGGAGACAATATGAACTGCTATAGCATGCAGTGTATAATTTTAACATGGAAAACAAATAAATAATAAATAAATTATAAAATGTTGTATTTGCACATGCAAATACGCATTTGTCATTTTGATCTTTTTTAAATTTTTGACATAGTTTGAAGGTATTGGAATAAATCGAGAAAAAAAATAGTCCAATATTACATGATCACTTTATCTAAGGTTAATTATACATACACATTCACTTACTTGTGTGTAAGCATGTGATTTAGATATTTTGCATACAATTATAAATACATTAAATTGACCAATTAGTAGTTAAACCTTTTTGATAGTTAAACTATTTTTGAATTGGATGGTAGAGAGAGACAGAGAGAGATAGAGAAAAAGTGAGAGAGACTTAGAGAAATAAAGAGCACCACTAGAGGGCGGTAGAGCACTTCAGTTGTTGCTCCTCTCGTTTACTACAGAAGAACTACAGAAGCTGTGCTTCTTTCATTACAGCCTTCAATCTATGAATACATTCCAGAAAAACAGCAGTAAATGACAGTACATTAAATGATATTTACACAAACTTAATTTTGTTGGAAGATGCAGGCTACAAAAGTGAAACAACTAAACAAACCTAAAAGCTTTCAAAGCACAATGAAGTGATAAACAATGACACTTTCAGATCAACACAAAAGCCCAATCAGCTTCCATCACAGAACTGCCGGGTACATCAGATCAGTGTTGACTAGGTATCCTTTGATAGTACTGCAGTTAGGTGAAGTGTTCTTCAGTCCATTTCATGTGGAGAGATACTTGCCTTATTTTGTAAGAGGCCCAGCAGATCTTGAACAATGTCCTTTCACATAAGCTCACTTGTTGAAGTCCTTATGGAGGCACTTCAGTTTCTGACAGCAGACTTAAACAGATTCCCCTTCAGGAAAGACATTGCTGTGATATTTTATTGTTCCAAATGCATCTAAAAGAGTTCTACCGCAGCTGTTTACTGGCCTGTGATTGTTACATTGCATAAACACTTCACCACAAGTACAAAGAAAGCAAAGCTGGTCAATCTCAAGTTATCTCAGGCCAAAGAAGGCAGAAGCTGAAGCAGCTTCATAAAAATAAATAGTGTTTTGGTCTACAGTGAAAAGATGTGTTCACAATGGGAAATACTTTAGTTACACTTTAACATGTTTCAGCACTGTAATGAATTCAACCATTATAGTAATAAATATACTGAACTTGAAGATGCTGTACAATGGAGAAAAAAAACAGCAATAATTTAAGGCTCTGATTTATCCTTTCTAAGATTTATGATTTACAAATCAAGGTAATTGTCTATTAGCAATCAGTAATAACATCCTCCTGACAGTGAGCTATTAAAAGTCATTACAATATACTTAACAGGTATGATTTACACTCTATTTAAACAATGCTTATTCCTCCTAGAGTGAAAACACAAATACAGTAGTTTTACATTAATAAGATTTTTCAATACATTTTTACATTTTTTTCAATACATTTTTGTGGCTACTATGAATCATAGAATACTGTTAAATAACAAGAATGATCTTTTACAATTAAAAAGTGACCAGCTCTTTAACTGAATAGATAAAGATGGACAGTGAATTGGTGAAATGACTCCGTCTGCTTCTTTATGATAAACAATCTAATATTATACACAGTATGATGCACCGGAGAAAATTATACTGGAAAGGCTATTTTCCGAGGTAGCAATCATTGACATACTTAGATATGCACTATTATGATAAATAAAGTGGACTTTAACATCAGAAATATAGATTTTATGTAAGACAAGGCAAGTTTATTTATGTAATAGCTTTTGTACACTCTATTCATTCAAAGTGCCTAATGCCAGTTTATGCCAATGTGTTCTGTTACTGTTTCCAAAACGGTCCTCATAGAAGCCCAATATAAATCACAGTTATTATCCAGTACCTGCTTCGGTTAACCTGTGTTTACTCAATTAAATCAAGTGATCAAGTCAGCATTGTAAAAACTGAACTTTAAATAATAAGTTAGAAGAATGTAAAACACATATTGTTGCTGTTAAAAGAGAAAAAAAACTCAGAATAGTAACTTTACAGGTGAGGGGGAAAGTTTTATGAACTTTCAATGTAAGTCAGTGTAAATAGGTTTTATTCCAAACATACCTGGAGCATTGGTCCATTCATTAGGTAATTTTTTTACCATTCTCAAAAGTTCAATTAATTTAATATTTTAAGACAGCCCTGGTGTATTTATATATATATTTTTGTTGTTATTCTTTATTTGTCTTTTTATTTTATCTTGTCTTCCAGCTGACAAGATATAAACTACTTAAAAAAACAAGATATTTATAAAAACAAAGCATTTATTTGCTTGCACTTATTCTGAAGGTGTAGTGTTTTTTAAAGTTGTAGTAAATATTACTTAAACATTACCAATTAGTTTAGTTTTAGTTTAGTTTGATTTTGTAAGTGAACACGAGTACATAATATATTTGATACATGTTATTGTTTTTTAGCTTAATTTAAAAATTAAAAAAAAAAACAACTTATGAAACATATCTGCATATTCAACCCAAATAACAGACATTATGCAGTAAAAATTGTGTATTTTTGCATATTTAAATCTGCCCCTTGTGAAGAATGTGTATACATACATCACTGACTCTTGAGACAAAAGATAAAATGTGCCCTACATTAAAAAGTCTTCTTTGCATTAAAAATCAAGAAATTATGACAATACTTTAAAGGTTAAATGAAGGACACGTTTATATTCATACAAAATTAATTTACCCTATTTTTTGAAATAATTACAGCAGATTTTTTTAAAAATGCAGGCTCTATACTCTCAATGTTCATGTAAATTAAACTGTTATCAGCAAGAAGTCACAATGTCAACCTGCCAGTATTTGAAAAAGCTACAAATGCATGAGTAGAAATATCAAATGAATTCAGGGTTAAGTAACATATCACATAATACATAAAGTTTAATTTAAATATTTTTTTTTATTTTGTTAACTATGTCAGTTTTTTTATAATAAGTCAATAAGTCAATAATGACAATACATTTCCTATGTCCTGCAGTTTGGTGGATCTACAATAAGACACTTGCTCTGAAAATGTGACAATTTTAGGATATTTTAAACAAACAATGTTAATATCTCTAAAGTCACAGCTTTAACGTATTTACACCATTTTCCATTACGACCCATGTCCATTTGAAAACTTGTCTGATCTCAGTCAGCTGTGAAATATTAGTAAAATATTAGTAAATACTGAAGCCATTTTTATTTCCATTCGTTGTTTGTCAGAACGGTCACTTCTTTTTAAACTCCGTCCATAACAGTCAGCTTTATCAGATGAAGGTTTTTAAAGAGATATGTTACTCTGTCAGTTGAATGTTTTTCTATATTAAATATATATAAAATATTATATTTATATTAAACTATATTAAAACACCAGCTGAACTACCTGCAATGTTATTTTCTTTGTCTAAGATCATTGATTATAAACGCTTATATATTAGAAATGAATATACAGACTAAAGCATTTTAAATTGTTGTTTTTTCATGTAATGCATTGTATCACTTAACACTGTTACAGAACAGCATTATAAGATACTTCAGGGCTTCATAGTCTTGTTGAATTGATCAAATGTAAATATCATGCTTTTTGTCAGCAAACAGAACTATGAATGAAATAAAGTTCAATTATTTTTATTAAAAAAGATATTTAAAACCACTTCTTCTACATGACCTTTGTCTGGAAACATATCTATTTCAAACAAATTGAAGACTAAAATATGTTCAGGATCTCACAAAGTAAAGTCAAATGTTTTTTTTATTGTCGTTCTTCCGTATAGATTAAACCACAATGGTTTTTTTTAGGTGTCACAGTGCAACACACAATACAAAATTACATAGAGTTCATATTTACAACACTACAGAACATATAATAAATGCACCAGATAATAAATGTACAGAACAGAAATACACAATAATAATAGTAATAATAATAACACAGACAATAAATACTAGACAGGACAACAAAACAATATATATGGGAGGAAAACAGCATTAAGTAAGTTAACTTTTGATAAAAGTGGAAAACAGTGTTTAGTTTAGCATTTCTTAAATGCAGGCTGTCTTTTGAACGATGAAGAGCCGATCTGCTGGGGACGATCAAAGCTATCCTGGGTGTGTTATGACGCTGGGCTATGGGTGTTCTCTCTGCCACTGAATTCCATTAGTCTCCATAGTTAACACACTCTCTTAGTTTTGAACAATGCCTTAGCTTGAGTTTCCCCTGTAGAGACAAGAGAGTGATTCAACAAACCCTAAGGCCTCTCTCTCTTTCTTTTTAATACTAGTAATTATCTGTAGCTGGGGGAGGTGGTAAATTGGATTAGCATGGCGAGGTTTCAGCCCAGTGATCTCTCTCCGTCGCCCCGTGTGCTGACCCCTGGACTGATAAAGAAAGAGGCATCACGTTTTTGGAGTGCAGGTGGCCCACGGAGTTCACAGCTTCCATACGGGAACTGAATTTTTTCGGAACTGCCAGAAGGTCAGATTATGCCAGAAATATCCGTCCATCTTTTTTTTCTCTGCTATTTTGCTTTCGTTATAAGAGTCGTGCCAACGAGGGTTCCTTTTTATATAAGAACCATTTTTCATTACCTAAAGAATCTTCCTGCGGATGCTTCTTTCAAGAATCATTCTTCTGTAAACAAGGTGTGTGAGAGTGAAACATGATTTTAAGTTTACAGAAGCTCCGTATAATGTTAAGGTTCAGTTCCCATTAATTATTTTTATAGAACTGTTTCATAGATTTGAGAATAAGTTAATTGTTGCTCCATATTTGATACTGATAGAAGAATAGTGGCTGTAATCTCAATCATAATAAGCTCCCGACTGAAGTGTGGATGCATTACGTTAGAATAGTGGAGTGGAACAGAAGCTGATTGGTCACAGTGCTCTCAACAGCAATAAATGAATATACAGTTGTTTAGTGTCTTCTGATTCCGGAATGTCAGTAAGTGAGTCAGTGAGTCAGTGAGTGAGTCAGTCAGTGAGTCAGTCAGTGAATCAGTCAATAAGTCAGACAGTAAGTCAGACAATAAGTCAGACAGTAAGTCAGTGGGGTGTGTTTCCCGATAACGATTGATTTTAGTGATTTATGAACAACTTTAAGAAATGACGTAACTTAATGAACCCCAATTTTGCGAGTGTTTCCCGAACGCCTTCTTAGTCTCCAAACTTACGAACTAGCTTCAAGTAGCTCTTTGTTGACTCCGCCCCCCACGTCAGAGTTAAATAGGCACTGGTAGGAGACAACTGAACCACTGATTTACAAGATTTACAAGTTTCCTTATTATTATGCCAAACATGTATCATTATGTAAAGAATTATAATAAAAAAGCAAATAAAAAAGAATAACAAATAAGGATTTACATAAATTTTATGTAAAAAAGATAAATGAAACCATTTCGCTGTTGTCTATAGCACACAGAGCCTATAAACAGACACACAATTAACGTTGCTAGTTCGGCACACCGAGCTAGCAAATGCTAATTTTCTCAGGATGAACTAAAAATATATAATTTTTAAAATCAAAATAAAAAAAGTAAAATGTACATTTATGCGCAGTACTGAACTCAGGACCTTGAGAGTGGTGGGCAGTTTGCTTCCAACTACACCATGATACAAGCGAACACCTGGTTATTCTAGAAGTTACTGTTTACATAATTCTAGCTGTTGGATATATTTGTTGACGTTGGATGTAATATACGTGATGCAGTTACTCTTTCCAAAGGGATTTTAAATCTTCATGAATTCATGTTTGTATAAATAAGTGTAGTTGAAATGCACAGAACAATGCGTTTTAAAAGGATGATTAGCGCCCTCTTTTGTTTTTGAGACAGAATTGCACGTTAACTTTGAGTTAAGAAGAACTTACCGAGTTACGAGTGGGTCGGACTTCTGTTACATTTACAAACGACTTTACGTACTACGTTAGTTATGAAAGCTTTCGGGAAACATTTGTAATTTTAAGAATGTTCTTAAGTGTGAAGTTACGAAGTACTTAGTGTTACAAACGTTTTGGGAAACGCAACCTAAGTCCATGAGGTGCTTCACAATTTGAGCATTTAAAGAAGCTCCAGTAAGCAAATTGTTATTAAGAATGCTTTTTGGTACTCTAGATTAATTTTTAGATTTTTGTTTCTCTAATGTTCACCTTTATTATTAATAAGCCCATCTGCGATACACCCTTCTACCTGCTTGACTTGCAACATAGAAAACTAATAATACAGAAGTGTTATATCCTTTCATGTGTTAAAAGCTGTTGAAATGAATGAATGGCAATGATTAATATACAATCATTTGTATAGGGTACAAACACATAACAGAACATACTGGATATGCAAGTAGTTAGAAGTAAGTCAGAAGTAATCATGTATTACTGAATAATTGCTAATAAACAATATAACTACTTAACTAACAATACATTGTTAATAATAATAATATAGTACCAGTTCCTGCCCTGTGCATGAAGTCAGTGAAAACAGTATCAGCAAACAACAACAACGTCTGATTACTTTCTAAACATTATAGAGGACACTCAGTTGTGAACACTGGACCAGTGCCTGCAGAGACAGAATCTGTCATTCATTTGCAGGAAATGAGCAGCTTTCTCTCCGCTTGTTCTTCATTTAGACAGCAGTTTGAAAAGACCTTTAATCCTCCACTTCCTACTGTGCCATCCACAGAGAGAGATCAAACAGTACAGCCCCAGTCTCTGCATGGTCCAGCTCACCCTTCACCACTCCTCCATCCCCCCACCTTCATCACAAAGCCACGGAGAGAAGGATGTGGATGGGAGTGAGAGAGAGAAAGAAAGCTAATTACATTTAAGGAGAGGGGCAGCTCTGTAAACAGAAAGACATCTGCACACAAAGTGGCTTGAGCAACTCTGAAGTCTAATGTTCAGCTAATAGTCAGTCTGAAAGCTCCTACCGGCGTAAGTTGCTCCTTAAGGGGTTGAGCGTTGTACCAGCTCATAAACTCTTTCCTGAATTGCATACTATTTTTGTCAGAGTGCCACCTGTTGGTAAAATCAGTACACGTTTGATCTAAATGCAATGTGTGGAGGATCTTCACACAGAAATCTAGTGTACAACTCGTATAATAACAACACAACCATGTATGCTGAAGGACTTTTATACGATATGAACACCTCAATAACTGAAAGTCCAGTTGTGCTGGGAACCATTCATGACATTCCACCAGGACATAACTGGTATATTCTGGTATATATTCTGCAGACCCAGACATAGATCCAAGAATGTGTTGATTTTAGTGGACCTGGCACAGCTCGATTAATACCCTCGCTATGATTGAATTCTTATCATGTATTAATGCATTCAGGCTAAACATTCTTTTAATGTTTAATGCAATTTAAGTATTGTTCATACAAAGAATCCACTTGCATAGCACAGTATGCTACATATTATGTTACTTAACACTTCTTATAATGCGTTATGTTAAAGATTTATATATTTAAATGACCATAAAGTGTGTGGCTAAAACATGTGTTTATAATTAGGCATGTTTGCTAATCATATATGACTAATATCTACTCATAAACACTCTGAATGGATTTGCCATTATGGCTATGGATTGTTATTGATAGTCATAAGATATCATTACCACATTATAAGAGATTGTAGGCTGTAGTTGTCAGCTCTAAGTAAGACATGGGTAGTGCAACTTGAAAGTTTGGGAATCCAATTTCTACATAAAATCCAGTCAGATCATAATTTATATCATAAAAATGCCAACATTGCTAACAAAAGCACGTTGATGCCTTGAGCAGCAATGAGTTCAAACAGTTTCTTCAACTCTTGATTAGCCTTGCATATTTATTTAGAGGAATCTATTCTTCATTACAGGACTGCTTCTACTCTTACATTATGGTGGCACCTCTTTAATGAAGGTCTTGGGTCCTAAGAAAACATTTCTACTTCTATTATATTTCTATTGGGGTGAACAAAATTATTCTTCTGTAGACTAACTTGCGTTTTACTAGCCAGGACCCAGCATACACTTTCTCTTGAGGTTCACTTAAAAACTTTGTCCTGTAGAATTACATAATACTATTCAGGATTCATAACTCTGTGCTGCTGTGCTGTCCTGGTCTTACAACAGCCAATCAACCCCACATGACGATACTGCTGCCACAGTGTTTTATAGATAGGAGTCATCTACTAACAAACTTAACAAATTCTTTATCAGACTTTGACGTTGAAAAATCAGGATATATATATTTTTATTAGGCAGTGTCAACCATACTCACAGCTGATTGCTGTGCAATTGACTGAACCTCTCGATGTGAATTATCCACTAAACCAGGCTGATCATTCTCGAGGTTCACATACTTTTGCCAATTAATACAGATAATAGTGGATTACTTAATTTATTAAACAAATGAAAAATGAAAGCTCTGTCTGTTTGATTTGTTTTTCTCTTAATTCATTTGTTTGGCTTAAATAAAGATCTGATATTATTTGTTTTTTATTGGGTTCTCTTTATGCAGAAATTCACACAATGCAAAAGGTTCACACATTTGTAAGCAGCATGATATGTTTATTTTCACGCTATGGCATTTCCAATATTTTATTTCTCAGCACAAGCGTTGTAAGGATTAGGTCTTCAGGGCTTAAGTCTGGAAGATTTTAATGCTTGCCCCAAACAAGTTTTCAAGCCCGGAGTTAATAATATAGTGGTCTTTCTGTAAACACTGTTCTCGTTTTTAAAAACAACATTACATCACAGCAACCCAAGTACCCACCAGACCCCTCAACTGAAACTCCCACTCAGATACCACACTGAGCGTGAATTTACTGGGGAGTAAAGGCATGGACAGTGAGTGGTTCTTGGTTTTAACATTATCACTAGAAACCTTCTACCTTTGAAAGTAGCCTTTGTTTAATAAAGTATCATCACTACAGTAATGCTAATCTCTGCTACCATTTTACTGGATATGTACTTTTAAGTTAGTGCCACGCTAACAGTGCTGACAATTGACTTTCACCTACTGGGCTAAATAGTACAGGTGGCACTACTAGTTTAAACTCTGACTCATATAGCTAATACTTCAACTTGAAGCCTCAATCATAACATTGGAGCAAGCTTAAATATAAAATTTACAAACTGGGATTATAATATGTCTATTAATAACAATTCCTAATGAATGATACATACATTTTGTGGGAGCTAAATAGAGCGTATTTGGCACAATATACTGTTATGGAAACTACTTATAATGCATTATGCAACAGTGCAACAGTAATACATAATAAACACGGTTCTGTTTACAAGAGTTTAAATGTGGTTTGCTAGAACAAATCCAAATTGACCAGAAGATGCTCTTTCTCAAGCAACAGTACTTGCTGACCAGTTTATGCCCATACACAAGAATGTTTATTCTTCACCTCCACACATTTAGGTCTAGAAATAACCAGCATTCCAGCAACGCTACTAATTCAGCTGGTTTTACTGCAGAGAAACAGAGATCATTTCATTGCCTTCTGTCTGGAGTTAAAAGCACAGCCTACCCGCTCTCAGCTGAAGTGCTTTGTAATGGAACCTAAAGCTGTTGGTCTTATCAGTGCATCAAAATCAAATGTTGCTCAATGAAAGTGCACCTGATTCAGTTTATTAAACTTTTATTTATTTTAGCAGTTTTACTGTTAACTGGTGAGGAGAAGGATCAGATTCCAGTTTAAAATGAAGGGATACTGGAGCTGTGCAGGCTTATATATTAAAATCTATTGTTATTCTCCGACTGGGCCTGATTTGCTAATTCAAGGTATTGAATATGTAGAGTTACGCTACACAGTTTGGTTTAAGTCATTGTAAAAATGTAAATTTATTCCCAGTCTCCAATAAAAGGAGTTCACTTTATCCTACAGGATGATGTATCTTCATCTGTTTCTTCTCTAACTGATGAGGATAAAATGTTTCCTGTGCATCATATATCACACTGACCTTTCGGAAATGTTTATGGGATCTTTAAAATTTAAATCTAAGATGCCAACCACATTTAAAATGTGACTTTTTTTTGGAAATTGCATTAAAAGAAGCAGACAGTGAGCCAATGTTGAAATTAAGCAGCTCGATTGGAGTGAAATATATCGTTGCTGCCCAAAATCTCCAAAATTGCAACTTTACAGGAGAGACCAAAAACATACTTTACTTTCAATTTAAGTCAATGGAACCAGAATTTTTCGAACCTATTTTGGAGCATTTCTATTGGTCCATTCATCATGAAATTTTCACACAATGTAAATGGCAGTTTGTGTCTTTAAATGATGTAGAACTGAAAATCGACAACAATGAAAATACATGTTTTTAATTGGACAGCAATGATATCAGCGTGTTGTTTCTGCTAGCTATTGAAAATCTTTTCAGATCATGTAGGAGAATAAAAAACATATAATCTGATTTTACATTACTTCTTTTGGCAGGTCTAACAGCTGACGCAGATTTACTTTATCCAATTTTAGTTTTAGTAGCACCTTTAGCAGAGCTCAGCAACACTGAGACGATTTACTGATCATCACATTGATTTATTACTATATTCAGACTTGGGCAGAGCTCAGTAACACTGAGATTAATAACTGCTAATCATATGGATTTATCAGTCTATTTAGCCTTTTAGCAGAGCCCAGTATCACTGAGACTAATAACTGATCATCCCATTGATTTATCAGTCTACTCAGGCTTCTTCCACAAATTACGTCTTTACACATTACCTGCTGAAAGTTGATAAACATTTCTGATTTATGTAATTTTTAAAAAAATGTACTGGTATTGTAAGTATTATAAAAATATTCACTTGAAAATCTGAAAAGTAACTGAATTCTTTACAAAAGGCAACCAAAACAGAATACAGATATTAAATTCCTGTGTTGTGAATATTTGTATTCTGTTATATCCCAGCCCTGATTTTAGACCAGCTTTGCTTGACTGTGACTTGAAAAGGTAAAGTGGCAGATCATAACTTGTCATGTCTATTAGTACCACTGAGGTTTGATGTTGGGGGTAACCATAGATAAATTCATTAAACATGAAATAACTGTTAAATATAAAATGCTATTTATTATTTTTAGACATTTCTTGCTTATTTTTATATTTTATTCACTCACGTATGAAATCAACAGCAAAATTAGAAATGAGAATTTGAAATCTAAATTAGAAAAATTTTAAATCTATATCAGTCTTACCCCCTTTTGCTTTGATGACAGAGAGTGCTTAAGTGGCCATGGACGCTGATCACTAACAGTGACAGTGATTTTGATGAGTTTTTTTAAAGTAGAGATTTAAGGCTTAACCACTTTTTATCACTTAATAGTATAAGTGGAAACACTATAATCCTATAATCCTTCCTATAAATCCTGTATTCACAAAGCGTTATAAAAGATTTTATATAGCATGTATAATACTGTTTAATGCCTAGCGTCAATTGTTTATAAGGAGTTATAACTTCATGCATAACACATTATAAAAAAAACCCAATATGATTATGTTAATATGAAGTAAACATGAACGTTATGTACTATAAGTAGGTTCTTGTATATTTTATGTATATCCTCTAGACCCACCACAACAGTGTAGCAGCACTCTGTGACATGCACTTGAGCATTTTGTATAACATAAGTACATTTATAATGCATTATATAGCAGGTATAATACCTTATAATGTTTGGCATAAATGTGTATTGTTGGTCTTTACAATTATATTGTTACAATAGTTAGAATTACATGCACATTGTATAAAGCAATATAATATAATATAAAGAATATATGACTTTATAAAGTTTGATTTCATAACACATTATAAAATTAACTCTTTTATAACTTTTATATGTAGTGTGCTTTTGACAGATACATTTATTGTAAACTAGTAACAGATAATATAAAGAGTGATGGAACCTGACTTCATAAGTAATATACGTATGCCTAATAAAATCCTATACATGAAATTATATCTTCTTAAGAGCAATTAAACATGCTTATGCTCAGTATTATGTGACAAACGTATACGATATAATGCCTTATATAATATAAAGTATTATAGATACAGGGTTCTTATGAAGTGATTTGGTATGAAGCTAGTTATTTTAAGTATTTGTGAATAGGAAATGTTCTATAAATTCTGATGTTTCCTCTCACCTGATTGGCTAAAGTGTACACATATGTACCACTAGATAGTCATAGGCTGTGCTCAGTTACACGTAATTTGATTTTATTGATTGTCACTGGGCCCTGGCTGAGCACTGAGGACAGATCGCTAGGTATAATCCCGCAGTGCCACACTTGGATCTCAGTTATTTAGGCTCAGATTTAATATTCATTACTTTTGCAGCTTGGCTGATTTTAAGACGCTCTCGCCCCTTTTTTAACCCCTCCTTCTGCACTCATCTTCACCATCAGGAGATATGGGCTCCAGCGGCCTGTGTCCTGCCAGGGGTAAAAGAGAAGAGGACACACGCCAGTCAGCCTTCTTTATGCAATTCCCATTCCCTCGCCATCATCTTGTCTTTGTCTGCACAGCTTAGCCTGTCCTCTACAGAATGGGACATGCACTCTTGTTTTGTCTTGAAATAGTGATATAAGTAGTGAAATAAAAGATGCACTGCGTGTTTTCTTTTTATCAGAGTGGTGCCACCAATTCTCTGAATCAACTGGGGTCGCAGAATCCCCCGTCTCATTGCCCTATCACACATGCTACCAAGCTGGGTGGGGGAATGCGAGCATGTGCTTGCTCATCCTCTGCATCCTTCGTACCTGTCACTGATACAACATCATCGAACTGCTCAGCATGCCTGGAGGAGCATGTTAACTGCTAGTGTTAACTATCACTGAGTGGTGAATGAAGAGGGATGCCGTCTTACCAACACATAGAGAGCAAGCCCAGTAATTCTCAGCCAGTTACGTTTGAACTCCTGGACACAGATGGTGTGTGCCATCACTGGGGACCAAACTTGTGATCATCTGATAATAACATCAACACAACATACAAAAACCTTTAATATATATTAATATTGTTATATAGGTAATATACACTCACTGAGCATTTTATTAGGAACACTGTTGTTCACTTTGTAGTTCTACAATTACAGACTGGTTTTAACTGGTCTGATTTGAACTGTACCTTACACTCATTGTACTGATGCTGTCAGAATACTATTTACACTCACTTCTCGCACAAAAACACTATTGTTTAAATTTGTTACTTGCAACTTGCACTTTATGGCGGCTGCTCTTCATACTTGCACATAAAAGCACATGTAACTTTTATTTAGTATTTTTAATTTTAAAAAAGAAACAAATACTATAATTTTATTTACTTCAACTTACAATATATTATTATACTTGATATATTTTGTATATTTTTATGTAATTTTGTTATCTTTATCTACTGGTGAATGGAGGAGCAGCAAAATACAGTGTGTCTGTTTCTGCTGTGCATATGACAATAAAACTCTCGAATCTTGAATTTTGACTGTGGTTCATATATATATATATATATATATATATATATATTTGTCAGCATAATTTTTACCCTGTTCTTCAGTGGTCAGATCTCATTTGTGTGGTGGATCATTCTCAGCACTGCAGTGGTGATGGTGATGTGTTAATGTGTGTTGTGCTGGTGCAAGTGCATCAGATACAGCTGTGTCCTGTGGGTAGTGTCCTTTGACCAATGATGAAGGACTAGAGGATGAGCTTTGACCGACAGATGAGCTTTGACTTTACACGCTGGACCCACAATAGAATGGACAGTGAAAACCATATATGGCCGTTTACATTGTGTGAAACTTTCATGACCAATGGACCAATAGGAACGCTCGAAAATAGCTTGGGAAAATCTGGTTCTATTGACATATATTGAAAGTTAAGTATGTTTTGGTCTGTAATTTTGGAAATACTTGTTTCTCATTGGACAGCGACTATATAAGTACTCCAAGAGCTTCTTGTAATTTATGAATCTTAATTTAAGTGTGTATATATTATATTATATTATTTCATCTTTGCACAGTTTTGTTTGTGATATGTATGTGATAATAAAAACAAAGACAAATTCCTTGTATGTATGATGTTTGATTCAGATTTTTTTTCTAGTGCCTTCCAAGTGTTGACTTTGCCTGTCTGTGTTTATAGACCACTTGACCTGACCTTTTTTTTTGACCTCCAAGACTCTGTGCTAGGATAATCCAATGTTGACACTGTTCTCTGGACCACCACAGAGCAGGTATTATTTTGATGGTGGTTCATTCTCAGGTCTGGTGGTGGTGCTGTGTTAGTGTGTGTTGGCCAAGAGTTCTGAAAAACACAAACACAATTTGTGGGTCTAAGAAACACAGCAAAAGTCAGTAAAGACCTAACCTGCACCACAGGAAACTATAGTCCTGAAGGAAATAGTCCCAGTGTTCAACACAGAAGAACAACATTGAAGTAGAATTCTTTCAGATTCATTAAAATGGGACTTTAGTTTTATATCATAATTCTGTTTATTCATAAACGGCTCTTTCAAGCTCCTCATTATTTTATAAAGAATGCAGGACAGACACCAATTAAACAGCTCGTTCCGGAGGAAAGAAATCTAGCGGCCTTTACGTGACCTCTCCAGAGACAAGTGTAAGAAGAAGCTTGAGCTTTAAAGGGAATTTCACTGAATATGATCCATCTCTTATTCATCTATTATTTATTCGGTTCTGTGAAAAAAAAGAGAACTCTCACTCGAGTGTGGGAGGTGATTTTTTTTTTTCTTCCAAATGGGTAGCAATTTCCCTCCATTTAGCACCTGAGCATAATTAGCTTGAAGAGATTGCGGAGTGAGCAACATATTCATGGGACATTAACTCTCCCACGTCCTCCAGTTGCAGGGAATTAATAGGAAAGATTAAAGTTTAAAGAGAGCAAACACCATAGTGGCTCAGAAGCTGGATCTGCACAGCCTGTGTGCCAGTCTCAGGCTGCAGAAGACTCTGTTCCATCAAAAGCTGAGTGTGAGTATGAACATCTATCAAAATAGCTATCTGAGAGTAAGTTAGGAAGGATAAGAGAGAGAGAGAGAAAGAGAAAGAGAGAGAGAGAGAGAGAGATTCATCCAAATAATGATCACCCTGCAATCAGTTAACACAGACAGCAGGCTGCGCACAAGTAAACGCAAAGCTCAGTTTTATAAAGGCATGAATAGTAATTGATCACATCAAATATCACAGATTTACTTAATTACCGCTTTCGTCCCCCCCACAATCTTTCACTTTCATCTGCAACAAGACAGAACACAGATATAACAATACACGTTTTTTCTTCTTATGATGGAATGCCTCCAAAGCCTTATTAGAAACGGAGCTTATTTAACATGCTCAGAAAGATATCTCTTAATGTTTCTTCAATCTCGAGATCCATGGAGCCTAGCTTGAGGACCACACCTAGAGAATTTTCCATGTTAAAAGTTATTAAGTTGAGACATGAAGAAATTTAATTGTCCATAACATCCTATCCCAGCAGCTGATTTGAAAACTTCAGCCCTACCAGCTCTGGCGAATCTATTTTCCATATTTCAGCACCTGGCATTAGGGAGCCCGTGATTCATTTGAGTGTGTTAAGCACGGTTTTATTAGATCTGAGACAAATTTTGGTGCGGATCCCATAGATCATTAAGCATGGGGTAATTTTATCCTTGTTTCTCTAATGATGGCGTAATGGAGAGTGAATTTCTTAACTAAAGAGCACGGAACGCTCTGAAGGTCGTCCTCATCTACGGGCTCCTTCAAGCGCTTCTCTTCGAGATTGGAAAAGTGGGGAGATTTTGGAGCAAGTCATTAATAACGGTAAAGCTCAAAGCCTATTTGCATCTCACTTTCCACCTTTCACGACGGCATCTCCTGCTCCCTTATTTTTCTTCTTCTCTCCTGACTCCTGCTGCTTCTCGCTGACCATGGGCCAGAAATCCAGCCCCAGTGATCGGAATGTTATGCCTTTGTTAACACTTTCATCATCATTTTGCAGTCATGATTAAGGAGGGGTGAGAGGGAGAGAGAGCTAGCAGGAGACAGAGGGTGAGCGAGCGAGCGAGAGAGAGAGAGAGAGAGAGAGGCTAGAAGCTAAATTCAAAAAGAACAGCCTCCGTTTGGGCTGTGGGGTAAAACCTAATTGCGTTCGAATTGTGCTGAGGGCTGAAGCAGCGAGTGCTTTATCCTCATCACTTTAGATATTGTTCCAAGTCAATCATTTGTCACTGTGATGCATGATGGGTAGAACTCAGCTAATCAACTCTGTCTTTTTGGGGCTGCATCTCTGTCCAGCTGAGAGGAGAAGAGTGGGTAGGACAGCAGAAGAGTGAGAGGACATTATCGCCTGACCCTTCACAAACTGCACAATCACAATGTGAGCTTTCAAAACTGTATCCATTTAAAAAAACAATATAATTTTAGATTCAAAACTATTAAAGCATCAGATTTCTAGAATATGACCAGGAGATCATAACACACGTCTTTAAAGAAAATATCAGACATGGATTTCTAATGCTGGTCAGAACTAACAGAGAAGTGGAGAATCTTTGGATGCAACTCCAAGAGGCCAACAAGGAATCAAAGAAAAATCTGGAAACAAAAAGAAGTGAGGAAAATCAAACCAAAAAAAAAATAAAATACGGATTTTTTAACAGAACTAAAGCATCAATTCCAGGGAACAGCCAATGAAACAATAACCAACGCAGCAACATCTGTAAAGGCTGCTAAAAATTAAGTAGTGTATGACTGCATAAGATATCTATATCCATCTGATCTATAAACTGATCTAAACTGATCTAAACTAAACTACATTACAAGACTAGACATGAAGGATTAGTTGGTTCAAGACATTTTAATCCACTTTCACATAATCTGATAAAACATTAAACTTACATGCACTTTATAAACCAATAAATACAGAAAATCTGATTTTATCAGTAAATCGTTCAACACATTTACATGTGCTTCAGTAATCAGACAATAGGAAACAGATTAGCCAATAAATGGATAGCCAATAAACTTACAGAAGATAATTTAACAAGTAACAAGTAACAGAAAACTTTATGCCATATATTTTATTTTAAAAACAACATGTCACTTTGACTAAAATTTTTTAAATTAAAATTAAAAATAGATTAGAAGTCACAAACATTTTAAATCTTTTTTTTGTCAAGCATGTAATTGGTTTCAGTTTTACTCCAAAAGTGTTTTGTTGCCGCTCTGGCATTGCTGTCAGGCTGCTTGTCTGTTTGTGGAACGGGTGTCTGTTTTTTGGCAGAAAAAAACCCAAAATAATCAGAGTAGCGATATACATGCACTAAAAAATCTGATTACTAAACTAAACTCCAGCTCTCTTTAGAGTATGTTATTTAGATGACCATTTGAATAATCAGATATGTGCAGAAATCTAATTCTGATCAGATTTTTTGTAAATACACTCAAGTTTTTGTAAATACACTCATACTAATGTTCATTCATACTAAACAATATGTTCATACATCTAGTGTTTATGTGCATGTGAACTGTGAACAGTATCATTTGTTACACATTTGAGTATTAAACGTGATTTAATTAAATCTCATAACATTCATTTACATACAGAATTATAACATTTTAATTTGAACAATGATTTGTTTTGATGCCAAGATTAAACACAGCTAACATTTTTTAAATTAACTTTATCTTAAACTGTGCATTCATACACTCAGACAGAGCACTCAGTGTTCTAGCTATTCTGGCTAGAACGCACTGCGGTATCACACGTGCACCACTTGAACCTGTAGAGTCATTACAAATGAAGCACTTCACTGAGTTTCAGCATCTAAATGTCAACCAGCTCACACTACAGCACTCCCAACCAAATCACCAAACTCGGAACGGCCCTCATCCCCACGGGCCGCCTCACTCTAAAGCAAAGGAAATCACAAGCAAAGGAGTGTGGGTGGGGGGGTTGGGGGCAGATCTAACTTGGCAAAATGTAGCTTTAATAGCCAAAGACATTTTCCTTTCCTTCTATCTCTCGCATCACGTTTAATTGGAAAAGAGGCAGAATTCACTTGGAAGGGTCCTGAAAGAAACAGGGGGGAAAAAACGAAAGAAATAAGGCTGACAAGATGATCGATTACCTGTAAGTCTACCTGACACAGAAATTAGAGTTTTTTAATGACGGGCTGCTTCTTCCTGGACATGAAATTCAAATGCTCTCAGAGCCGTCAGGCATTGCGCGGGCCTGAACGCTCCCAGCACAGCCACTCTGTCTCTGTCACCACTCAGAGGGACATGGTTATTACCGACATGCCTTTGTATTAACCGCCTTCCCTGCAAATGGAACACACACACACACACCTTGTCGCGCTTCGTCCAGGTGGCTGGACTGCAGTCGGAGACGCTGCACACTGCTGCTGAATGACGAACACAGGGTTTCATTTGAAAGGGGGCTAAAGCAAATCTCCGCAGAAGAAAACTCTTGACATTCAACAAAACCCCATGCGGTCATTTCTACAAACTTACTGACGTCGACTGTAGAAGCGTTTAACTTTCAAACGGCGTGCAAAGGCCTTTAATCAAAAACAGATTTAGTGTACGCTAATGTCAAGCTCCGACGCCAGATCAGGAGCACTCTCAAGCATGGAGCTGACTGTGAGGAACATCATTCGTCAAGCCTTTTACCTCAAACTGATTTAATTTACTACACAGCTGAAATAACCATCCATGAAGGAGCAGCCATATACTGATGATAAAGGGAACATATTTCTCCTTTACAACCATCAAATCACCCACCGTCTCTCACTCGGCCTCATTTTACTAAAGAATACCAAGTTCTAAGTGTTGACAGGACATAGGTGGACAATCAAAATTACTGCTCGAGTCAAGCCTGCAGCATGTAGCAGGCTCAGAGTTGGCTGTACTTCAAAACCTATGTGAAATAATGGCTTTCTTA
Organism: Megaleporinus macrocephalus; assembly: GCA_021613375.1. NCBI lineage: Eukaryota > Metazoa > Chordata > Actinopteri > Characiformes > Anostomidae > Megaleporinus > Megaleporinus macrocephalus. The sequence goes on from CM038715.1 coordinate 3,159,319, forward strand.
ACCCTTAACTGCACGACACACACTGGAAATGCACTTGAAAATCTTAAACAGGATATTTAATAGAAAAAAAAACAATGCAGAAAATATTCAGGGGTTACTCTTTTGCTGGCATATGTGCAACAATGGGATTTTAACCTGGAATGCATGCAATGGGAGTAATCGACTGCTATAGATATAGTCTATTATTATTTTGTCTTATAAACATATTGAATTATACATATACTCCATAGGCGAGCCAGTCCAGACTGCTGAAGAAAAGCATCTGATAGAACGAGGTACACCACATCACTCAGAAAGCCTCCTGTTTCCCAAAGGAGCAGGACTTTCACACTGCAACACCACACAGTAAATGGTTTCTTGTAATGCTGCACATCATAAAACAGTTCAGATTCACCTTACAGCTGTAACGAGAAACACATTAGCATAAAAAAAAGATGAGAACATGCTTTGGACTTTGAGCTGAAGGAGCTCCAGACTCATTAACTCATGCGGTTGCTCAAGATTGTACAGCACTGCCCACCTGTGTTGACTTTTATTATTGTCAGTGTACCCAGAATTGCATCCTCAATAATAATGAGAATAGTATAATAATATAAATATAATAATAATAATGATAATATGTTTTTTTGTGCGTGGTCTTGGAAAAAATGGAACTATTCACAGGTCTTTGTATCTGCCTGCAATAAAAAACACTGCTTTACCCGCGTGGGCTGTTTTCTCTCTGCGGTGCAATAGCGTTTTCACTGCAGTGGAGTTTTCTCTGCTAGAGGAACTTCACTTGTTCTTATATCTGTCTGTGTGTCTGTCCATAAAAGTGTATACCTGTCTATCCGTCTGTCTATATGTTTACTGTTCCGTCTCACTCAGGGGAAAAAATGAATATAGACTGTAAAAAAAAAAATTTCACTATGTTGTCTTTGGTTAAGTGTTTTAACTGAATAGCACATGCAGTGTATACCTGTGTTTGATCTCACAAAGCTTTTTACAACTTATGTAAAGAATCAGCAAACGTCCAGAGGAGAAGTGAAGGTGGATGAAAGAGACAGATAAACAGATTTATTGGAGTTGTTGCATGTATTGTCTGTTGATATTCCAACCGTTCCCCCCACATCCAGTGACAGAGGAGAGAGGAAGAGACGGCAGCATGCATCAGTGCATTTAAATCTATACAAACGGGCTGGCTCTGACAGTGATGAATGGAAGTGCATAGAAAATGCTACGTTTAATGCATTGCTTTACTCCACTAAGTTACAGTACATGTTCTCCTCTCCACCTGAAACACAGCCTAAACGTTCAGATGCAACCGTGGAATATGAAATGTGCACGTGTGGACATTCGGACTGGTGGAAAACGTTCTGAATATTTTATGCTGACCTCTCGTTTTTCTTTGTACCATTTTAAGACATTTCGTTTTTATGGTTTCGTCAATCCGGTAAGCAGATTTGAAGAAAGTGTATAAATTACCGAAGGCTTATTCCTATGAAAAATGTTTGTGATGAGCACACAATGCATTGTTGGCCTTTCTGAGCATTGCAGCAGCTGACTGAGTGGGATGGAAATGTGAGTGTGGTGTATGTGTGGAAGAAAAAGAATAAAGTGATCGAGGCTGTCAGTCCGCATGCTTCCTTCCACACAGAAACGTTGTCTTTGCATCCATTCTAATATCCCGTATCCTTGTTCCTGAAGGAAAACATGATTATTTTGTGTGGAGAGCATATTGCTGTGTGTCTCTTTGACATTTTCCCTCCAGCTCACGAGACCAATGGGGCAAGACCAAAATGTAGAGCAAAGTGTTGCGTGTGAGAAAGTAAGTGTTATCTGTCTACATAATACTGAGCCTCCTCGGTCTGAGAGATTCAGTTCTACGCCCGGAATAAGGCAGAGAACTGAACTGACTGGAGTGAAGGTGTAGATTTTTTTCACATTAATCAAATAAAATTAAAGTTTATTTATCACATACATAGTCTAACATAGTAACTAGCAGTGAAATGCTTCTCCAACTGCTGACCCACACTCACACTCACATTATATTTAAAATAAATACAAAATATGAAATATATTACATAAATACATCAATTAATACATCAACACAAAGATCTGCATTTATTTACTTTATTCATGTGAAAATTCTGTACACAGTTAAATCAAGTCAATTCAAGCAAAAGTTTAAAAAGCTTTTCTTAAACAGAGCCAAGGAACTTTGCAAGTCCCATAATAGCAAACGAGAATTAAGCTTAAAACATTAACAAGTACCTTTCGTTCTTAATAATCAAGAAAATTAATCAATTGTGTCTTATAAGATAGAAGCAGCTGGCTGTAAAAACAATGAATATTAACTAAGACTTCCTCTAACAACTTCCCAACAAGGTTTTTACACACTTCGTACCAGTGAAAACACTTCTGGCTGTAATGAAATAAACTCAAAGGACAGATACTATTGGTCATGTGGCAAAGTTTATATCACTGTCGTCAGCAGTTTTAAGATGTTAATTCAAAGACAACAAAGTTTAATAGGCCCAGTCGGAATTAATTTATGAGCTTTGTGAATAAACCTACAGTCGTTAACGAAACAGTGCTGTAACCAAGTGTTATGGAACTGTATGTGTATGTGTTACCGTCGTCACCATGTTTTATGGAAGCCAGATTTTACAAGCAAATTATATGAGCATGTAGCCAAAAAGTAGGCTCTAGCTAATTAAGATAGCAATGCAGATTTCCTCTTGAGGTTTGGGGGCCTTCACCGTGCTCGGTGTTGATATTCAGTATCACTGAGACTGACACTGTGGGCTCCATCTGAGGAGGAATGCAGGAAAAGAAAAAATATATTATATTTATATTTTATCTTCAAACTGTATACTACCCCCTACATGCTATCTCCTAAGGTTTAATATTTTATGTAATATTACCTAAGATATCATATTTTCATGTTTTTATTTCTTTTACAGCTCGACCACCAAAATATTGGTAACAAAGTCAAAGAGCGCTCAGAGGACAAGCTGATATGCAGACACGATGAAGAAGTGAAACATCACTGAGTTCCAGGGAGGCATCATTGCATTTTGGAGATAGAGAGAGTGAGACAGTGAGGAAGAAAGGGTGAGAGAGAGAGAGAGAGAGAGAGAGAGATAGAGAGAGAGAAAGCCCAATAGTGGTCATGCTACTATGAAGTGTTTATTGGAGTGTGTGTGTGTGAGGGTGCAGTAGCTGATTGTGGTGGGGAGTTATGGGGGGTTAAGGGGTAATTAGGGGTTCCATCTCACAGAGCAGTGTTTTAATAGCGCTCCTCCACTATCTTTCAGGTAATGGGGTGTGGCCCACACAGATACACACTCACACACACACACACACACACACACACACACACACACACACACACACACACATATATATGCAAACACATATGCACACAAGTTTGTTTCTGTGAATTGTGGGCCCATTACATAAACTTTCCTCAAGACCCAAATCTTAACCAGGACTGCTACTAGCCTAACACTAACCTTGACCTCAACCCTAAGCTTAAGCTTAACCCCACCCCAACTTTACAATTTAATAGTTTTTTTACAATATAGGGACCACTTTGTGATCTCCACTAGGACAAAACGTTTCCATGTGCATATATGAACAGGTTTTGGCACCCACAATGCAATATAAACCTGACTCCCCATACACACACATACACACATACACTTACATTAGGGCTGGGCGATATGGAAAAAAAATCTTATCATGATGATTTTTTTCATATCAGTCAATATCGATAAATATCATGACATAAATCAAATCACTATTGCTTTTTTACTTTAAGTGAAGTGAAGATATCAAAATTAAAAAATTTTGTTAAATTGTTTTTTATTCTCTGATTCAGGAGATGCACTATAATATACAAATGCACTATAGAACATTACACAACTGTCTTTCAAATAAATTAAACACACACACACATATATATATATATATATATATATATATATATATATATATATATATATATATATATATATATATATATATATATATATATATATATATATATGGGGTAGTATTAGTATGATCAGTATTCACACAGACACTGTGTTAATCAGGCTGTTGCTGGTTCTTTAAGTTGGTTCTGAGGAAAGAACTCTGTTTATGTTCACTCATAGCGGTGAGTCGACTCTCTGTCTGTTCTAATGGGGAGTTGTTGGTTTAGTGATTCTGTTCCTCCTCGGGATTTTTGGTTTTAAAGTTAACTTTGTCTCAGCGTCTCACTCAAACTCCTACAATATATATATTTATCTTTATCAATTACCAAATTACATTGATTAGCATAACGTGCGTTGATGCGTCGCAAAGATGGCCGCTCCTACTGAAAGCATGGATTTATCCGGAGCACAAGCTGCAGCTACAAACAATCACTCACGTTCATCTAACGTTGTGGGAGTGTTTCACACAGAAACACAACAGTGTGGTGCTCTGTCAGCTCTGCACAGTGGAGATGATCACAACAGTACAACTGCTACACACGAGACCTTGAAGATCAAACATCCCGTAGAGCTTCATCAACACAGCAGCAGGACAGCACCTGTTTACCTGTTTATCTGATCTTATAGATTATTTATAGATTATTAACACGTGTATCATGTTTCTTTCAGTAGTAGTTTAACGTTTTCTCTTATTTTCTCTTATTTTATTCTCTCTGCTCGACTGTGACGCTGCAGTAACAGATTACTAGTACGTGGGTTAAGCTGCCGCTACGTCTACACTCTGCGCTGTGTGTCTCAACCAAACATGAAATAACTGGAACTCTAGTTCAGCCACCTGATTGGTTTGGAGCGGCGCTATTCCCATTCTCATTGGCTATTCGTGTTGTCTCTCAATGGAACTTAATTCTATCGACTTTCAATCAACTATGTCTTATAGTTCTATCGAGAAAACGTTATTTCACCATAATTATTGTTATCATTTTATCACCCAGCCCTTACATACATACATGCAAATATGTGTGTATATACTCATACACATGTCCTTTATGAGGAAAATTTCTATGTGCATCAAATACAGTTACATAAATAGATCTTTCCATTTTTGCCAATGATTTTGTTGATTGAATATACACTACACATCTAATTGCTTATACAACATGCCTTTTAAAATATGGATATTATTAATATTATTAATCTGAAATGTCTACTTCAAAGTGTCCCATTCTATTTTTTTTTTATTTAGACTGCACAAGCTGCATGTTTCTGTATCAGACATGGATACAACTTAAATAAACTGAAGTCAGTAATTAGCAGCGCTGCCCGGAGCTTTTAGATATTTTCTTAATGTGGACCTGATATACACGTTAGAAAGTCAATTTAATACATTATTGTTTAATGTACAGACTACTGTGAAAAGTGTTTAACCAACATTCATTCATACCACACTTCATATACACACTACTAGGCAACTGGGTACATGATCTATAGGTTAGCCCAGAGTTCTAACATAATAGGTGGTGGATGCAACCCATTAGCAAAACGCCCTCTTAAGCTTCCGCCCTCTCCCATAATATAGTCGGCTGCGCTCGGGTTTTCAGAGGGCGTGGTTTTGACAGTTTGGGGGCGGGACATGGGCTTTCATCGTGACTCAGCAAACTAGCTAGCGGTGGTAGCCTAGCTCTAGCTAACTGTTTCTCCAGCTAGCGTCGCCACAGCGGGCGGAAATTATCATACAGTTAAGCCCGCCCACTTTGATGGAAGATATGATTGGTCAGTTTTACCGTTATTTGAAATTGGTATGGCGCTGAATTAGAACTGCCTGCCCCCTCTGTACATGAACAGCGGGACCACCAATCACCAACATTCTGTGGAGGCATCAGAGTCCTTATAGGGGGAAACACAGATTCACAGGCTTCCACTTAACCCCTCACACTCCAACACAGATTGAATAGACACGTTTGAATAATTTATTGTCTATATTTTTGTAATTGTTTAGATGTTGATTGTCAAACTGTAAGTAGATAAAATAAATTTTATAGGGTGTAGAGGGCCATGACGGTTCCCCACTGATGCAACCACCAAGAGCCTACGTTGCTCAGAATGTTGCTATAATGGTAGTTTTGGGAAGCTGGTCTAAATCTGGGTGACTAACTGAAGAAGCCGTTCTGCAGATACCAGTTTGAACAGTCTGACCTTTTACAGAGACAAATGACTAATAGATGCTATTGCTTTAGAGGTCATCATTAGTCATAATGAAATATTAGAACCTACACTGTCTGAAATCGTTTGTTATGAACTGTATAGCACACAGAATAAAGCTCAAACAAAGAATTCACTCTTAATAGACTGAATTTAATGCTGAGACGTTTCTGTCAGGAAATACGTTTATCACTCACTACAAGGAGAAGATACACTGGTGAGAAGAAAAGTTAAACAGTGTTAATCCAACTTCCATCATTTTTGTAATGATCGTCCACAATTTTGTAAATCATACTAATTTGAAGAAGTCAATCAAAACAAAACGTATTTGTGTACCGGCTCAGTTATCCAAGTTTATAGAATGTAATGTCTCAGTAAATCTAAACTGAATAAACTGAAATCAATGAATCAATGTAATGAGGAACAGTTCATCTTAATTTTTTAACAAATGTTTGCAAAATTGCTTTTGGATTTTTTAATTGTTATTTCTCGATTTGGTGAATCTAGGTTGGTTGGTTTCTTACACTAAACAGATGCTGATGTTCTCCATTTCTCTCCTCTCTGGAGTAAAATCATTCCTGACAGGTAAATTCCTACAGTACAGAGCGCAAACCCTGGGTCATTATAGCTAATATCATGTTCCTCAGCCAATCCCTCATCATTTTTGGGCCTCATTGGCTATTTTTCTTTATAAAATATTAAGCATTCAAACTTCATTTGCATCCTTATTTTTCAATTTGCTGCCGCTGTAGTTTAATTTATTCCATATAATTTCTTTCTCTGAGAAGGACATTAATCATTCCCCGTTGCTTTTTTCTGCCAGGGGACTTGACTTCCCCCCTTTTTAATCGATATCAGTGAATGCTCCTGTTTCAGTTTGAGAATACACTTCAACAGTAGCTGTACGCTCCCTTCCCATCACATAGTGAGCACTCTCTTCATCTCCTGTTCCCATTTCGTATTACAGATATATCTGCATAAAGGTTAAGCGTGGGTTCTGAAGGGGTTTTATAATGATGATGGGTTTGATCATTCTAGGAAACCTGAGGAGTTCTATATGTGCATTTGTTTGAGACTTACACATATGTACTGTATATATGGGGTATAAAGTCTATATTTTAAACTTCCGATTTAGTCTGATGACTAAATAATCACTTACAGGCCCTTGTTATTGATTTATTCATTTATTTTACTGGCACAAAAGCTGTTTTTGGGATCAGGGATGTCTCAGCAATCATTGTTTTTTGTAGTCAGCAGCATATCACCCATTCAGGCAGCTGGAGAGATGTTTGTAAAGGGCGGAGAGTGTAATACTTCATTAGAGTCTCATTTAAATTTGCCAAAGAACAGAATTTACGTTGTCATGGTTGAATAAGTGAAGGTCTGTACATACTATGAACCTTAAAAAACTGTTGAGTCCTCCTTCAAATACAAATCAAGCTTTTACAAAAGAGGGCAGCGAAACAAGCTGATTCCAAAATTCTGGACACCAGCTCACATTCCAGGAAACAACGACAACGGAGATCTCCTCAGGCCGATCCGGACCGTCATCATCTCTAACGTGTGTTCTGATTCAGTGGTGTATCCTGTTTACTGAAGTATCTAGTATCAGCATCTTATACCATCAGCTACTGAAACACCAACACACCACACATACCATTCAGTATATTTCAGTATATTTACTGTTTTAATACTGAACTGAATTAATTATTTATAAACTAATAATAAATGTTTTACTCACTTCAAGTTAGAACATGGGCTAAATTAAAAAAAAAAACTTATTTATAGAAAAAGTAAATAAACGTGTGTCTTCTTGTTAACTCAGCTTCTCAGATGAACATGTTGGTTGTACAGAGCGGTATTCTCCAGAACTAGACGAGCAGGTCCATTCCAGAACCGTTCCTGTTAAACACTCAGTTCTCTCTGTTCACTTTTCTGTTTTTACGTTATTCTTTCTGACTCGCTTTAGTCTCCGACTGCTGCTCCTCACTTCCTACCTCACCCGTGTGCGCGCCGCACGCCCCAATCTGCACAGATCTGATTGGCTGAGGAGACTTCAGTGATTTTAAAGAGAGTGATTTTCACTGCGCCATAAAGCCCGTAAATACAAGAAAAGCTCTGCCCCTTAAAATAAACACAATCAAAATTAAATCGTTCTCAATAGATTATCAGTTTGGGTCCACATTGGACAACATCTGGGTCTGGATCCAGACCGCAGTCCGCCTATTAGGGACCCCTGGTTTAGAGTGAATTATAAGCTTGCAAAAGAAGGACGGTTTCTCAAACGTTAGACAATATCAAAGCCTTGTGCAGCATTTATGTAAACAGACTAAAGAAAGAGAGGGGCAGCTCCACCTTTATTAGCATTACAACACAAACACCTCCTGCAAGTAGCTGCCATGCTGTGTGCCTTAATTCATTTTTTGGTAGTTGAAGTGTTTAAAGTAAGTGGGTAATATAGATAATGTTAGCAACCTAAATAAAAAGAGGTTTATTTAAATTTTCTGATTGTGTCTGCTTTAACACGGTGCTTCTGTGTGACTATTAACGTGTTTCACTGTAAACCAGTAAATCAGAACAAAGCTCATCGAATTACTCATGAGCTCCCAAAAAGAGGAAGTGATTAATGCATTCTATAACACCTTCAACGTTTAACTAATTAGAATGAAGTTTATTTCATAACACACCTCCTCAAACAGAATTTTAGAGTCGATGTGAGTAACGGCGCATATTTAGCCGGCAGTGCGCCTCCTCCGCGTCCGCAGATTTGTGCATTCAATCTATTCAGTCTTTCTATTCATCCATTAACTTTTAACCTGAAGACTGCATTGGAGCCTGTGGAAGAACACAGTCCCCTGGAAGGCAATCTATTCATTAAGCTAATATGATCGTTTAATGAAAGTGCTATTAAGATATTCTCCAGAAAGTGTGTTGGTCAGCGGTTTTTCCTAACTTGGCCTCCTTAATTACATCATTCTTCTGCTGTCATTAAGGGTATTAAAAATTCATTAACGAGGAAAGCACTGCTGAGCAGCAGCAAATCAGACGAAAAAAGTCCCTCAATGTGCTTTTAAAGGCCATCACTGTCATTAAGACACTCTTAACGGCGTCGGCTGGCATCTCATCAACCTAGTATTAATAACTCAGGAATCTGAAAAGGACAAATTGTAGTTAAAATATAACGATCTACATATTTAGAAATGAGAAAGACTCATGCCATGTAAATAAATGAAGGAACTATTATTTGGTTTTCAAGCCTATATAAATAAAATTGGTTCAAATCTAGAGTTTAAACACACATTTGGAGTCTATTAACAGACTTGGGCTTTAGCTTTGAGCTTTAGCTTTAATTATATTAAAATTAATATCACTGTACATTCCAGTTTGTCGCTAATAAAATTTTCATAACACTACCGAAACTTCAAACCTCAACTATCAAATATTTTGTTTGTGAGAATTTGTGCTAATTTTGAGTGTAACTGAAAAATACTAGCCAGCACACTACTAGCAAACAACAGCCTTGTGCACGTATACAATCATAATGTATTTCATTCAAATGCAAAAAAACTTTTATTGCAGAAAATGTGTGTTCATGAGGGACTAGGGTGTAAGAAATTATTTATATAGATAAGTATACTATGGAATATTAGGTTTTGTGATGCTGTTGTGTCGTAATCTGTCATTAGATATTATTCTCTTCAACTCCAATGTAAACAAGTAGTGTTACTGCTAATGTAGAAATCACAATATATCACAATGTATCGTGGTACATTATCACATTGTCAAGTTATTGCCCAAACACAGCCCTATGACAGGCATACATGCTAAACTGCTGCTCTAAAGTATTAAAAATTCATCTCTTTACTCATCTCATACTTTATTTTATAAATGTTGAAATTTAGGTTTTACAGTTTGGAACAGTCACCTTCTATCAGAAAGCATATATTATGATTTTGCATATATTCATACAAAACATTATCTCAGTTAAGAGATTAAAGTAGATCATAACATAATCTTTGTAAACAGGCTTTAATACCTATTTTTGTTGAGTTATTTTTTTTTACTCTACGAATGCCGTTTTGGTAGAATAACCATATAATAATTAACATGCATTTTTACAAATGGATATATATTTTATTAATCAACAGAAGTATATATAAGATATACTCAAACGTGTATTTAATATACTTGAAGCTAAAAGGAAAGCAAAAGTGAAATAACTTTAATTGACCCCTTTATCACACACTAACTTTTTCCATCAACTTTAGGAGTTCAAGGCATCGTCTTGTGTTTTCTGTTTTCTGACGGGTTATAGGCTAACACCCTTCTCTAATGCTCACATTCTTTACATCTTGCTGTACTTAACATTTGCACCCCATTTTGTCAGTCAGGGCCCAGTGACTTTGTACAACAATTTCGCTGGAGCTCTGGGGCCTTTGTGTATTGTTCGGGCCTTCTCGACTGACTGAACAGCCTGCTGAAAGTATACAGTAGAGTTTTATTGATGCCACTACGGGCTCTCTCTCTCTCTCTCTCTCTCTCTCTCACACTCTCTCTCTCTCTCTCTCTCTCTCTCTCTCTCTCTCGCCTTCTCTCTTTCTCCATCTCTGTCCCCCTCTCCATCTACGACACAGAGCCGCAGGTGATCCAACACAGATCAATTTATCTGAGCGCGAGCAGCAGGCCGTGAGAGGTGTCTTTACGGAGGAATGAAATAAATAAATAAATAAATAAATAAATAAATAAATGCCTACGAAAAAGAAACTAAGCCCTGAAGTAAAGAGCTTCATTTATACGGTAAGCATTTCCAACAGTCTTATTTACCGTTTCCTGTAAATAACGACAATCACACCTTAATGTGGAATTATCTGTTAATCCTTATAGCCTTATTTATTTTATATGATTAATTTATTTATTCTGCATTTATTCTTATTCTGTTTCTTTATTCCACCGCTTAGTCAGTCAAGAACAACTGAACAACTTGTTAACAGTTTTAACGTTCTGTTCATGGTGAAGTGCTCCCTCAGAATGACAGTGTTTTGTATATAATATTTTTGAAAATGGTCATTAAGGGGGTCCTTGTGCTGTATACAACCTAATAAAGTAGTCTGAATGAATGATTCTTTCAATTAAAGTTTTTTTATTGAAGTAACTTTAATAGCTTGTTAACAATATATATATACATTTTTATTCTAAATATTTCTGGAGCATTTCTATTGGTCCTTGCATTTTGTGGACTTCGATGAAAATTATATCAGTTTATGGACAGTCAATGTTTTCACTCTGTAAAAAAGTTACATCCAATGAAATTATCTAGTCAATATACGTCACACATCTTAGTATCTCATTATAAAATGGCTTCTAGACATTTTTGCTTGTTTTACTTTTAGTAAAATTAGCATTTTTATTTTTAGTAAACCATCTTATACCACTGAACATTTCACTTACTTCAAACACATTTTTTGAAAAAGCTAAATTAACTACACTGATAAAATCAAAGGTGCCAAAGATGGTTTTTAAATAATGCTTCCCTTTGGAGAACAATTTCTCGATTTAATGACATTATTATGTTTTAACAAACCTCCACATGATGTAAAGTTCTAGAGAGAACCATAAGATTGTTAAGGAACTTCTATGTGTGGGGCTCTGTTAACCATTAGATGGTTTGTCACATGCAAACAGTCTCTTTACTTGTAGAGCCTTAACAATTAAAAACAGGTTATGGTACACCAACCAGAGATCAGTTTGTATTTTCTCTGATGGGTCACTCTGGCCCTGTGACATCCTTTTGAAGCCTTTGTGGTTCCAAGAACCCTTATATATACATACCCAAATATACATACACACACACACACACACACACACATATATATATATATATATATATATATATATATATATATATATATATATATATATATATATATATATATATATATATATATATACGTATGTATATTTGTGTCCATATCCTCTCCCATGAATAATACATTATAAATAAAAATAAAGTGTAAATAGTCCTTCAAAGAGGGGGCGTGGTGGCGGGCCCCAAAAAAAAAAAAAATTGGCATTGGAATAAGTTCAGTATATAAAAATAACTATTGAAAACATGAAAAATGTTCTTACTATATTCATTCAACAATCCTACAATGAGAAATGTTAGATGTTTTGATAGACTTCCACATTATAAAATTTCAGTAGGGAAACTGAGCTGACAACTACATCCAGGCAGTTAATCACCGAAACTTTCCACATTTTTTCATCACAGCAGAATTAAAGTGAACATAAAAGTAAATAAGACATAAACACACAATAAAACAACAACATGCCCCGCACTCTACTCTAATATGCCCATCAGACTGTGTCTGTAAATGAATCAGTGGTGCTGGTGGGTGCTGATGAGAGCGGCTCTGGCGCGGTGTGACGCTGGTGGACAGTGGTGTGAATGCTGGGTAAAAGTGAGCCTAATCATGCTGATGTGGTCCCGGCAGGGGGGCCTTTTATTCAGATGTGAATTAAAGCTGAAGGCCGGACTCACACAGGGAAGATACTTAGGCCAATCTCTGACACTAACACACACTTAGTGCTAATGTCCCCCCCGCCCCGGGAACCATGCTGTTAAATAGCCCGAACGGCAGGACTTATTTTGGGGTTATTATTATTGTTATCCGACCACAGCGAGGGTCCGTGTTGGTTAATGGGGAGTGTGCAAAAGCGAAGTTTATTAAGAAGATTTTGGTTTAGCATGTTTAGTGTTTACAGAGACATAGGGGGTCTGACTCCTCCACCCTTTTTAAAGCAATGGTATCTGTTTTTGGGCTGTCAGGGCTGGGTTTGCACTTTATTCTTTGGTTTATTCTTAAAGTTTTGTAAACTTTAAATGCATTGGATTTAGAAAGTTCACACTGTCAGTGAGTTCTTTATAGCACCATTTGCATGCTTGAGCGGTTCTTCGCACGGTGAAATGGTCTTCCAGACTGATAGAAAAAGTTTTGTATGAGGTTCTATATAGAATGTTTTTGAAAATGGTGCTATGTAGCAGTGAAAATGTTCTTGTATTGGCATCATACCAACAGCAGAACCCTTTAATGTTTTAGAGAGTAATAGAGAAAAACAGAACTCCTTTTGGTGCTACATAGAACCTTTTTCAGGTTCTAGAACTTTCTACAGCACATTTTCCATCAACCTGAAAAACTCCTACATGATGCAAAAAAAACTTATCTCATGAAAATGGTTCTTTGAGTATTCTTGGCTCTGTATAACCGTAATCCTTGATAAAGAACCATCTTTATTAAGAGTAAAAACTCAGAACCATTGTTTTAGGGCTGTAAACATGCATGCACTGTTAAAAATACAGGTACCAAAAAACAAAGGTGTCAAGTAACAAAGTACAAATACTTTGTTACCTTACTTAAGTAGAAATTTTGGTTATTTATACTTTACTGGAGTAATTATTTCTCAGCTGACTTTTTACTTCTACTCCTTACATTTACACTCCATTATCAGTACTTTCTACTCCTTACAGTTACACTCCATTATCAGTACTTTCTACTCCTTACATTTACACTCCATTATCAGTACTCTCTACTCCTTACATTTACACTTCATTATCAGTACTTTCTACTCCTTACATTTACACTCCATTATCAGTACTTTCTACTCCTTACATTTACACTCCATTATCAGTACTTTCTACTCCTTACATTTACACTCCATTATCAGTACTTACTACTCCTTACATTTACACTCCATTATCAGTACTTTCTACTCCTTACATTTACACTCCATTATCAGTACTTTCTACTCCTTATATTTACACTCCATTATCAGTACTTTCTACTACTTACATTTACACTCCATTATCAGTACTTTCTACTCCTTATATTTACACTCCATTATCAGTACTTTCTACTACTTACATTTACACTCCATTATCAGTACTTTCTACTCCTTACATTTACACTCCATTATCAGTACTTTCTACTACTTACATTTACACTCCATTATCAGTACTTTCTACTCCTTACATTTACACTCCATTATCAGTACTTTATACTCCTTACATTTTAAACATAGTCTCGTTACTCCTATTTCATTTCAGCTTGTTTTTATTTATGTACATTTACATTCCAGTAAAGATTATTGATAACATGTCTTTGAAGTTTGACTTCATTACAATACTTATAGAAAACTAGTGATCATATATTCTGCTCCATGAAACACATGTTAATGTTCAGTAGTAACAGATATGCTTCTTTAATATATTTACATTGTACTAAACTACATTCATGTTTAATGAGTGTATATGAACTGAAACAGGAAGCCTAGCGCATCCCAAACTTATCAACATTAACATTTTAATATAACATTATAATCATTATGGCTTTTAGAAGAATGGGGTTTTTGGGGAGGTGGGCTAGTGCACTATAGACCCCTGTGGTTCGGCCTAAGCTTTTGTCTTTAATAGCATTTTTTTTCTTTATATTACTTTTACTTTTATACTTTTTTATAGTTCTGAAAGCAGTACTTTTACACTTTTACTAAAGTAAAAAGCTTACAGAATATTTTAAACCCTAGTATCTATACTTCTACCTGAGTAATGAATGTGAATACTTTTAACACCTTTGCCAAAAAAGCAGTACTATAGAAATGAGAGGTAGAAATGACTTTGAACAACTATTACAGATTCCTTCCAGATGTTTCAATGTATGGTTATTAAAGACCAACTTTTTAACAGTTAGAGAACTTTCATTGAATGTAAAGGTTCTCTCCTAGAAGCTAAACACATTTAGGAACCACTGTTTGTGCTGCTTCTTCCCCTGAACATGATCCAAATGTTTCAATTTAAGATCTCGCTCATACCACATATAGAGCATCACTGCATCAAAAGGCTAAACCACACGTCAGTGAATCGAATCCCCTTAAAATATGTTTTGACATGAATAATACAAGACGATCCGACTCCATCTTTGCATATGCATTGATATAGAGCAGTCTCTGAGGGTATTTGTGACAAAAGGTTTGTGCTTGTTATATTTGAACAGGGAGAGATCGGAGCTCAAACGTCCCCACAGGACGGCAGCCTGCGGCACAGTTTCTACTGAATGTGTTTAACCCACAATGTGAGAGGTAGTAAATCTTGAGTGTGTCTCATCTGGTGTGGCAGAGACAGCCTGCTTAAATACAGGATCATTCAAATGATTTCATAGCTCTGTGTGTGTGTGAGTGTGTGTGTGTGTGTGTGAGTGTGTGTGAGTGTGTCCCAAGTGTCCCTTTCTCAGCCTCAGGCTCTACGTCCCAGCAGAACTGGTTGCAGCGTTTCAGTATGGCGAAGCGTCTGGGAACATATTGGCCCTGACATAAAGGATGGATATGTTAATACACTGGAGAGAGTGAGTGAGAGAGTGAGTGAGAGAGTGAGTGAGAGAGTGAGTGTCTTAGAGTGGTGTAAATGGCAAATCCTAAAATATTAAGCAGAACAAAAACACAAAGCAACCTTCCCGTCTTCATTGCTGCTATGATTGAATCTCATTGCACCATTTTTGTCATTTTTGAACTACAATCTTAAGAGTTCTGACTTTTTATTATTTATATTGTATATACTGTACTGTTTATTTATCTAGTGTTCCTTTGCTACTGTAACTCTGAATTTCCCCCACTGTGGGACTAATAAAGGATTATCTTATATATTTTTATCTTATCTGAACTATTTGAAGACGTTAAGATGGTCTTTACATTGTGTTACCATTTCATGATGAACACACTGAAACAACTTAGTTTACAGTCTTGTTACGTTATATTAAAGCATATATTAAAGTTAAATGCAGAATGATTAAATATTCCTCTATATGCTGTATATCCTGTATATGTTTGTATTAAACATAAAGTATATTTCTATATCTGTACATGTAATTGATATTTTTCGATGTGCATTTTAATATATCTTATATCTAATATTATTATTATAATTATAATTATTATAATTAATATAATCAGTGCTCTCAAAGCTTTGAATTGCCTCTTTCATTGTCTGATTATGCCACTTGACATTTTAGGCTCATTTCAAATTAAACAGGCATTTGCTCAGACACCCAATAAACCTTTATCTTTGAACTTGAGTTTGATTATAACTTTAGTACAATAATAACATATTTTCATGGTTTTGCTGAGATTAGTTCACCTGACGTGATAAACTCAACATAAGTTAAAAATCACATTCTTTTCAAACTTTGTAAAACGTCTACTGACCTTGGCATTGCGACATGAAGGTCAGGTAGGGTCTTCTTTATGATGCAGTATGCTGGCCACTATTTTATTAAAGCATGTCGAAATAAAAGTTCTTTGTTTCTGGTTATGTTGCTGGACGGGCTTGTGGTTTGCCTCGTTGTGTTCACATTTGCAAACATAAAATCATCCCAAACTGTATATATTTAAAAATGTATATATTTTTTGATGTCTACTTGATCAGCATGTATGTTTGAATGGTTGTACTACCTGACATTTCTAGACTTTTAGAAGCAATAAATAATTTTAATTAATTGTATATGGATGCACTGTTGGATAATTTGATAAATATCATGCATAATTAATTTTTTTTGGGAAAAATGTGGACTTTAATCATAATATAGCACTGATCTGTCCTGTAAAGCCCATTCCCAACAATAAACACAACATAAAAAAGGAGGAAAACTCATATGCACCTTAAACTAGGATCAGTTCCGTTAATGTAGGAACCTTTATGTTTCAGGAGGCTTATTAACTTGCTCATTACAATACACTCGTTTCATTTACATGTGTTTCCAAAGGGAATATTCAAACATATTACATCAGCTTTTTAAAAGCGAAACACTTTTATTTTTTTCCTGGATGTACCTCTCTTTGTGCAGATTTGGACAAAAGCCACCGTCTCTGCTATTCTGTGAAGCCATTCTACGACCAACCGAGCATAACCTTCCCTAAAAGAGGAGGAAGATATTATTCAGCGTCTGTCCTTGTGATGTGGAGCCTCAGAAACCACGGCTGAGCAGTTAAAGGAACAGAAGAAGAACCCCATTGTCATCCAGAACAGGTTCTACACAGCTCCTCTTGTACAACATGCTGGTGTAATATCACACGCGGGACACTTTAGAAATGTTTACTAGCAGTACTTTTAATTTGACTTTATTTGGTTTTTTTCTAGCATTGTTCTAGATTTTTCTTGTGATGCTAAATGCTTGTCTGTTCTTGTGGTTCTTCTCATGAATATGCCACATAATCACAGTCTATATCCATCTAATTTTCTTTGCTAACTGTTTCACACCTTCGTCTCTCCTCCCTCCCTCCCTCCCTCCGCTATGAATAGACTCTGGTAATGAAACCGTTTCTGTGGAGTATTTTAAAAGACCTCAAAAGATCTATAAACAGACAGGAGCTAAAGCGTATCTCTGGGGCAAAGACGATAGCATTACAAATTGAGCAGCTTGTAAACTGTCTGTGCGTTTGATGGAATAACATTTAATGACGGTCCGGCGGGAATAGGGTCTTGCTGAGGGTTTTGTCCCCTTTGGCAAATCCTCCGACCCTGGGGATAAAGCACGGGTCACAAAGACTCTACTTTTACTCAGTGCCCACTGCATTTGGGCACGCTCAGAAAAGCTTCTTCACTAATTTCGCTGAATAACTGAAAGAAACTGAGGTTTCGTTTTTTGGTGTTCTACTCTTCTTTAGTACAGATTTAATAAACTGATTTTTAAACAATTCACTATATTAAAACTATTAAATATTGAAATCACATTTAAAACTCTAGTAAAGTCATTGTGCTGAGGCAGTTTCGACTTCAGAACATTAAAACTGTAAGATATTTCTTACTTTACCAAATCGTTCAAGATCAAGAAACTAGATTAACATAAATACTGTTAAAGAATAGCAGTGTAAAACATTTAATACATATAATAATACATATAATATAAATGTAATATACTAACTTATATAATTTTTTTTTAATCACTTATACATGTTTCATTAGCCACATCAATATCATACCCGTGTTGATAAAAAGGAGAATTTTGAAGAAATATGAAAAAAAAATAAGCACAGGTTTATTTCTTAGTATAGATCTACTCTTATAAATTAGTATGATAATTTATTACTGTGGGGGAAAATTATAAAAAAAATGTGCACATAGTGAATATGTATATCCCTGCTGTCCAATGAAAACCATATATTTCTATATACTTTTATTTTTCTATATGATTTGAACACGATGGTTGCCGTTTACATTGTGTGAACATCTCATAATGAATGGACCAATAGAAATGCTCCAAAATAGCTTAGAAACAATTTCTGGTTCCATTGACTGTTTTTGGTCTCTCCTGTAAAGTTGCCAGTATATGTTCAAATGTACTTTTATTACATCTAGTATTAGTTATTAATCTATGCTGGGACCTGTATTGCTGCTTTTCAGGTGAATTCATTGTGTGGATTTAGCTGGATACTAGTTAGCTAGCTGACTAACTAACCCTGGATCAGGTGCAGGGAGGTCATAAGGCTACCTAAAGTATTTATATATTTTTATGCAATTGATTACCTTGAAAGGAAGTAATTCTTTTACTGTCTTATACAGATGATAATGTAGCTAGGTGGCTTCCAACATAACCAAGATACCAAACCTAGTGTTCATTATGAAGCAATAAAAATAATCACTTTCAATGTGAATAAGATGAACTCATCGTTGGAAGGGTTTGTTTAACTAGGCTACGCATCCCTGTGTAGAGTTTATTGTTGAGCTGGTGGACGTGGATAAAACATTAGGTTGATTGATTATTCCACGTTCTCCACTGATTGGCTGATGCAGTTAGAACCTACCTTGCAGAAATAAAATAAAAAATACAATGAAAAAATACAATCTGTACAATGTTCAATTAAAAAAAACTTAATCACTAAAAAGTATCATCTTAGAATTCTAAGACCACAGATCATAATAATAATAATTTCATATTGAAGATGAAAAAATTCTAATTCCAATAAGCATATATCAATTTCTTTTTCATATAAAATGCAAGGAAATTGTCAAAAGCAGCAACCAAGCCCGTTTGATCACTTCAGTGATTGGTAGTTCCAGCATGACTGATCTTCAGCAGAGGGTTTGAACTGAGGAGCAGTGTTTTGTGAATAATAATCAGCATTGCTGAGGCCACTGGACACGAAGCACAAATGTTAAACATGGTGTTTAAGCCACTTAGCTTGAGCTTGATCGCTATCACCACTTAAAACTGTTGTGTATTACTCAATTTCAAGATAATTGCATAAGCATTCAGAAGCTTTATGCTCTGGACTAATTCACTCTGTGATGAGATTGGTGTCAAAATTTTTCCTGAACGAAAAAAAAACCCACTCGATCCACACAGGCACTATTTGTTCCTCACGAGCTGACGCTCCAGCCGGCTAATCAGAGAGTGTGAGCGGGAATAGTTTAGGTTTAATGAACTGGACAAACATTATATTATCATACCATTATGGATCTAATATGTGAAGTCTTGAATAGGAGGAGACGAAGTGTGCAACCAAAGCTTCAGCCTCATAAGAGTCTCTAATCAACCACATGGTTGGCTAAGGGATAAATGTGAATCTGTATCTGAGTCCCTGCTTCTGTTTATTGTTGCATGCTTTTTTTTTTTTGGAACAAATGAAACACTGCCTGGCACTGCACACCTAGCCTGAATCAATTTACACACTCACTCTATTCCAGAGCTAATTTCATAGGTTTATTTCCCGAAATGAACCCTCTTCATCAAACCCATTGATCCTCGGAAATCCGGAGCAATATCATTGTTTGTATAATAAATTGACTTATGATTCAGATTATAGTTTAGGGTGGACGGAAGGAGGGGTGGGTGGGTTGAGGAGCAAGAAAAATGTCTGTTTAGGTCATGACGTGTGAGTTGGTGTGGTTAATTTAGAACGTTTAGGCCTGGGAATGAGCTTCTCCATCAAATGGCCCCGCTTCCATTTGCATTCCTTGCATACAAGTCAATTTGCGGCTGACCCAGACCATAAATCACTGACAGGCTCGGGCTGAGTCTGGGCCTCCAGACATTAGCCTACTGTTCACTGCTTTAAAAAGCCAATTTAAAAGGCAATTTTCACAAAAAGCAGAACGGTGGGCTTACAGCTGAGTCTCCGCTAGTTCAGCAAAATCAGAAATAACCTGTGCAGCTATTAAGAGCTTAAGGTACGGCTGTGTTTACATAAAGCATGACTCCAAAGCCTCAGTGGTGAAGTAAAGCTTCTCACAAACATCTTGCTGTAGCTAGTCTATTGTCAGTCACTGATATGGCATATTTCACGTCCTCAGCTTTTGCAGCGCTAAAGGCTCATTTTGATACTAACACGTACATGTGTACTGTGGAATGCAAAAGATTTAATAGCCCTGATCAAATTACATGTTTTGTTAATGTGTGAAGCTAATGCATCCTTTAAGTAATCCCAATATGGTGAACATATCCAATACCAAATATGTTATATAAACCAAGCCAAAAATAGACTATAAATCCTTTTACTATCAAATCTCTCTCCCTCATCCACTAAACAAAGAACAACAAGATTAATATCTCATTTAACTACAATATATCATTCACAGCCTGAAATCACTCAAGAGAAGATGGTTATCTTATTTTCTGTATGACTGACGTCACTGCAACCATCATCAGAGTTAGTAGAGGAATATTCCTATTCGGCTTATATGACATATTTTAATAATACTAGACATGTAGACTGTTTTAAGGAATACAAGCTCTTTTTAATGTACAATATTTATTTATTTGTTTATTAATTATTTATTTATAGGATATAACTTAACCACATTGTATGCTTTATTGTTCTCAATATGTTAAATTCATCAAATGTTGATCTCGATCTCAGTGGTGGTGATAAATGTGCAGCCATGCTTGTTGATAGGGTCTCATAGCCCCTTGTAATTTGAGTGTGGTATAGAAAAGAATGGAAATGTGAAAGAAGCGAAGTCGATTGAAATGCTTGCCTTATGTTTACATGCTAAACATACTAAAGGAAATGAATCTAAACTATGCTTTAATAGCCATGCTTTTAAATCTTTGTGATGTTTCCTTTATCCTCTCAGTTTATGCCCAACATGGTCCAGCATACTGCTGTTTAGCGTGTCTGTGTAATGTAAGAGTTTTGAAAGTGATTTATTTTTATGAAACATATCACCTACACCAGTATACCGCAGGACCTGGATACAGAAATACTGCACTTGGAAACATTGGACGGCTTGTTTCATGCACCACCAAACGAATGAATACACATGATCAGTACAGGCACCTATCTGGAGAACAAGAGGGAGAAAAAAAAAACCCTCACACACAAAAATAAGAAAGTGCCTGCGGACTTTAGGACTCTGTTTACTTCGCCCTCTTTCTCCATCAATAACGGGCGGCTAAGAGAGTGGCTCAGCGGCCGCTCAGGCAGAAACCTGTGCTCAGTAAAAACAGCCTCCACACACACCGGCAGCGGGCAGGAAATAATTGATGACCCCTTTCACTGGATCCTCAGACGGCGCGTTGGGAAATCATTTTCAATCTTTGGCTTAGCAGATGAAACAAATGCTCCCAGCTTGCTTTGTCAATTCTCACTCCTTAGGGTCAAACAAAGTGGTTTTCCCGGGGACGGCCGTGAGGCGAGCACGCGGGCAGCCATGCTGAAAATGTCCCTTGTCCTCCACAAAATGGTGCAATGTAGCATTTCATTTAGCAACACTTTGTTATTTGTCTTTGACAGAGTTGTAATAGGAAGAGCCTTCATATTCATTGACCAGGTGACCTCCAACTACTACAGGACTCGAGGAGTGGAGACACTGGGAACGGGCCTAACACACCTCCAAACTATTTCCACGGTGCGCTGTGGACACGATGCGGAGACGTACACCTCAGCGGGACTGAGGGGGAGAGAGCTGGGGATGGAGTGAGTGAAACGGGGGGAGGGAGGGGAAGCTGAAGCAGGACAAATAGCAGAAAACAGAGAATGGAGAAACAGTTTTAGAAAATAGTGCCACAAGGAAACATGGAGAAATTAAACTGAGGCTAAAACAACATGTTTCGTGTGTATGTGAAAAACTGAGGTCATATATACCATTTATATAACCATGTTTCATCTTCTCTTCTCTGCTAGTAATGCAATTTTAGAGTACATCTTTTGTTTTTGAATCCTGGTTCCAGTGTGTCAGTGTGCATACTAAAGTTTAATCATTTGAGAAGTTAATCAAGGCTGTTTGTATCTCAGAGGCTTTTAAGAATAAAGTACAGAATAAAGAAGCTATAGAATAAAATCTACAAAGAATAAAGAATTCTAAATGCCAATATTTATCTGGTAAAAACTGCAAGACCAGTCAATTAAAATCTTGATGCACACAAAGTCTACTAAAACTTTTGTTCAAACCTATAAGCAGTAAAATTTAATTTTACTGTGATGCACCTTGCTGCTGTTCTATTTATTCTATTTATTCTATTCTATTAACTGGTGCTATTTAATAAACCTGCTTTCAGGTTTAGTGAACGGCCTGTACTGAAACATTTAACATGAATAAAGCTCCTGTTTGATTTTATTGGCTCATCGTTTATGGCTAACTCTGTTCAACATGCACATCTATGTCTTGAAAATGTAAATATGAGGACAGAAATAACAACACTGTTTAAATATAGGTGTTTAAATGCAGCTGTGCTAAGATATAGTGATAGACATAGCCTGTATATTAGATTAGATTAGATTAGATTAGATTCAACTTTATTTTCATTGTGCAGAGTACAGGTGCAAAGCCAATGAACTGCAGTTAGCATCCAACCAGAAGTGCAAAATACATTATTATTTACATAAATATATATAAATAAATATATAGAATGTAGGTGTACACAGATTGTGAGATAAGGGGGTGGTATATAAAATTAATAATATAAATTACTATATATATACAGTATGTATAGTAATCCTCATTCAAGCAGCTATAATATTGTTCACATTTAATCATTCATATTTGATCAGAGTGTGTTTTTACTGGTCTACTGGTTAATAAAGAAACTTGTCCATCTCTTTAAAATACAGAAACATGGACTGATAATCGCTCCTAGGCTACGGCGCTCTCTCGAACCTGGGGAGAAACTTCTTATTAGCTTCGGAGGAGCCTTTGGAGATTTCATCGTGTTAAAAGTTAGAGCACAACATCAACACCAAAGTATGGCTGTAATTGTATCCACTGGTTCAGCAGAATGAGGCATTCCTGAAAGAAACTCTGAATCACACAGTCCTGTGTGTCTGCCATACTTGTGGGCCGTCACACACTCCCTCGCCGGGCGGCCTCTTTGCCCCCCGTGTGTGTGTGAACCAAAGCAGCAGTGTATTCTGCAGCAGTGAGGCCAGAAGTGTGCTGCATTACCAAGACAATACACCCATATGGAGAACAGAAGGCTCTCCCTCTGCCCTATTCAGCTGCAGCCAGCCCCCGACAGACCCCCGGCCTGATCCTCACTCCGCGGTCACTCTGAGGTTAGCGCTTTAGCATAACAACTGATGAAAAGGGAAAAGTAATTTTATTCCCATTTAGGGCCATTATAGCTGTGAACACTGGGGGGAGGAGGTAAAGCTGTCCGGCTCTGAAACTCAACAACGAGAAAAAGGCCGGCCTCACAAGGAGAGGAGATAATGAAAAGATCATTTCGTCCTCTTTTCCTTTCAAACCTTCCGAGATAAAAGTAACCCACGTAGGTACGTGACAGATACCCTGGCCCACCTCACTGTGGAGACTGGAAAGTGCTTTTGGTGTGGCTGTCGTTTGGGCTAACTTATTTGTTGTGGCTGTTGTTTTCAGCTTGAGAAACCGACCGGTGAGAAAGCGTTCATAAGATTGTTTGGGTTTGTCAAAGACACAAACGCTACTTTGATCAATAAGAGCGAGACATTCAAATCTCCCATTCCCATTTTAGCCATTAATGAGTCCAGATGAATCTCTCCTAAATCTTCAAAAGTATCCCATCACCTAGGGTGGAGTAATTATTGGTTTGGATGATGTCGATAATTATCGTCGTCATAAATGATGACCGAGTCATAATCTCTCCCTAATGGCTTAAGGACACTGCGGGGTCCTTTAAACAAGGTAGACGCCTATTGATCCTCTGCGTAAATGCTCTTTTCAATGTTAATAGCCTAATTTGCTCTAATGCTTTGTCCCAATGTTTTGTTATCCAAGGACATGCTAATATACACCTAAACTGGAAGTCTTAGGCAGGAGCTGTTGGAATGAGGGGCTTCCTGTATGAAAATGTAGGGCATTCTGGGGGAAATTGATGATCACACTGAGCATTAGTTCGTCTTGATTTGCTCTCCTCTGGGGTAATTACCATGGATTAATGTGGCTTTCCAGGGATGTGAGAGCTAACATCAGCCATATCCATTTCCCCAATGGAATGACTTTGGCTAATAAAGTGGCTAATAACACTCAAAGCCCCTGATGAGGGTGATGCGTGGTGTATTAATGTTACTGTTTTTTCCTGACCTCCCACAAGTCCTGCGTGAGTGGTAATGTCAGTCTTTTCGTAATGATTATTGGGCCACTAGGCTTCAGTTTCAAGCGAAAACCCTCGCGTGGGTCTTACGTACAACACAGTTGTGTAATTAACATTCATTTACACAATGCTCGACAGTTTTGTATCTGTCACCTGACTGATTACGGTGAATCTGTACAGTATGTTTAAATGACAGTGAAGTTTTTTCAAGGTCATGCAAACTTAATTAGTTACGTATTTACATATTTCATTACGCAGGAAGTGTCATTTACATTCAATTTACATTATGTGCTGTCAGGATAGAATCTGCATTTCTGCTGTTTCTGTTTGTTTCAATGTCGTGAAAGGAAGAATCTCCTGCTTACAAACACAAATGTAGCTCTAAATTTTTTAAAACTTGCTTGTTTAAACCAAAATCAACTACAAGTACGTTACAAGCCCTTCAAGCAACAGCTGCGTGCAGGTTTAATGTTTTTAATTATGTTTAATGGTCATAAACACACAGCAAAATCAGATTCACTTAATATGACTTATAAATGTGATGAGTGAGGTGCTGGTAACAAAGATAAAATAAATAAAAGTTAATAAAAAATATTATATATTATATTTTATATATAATATAATATGTTTCTCATTCAAAGAAAATATATATCTGACAAACAGAGCAGTAGAAACAACTTTTCAGTCTGAAGAGTTTCATTTCGTTGGCAGTATCTTAACCAAGCACTTCATGGAAACGGTAGATTTTCTGTAGACCAGTAGTCACCAACCCTGCTTTTGGAGATGTACCTACCTGCAGACTTCAGCTCCAACACTAATCAACCCCACGTCCTCCAACTAATCACAGCCTTTAGAGGTCTAGCATTAACTAAAGGAATAGGGTTAGTATTGAGCCTGGAGGTCAAATCTTTAGGAGGGTTGGTGGCCACTGCTGTGGACTATAAGACATTCTATAATTTTATATACAATAAAATATATCCTTACCACCAGAACAAAACCTTGCAGTGCAATCTCTTATTATGTCTTATATGTCATTGGATAGTTAATTAATACTTAATAAAATACAGTACATTAACTTCCACTGACAATTTAAGCATATTTTTTTCTTCTCATGTAAAGTATATGATTTACAGGTTCCAGCAAATTATTGTAATGTTAATGAAGAGTTTTTTAAGTAATGCTGATGTGAATTCACAATTTATTTTTATTTTTGTATACTTCTATTTTAAGATCATCTGCCATTCATGTACAATAATTGACTCTCCTCAAAATGTATGTTAATAAATGTTACAAATAAACACAATATCTGTTATGGCAATGTAATTACCTCCATATTTTCTTTATTACTCCTATTTTCTATATAACTATATAACAGGAGCGTAGGGCAGGAATGGAGATTAGGGCAGGACAAAGCTGGTTTAAAACAGCATCAGTGCTCTGAGTAGTGGACAAGGTGACAGCCACTATTAACCTTAAAGCAGCCCATTTGCTAAATCAATGTCACTCACAGTTAATAACAGGTGTAATCAAATACATTATGCAAATCTAATTTGATGCCTCTTACGTTATGCAAATTGACTTTAAATATAATGAGTCATGACACCTGACCAGATAAGGCAGAGTTTTGCTCTCCACCCCCCCCCCTCTCTCTCTCACTCTCTCTCACTCACAAACGCCCACACCCACATACACACAGAATATTTATATTGTGTTAAGTAGAGCTAATACTAGTGGGGTCTTTATTCTATATCGTTATGCTTTTATGATTTAACACAGTCTGACGTCAGTAGTTGGTAGTCGTAGTAGTGATGTATGTAAAATTCGACAGGAGTGTATAGTTTTTATTCTGTTTTAAGCTTCATTTTTCTACCACAATTAGCCACATTCCATTTTTCAACTTTAACAAAAACTCTTTCATGAACCTCAGTCAGTATCTGCCCATCCACACATCCACTCTATTTATTTTTATAGTGAACTATGTACACTGCAGCTCGTATGAGGGGTTAAATCACGGCTCATCAGAAGGGAGCAGCGCAGTCGCTGTCTGCACTGTTAAAATAAACATTGATCCCAATCATGAGGAGATGAGAAGCCCTTTCCCTGAGTGATCCTGCCAACATCAATGCTAATTATGCTGCCATCTGCAAGGTGGCATTGCTATACACACACCTGTTCAGCGAGACAGGGGTCAGACACGGATAGTGCACCAGAGAGAGGCGTTCTGCGTTTATGTAATATATGATATGAGTATCTGAAGAGGACTGAAAGGGAACATTTCAGCATGTGGAAAGTAAACCTGCAGACTTTAGAGTTCACGCAATGAATCTCTTGAATCGTTTCTAAGCACCACACTGTCATATATTCATATATTGTTTTCATAACTAGCAAACATTCACAATCATATTATCTCCATATTAGGGAAAATTTTGATATTTATTCTCAGCCTCTCAATCTTTTTCCATGAGCAATGGCCCACCAACTGCTTAACCCACTAGGTGGCAAAAAAGTGCACAACAGTAAAAGTACTGCTGCTTACTGTGCGTGTCTGTTCTTTTGTGTGTGTGTATTTAATACAGCCTCTGTCATCATTAAATATCTGTCTTGATTAAGCAGAATTGGCTCAGTCTTTGTCCAAAAACATTGGATTCCATGGGTTTTATCACTAATTGGCAGAATTTTGCCTAAATTAACTCTGACCTCACAAACGCACCACACTGTTAGAAATCTCTCCCAAAACAAACTTATAATATTTTTAATAATGCATTATTTCAGAATAGAGACAAACATAATGTTAGCAATAAGCATTGATACAGACTTTCTGAACCCAATCTTTCTTTACTGCACAAGAACACAGCTTTATACGAGGCACTGAGAGCTCCTGCCCCACATATTGTCTATATATCTATTAGAGATGGAAGGATTGATCAGCTATGTATCGGTATCGGACGATTTTTCTCCAATTTAGCCGATCCCGAGAGCCAATCAATGCCATTAAACCAATGAGCTTAATTTGTATTTCCAGCTAGCGTTTCATCCAGGAAGAGAAGACCTCCTTGTAACCCCCTCCTGCCAGCTCCCTGCAATTCCTATCTGAACCACTAGGTGGAAAAACATACCCTTTCATTTTCCACAGACTGACTAAAGCAGCGGCCTCGTAAGAACAGTTTATGGTGTTCATGGCATGTACTGATAGAAAACATCGTCCATCTGACAGTGTTTACCGTATGAGACTCAGACTCATCCAGGACGTTCTGTAATTTTTTTTAAATCAGTGTGTCTCGTTGGAGAACCAAAACAAAGATATTAAACTACTAATCTGATACTAATCTGATACTAATCTGATACTAATCTGATACGGCACTTAAGAGACACCACACAGCTGAATACAGTGAGTATCAGTAACAGCAGAGCTAGCACACACAGCTAGCACAAAACTAATAACCCAGATCTGACCGGTACGAACAGAACAGCAGCTACAATTCAATATTCTACATTTAATGATTACAGATTTAGTTTAAAATAACAGTCTGAGTTTAATGACTGCAGTTTTAACTGAATTTATTTAATTAGCTTATTTAGTTTTAAATTAAGGGTCTAAATGTAGTATTGGTGATATCTGTTTGATGTACTTTGTTTATTTACTGTTAATTTTGTTATGCTGTTTCACATGAGCTGGTTATAAATGTTAATAAACCAGTTTAGACCATGTTTCATGACTACACGTAGCCTGTTATATTATTCTATTCTATATCCATTATATTATTTATTTATTACGTACTAACAATAATTATTATTATAATAATAAGTCTAGTGTTTAAGGAGTTAATAATATGTCCAAATAGCTGAAGCAGTCATTTGTACAATCATCCAGCAGTGCTTTAATGTTATTATATATTAGAAAACTTACATGAGAGACTACTTTCCCTCGCAGTTCACCCGAGACGATGAGTAATAACTTCAGGCCTTGCTCTAAACTCCAAGGCCGACTCAGGCAGGAACGTTTATGTGATTAAGACTACTGAATTCCAGTAAAATGTGCTGAAGTTTCTGCTCACTGACAACACATACTCATCAGAGCTTTGCCCTGCGAACAAGACCTGCCATTGCAGGACGAAAGGAAAGAAACGAGTATCATTCCTGCTCGTCGTCTCGCCTGATATGTCAAAAAGCCCTCGTCCGCCTGAAGAGGAACAGGATAGACTTCTCTCCTCCAAACAAACAGAAACACACGGCTAATTTTCCTCCAATATCAGATACACTCAAACAAAACAGTAGGGAGGTGGGTACACGTTAAAAAAGAGAAAAATAAAGATTATTTCTTCAGTTATCATGCTGATATTACTTTAATGAGTCTTTAATGAGTGATTTTAAACACTTTTAAATACGAAGAGTGAAGATGGGAATTCATTAGTGGATCTCACTTCTTTTTCAATCACCATGGTGGCACCATGCTGTCAGTAAATCTGCCTGTTTTAACGTCCAACTCTTCACAGACTCTCCTACATTTCCTGCAGCACAAGCTGAAGAAACAAACAAGCCATAAAATAACAGAGAAGATCAAAGAATTCAGTTCATGGATCTCAGAGCGTATTTTTGGTGGAGCATCAGCAACTAAAACTGAAAAAGAAGCAGATATCAGGTTTGTTCAAATTGCTGACTGTGACGAAGCGCTGCCGGTGGAGTCTGAGAGGTTCGGCTAATTCAGATGAATCACAATAACCCTCAAAACAAAAGACATCTCAAAACTGAACAGCTAGTCTAGTGGAAACCTAGTGGAGACATAATAGACTGCAGCTCCAGATTACCTGCAGTCCACAGCTACCTCCTACATTTCTATTGGTCCTGCTGTTTTAGCTTTGCTGCAAGTCTAGGTTTTTATGATTGAAGAGAAATGGATGGTCTGATCTTTCACCGTCCTCAGTGTTTTTAGTGTCAGCACTAAAGAAAAAGAGAACTCATTTTAAAAAGCAGATTTTGTGTTGCCGTGGGCTGCGGTCAGCAGGTGGGCCTTGGAAAGCCCTAGGAAAGGTTAAGAACCCCTGTTCTGGAGTAGGGCTGTCAGTGGGGCTGGTGGGTCAAAGTTGCTCGTTAGGACACGTTAAACCACTGAAGCATTTAAAGGATACAGTTTCTGCATCGTTTCTGGTAAAGTGCGAAGCACTAACTGGTTGTTAGCTGTCGTTAGCGTTATTTTCAGCTAGTCGAAAAGAAGTTGTGTAGTGTAGCGTTCATGTTTGTGACGACAGGAACAGGTTGGATTCTACATTGTGGAGAAACTGTTAGACTAAAGCACTTCAAACATCATCAAAGGCATCATCTGTTTCCAGTCCTGTTCTGTTGTTCAGAATCAGAATCAGACTTTATTGGCCAAGTGTGCTCACACATACAAAGAAATTAGTTTTTAGTTACAGTAGCTCCCAGTGCAGGATAACTGACATTACAGAATTAACAAACACACCCAACCTAGCCATCCTCCTACACACACACACACACACACACACACACACACACACACACACACACATATACACATAAAGTGGCATTCTTGCATAGACACACCTGTAAACTTGTTGTATATTTAGAGTAAAGTACTGAGTGCAACAGTAAGAACAGTGCAGACTGAATTAAATAGATATAAATATGAAGAACAGAAGAGTCACTGGTGGAGACGATGGTACAGAGTGTTCTTAGACTCTATCAGATAAATGAAAGTGCAGTACAGAGAAAGAAGAGTGAGAGAACATCTGGATATGGATGTACACTACCGCTCAAACGTTTAGGACTTTAAAATTTAATTTTATGCAATTTTCATGCAATTCAAAAACAATATTGTCCATTTCACAATGAATCTAAGTGTATCAGATGATTTTAAAGAATAAAAATGTTTGTATTAAAGTCTATTTTTGTATAAAGGCTTATTTTGTATATAGTTCTATTATCAGCAATTCTCAGTCCTCTGTCTAAATCTCCTGGTACGGCCACCAATCCAAGGATGTCCAGGATGTTATTGGACTAATTGGTTGTTAGGACACTCTTGCTCAATTGTGATGCACAGCTGAAAAACATTCTACTAATAAGTGAGTATAAAAGGGAACAACATTCTAGGTTAGTTTAGTATCTGAAGATCAGCAGTTGATGGCTTGCTGGCAGCTGATGGGAATAAGCTTCTCTTGTTGCTCATGTTTGAGTGGAACATTTCTAGGAATTTACTACGAGATGTCCACACTAGTAAGAACACACAAGAAAATGCTCACATGTACAAAATTTACACTGAATTTTTGAAAAAGTAAGTGACAAAGTCAAACCTGTAACACCAGTGTATATGTGGTGGTCTGTCATTACTATGTATTTGTGTATATGTGTGTATATTGTACACAGTTTGATTAAATTCTAAAAGAGTTAGGACAGGATTCTTATGACAGTCAACACGCTATCATAGAATACCAATAAAATGATAAGACTGTAATTTTCCTCCATTCATGCTATTATTTTAAGTGCTGTCATGTCAATTCTGACTCCTGCCGACCAGTAATGGTGTTTCTACAGAATATTCAGTCTGCTGGCTTATTCATGATTCCTCTGATTGTATCCATCCATCTTGTTGCTGGGTGTGCTCTTTCCTGTTTACTTCAACTCTTTCAAGCATAACAGTCTTTTCAAATGAATTGGTTCTTCTCTAATATGCCCAAAACAAGATAGTTCCAGTTTGGTTATCTGGGCTGTGGGGGAAAGATGAGACATGATTTGTTCAAGGATCCATTTGTTTGTTTTCTTGGCCATTGCCAACATCAAAGTTCAAAGGCATCTATTTTTCCTGTCCTGCTTCTTTAGTGTCCATGAAGAATCATAGATTTGAACATGACCTGGATAATTTAGATCTCTGTTCGTAAAGACACATCATTATATCTGTAGGTTGTTGCGTATTACCTGACTGCTGAATACTACTGTTGTTAAAAACTGAGCAAATCAGACAAAAGCTAAAGCTCTTTTTAAAAATCCCATCTTTTCTCTTTTCCTTGCGCAGATCTTCAGATCTCCCAGATATCCTGATATAGTATGACACCTGCATTACAGTACCAAGATCACAATTTCAAATATATCCAGCCAGGACCTGAGTGGGACTTGTTTTCAGACTGAGGGTTACATAATGCAGCATCTGTATTTCTTCTGCTGTACACATACTCAGCACTGACTGTAAACAACACAACCTTTGCTAAAATGTGTATTTTCATACTCTTATCTCTAAATATTTCTTTTATATGCTATACTGAGATTAACTATGTGGAAGGATATTGATCAAATAAACACAGATGAACTTTGTTTATGGTAAATGTGACATTACCATGACAGTCAGTATACTATAAATGGTGCTAACGTTAGATAATTTAACGTCCTGTGGAGATTTTTTACTGACCACCTGCTTGGATATCTCTTCATCCTCCTTAATCAGCCTTCTCATACATTGATTTTTTTTTTTTTTTTTACATTGATTTTCTGCAGTCGTGTATTGCTGCTGTCCGTCTACACATAATTGATGTATGAAAGTTGTGGAAATAAACTCTGTGGAGCTTTCCACTGTGTTAGCCAGTAATTTACTATATTGTGTAATATCTTTTAAGACTGATGTTAGATTCCTACTGGGATTTTCATCCCACCTTAAATAGTGCAGCAGTTACACGCTAGCACTTGAACAAACATTCAAATGCAGGTGCTACTTCATTTAAAACAGAATAAAAAATAAGAATATAAATCTAATTTCAACTGTACAACTCAAGATCTGACATTCTGTGGTTTTCAGCAAGAGCACGTGGAAACTACTGAATATCATTCTGTCTGAATGGACTGGTTTTCCCAAAGCATATGAAAATAAGCACATCTTCAAACTCTCCAAAGATATCAAAAGTATTAACATTCATTACTCAGGTAGAAGTATGGATACTATGGTTTAAAAATACTTCTGTAGAAGTTAAAGTATCAACTGGATCTTTTTACTCCAGTAAAAGTGTAAAAGTACTGCTTTCAAAACTAAAAGTATAAAAGTAAAAGTAATGTAAGAAAAAAAAAATCCATTAAACACTTGAACAGACATTCAAATGCAGGTGCTACTTCATTTAAAATAGAATAAAAAATAATAATCTAACTTCAACTGTACAACCCTTGAATTACAACAAATATAAACTTGGATGTAACATTTATGGCTTGTCTGAGAGTTCTTTTATGCATGAGTTTATTTATTTGCTCACAGCAAGGAGCCCCTAACCTAACCCCTAATTCTCCCAATTATTCCAGTTACTTACTCCGGCATTGCGTCTGGTTATGGTGAGTGTTTTTGATAATAGTTTATTTTCTATTGTGTGAATTCACTGTGGATAGAGCAACATTAAGCAACAGAACTAAATATGAAAGCATAGGTTTCCTGTGATTAGAGCTGCCAACTTCCCTGAGATTTTAGCTCTGGCCTATATCTACACATACTTCCATTCAGTAAATAATGAAATAATGAATGCGTTTTCCGTCAGGTTTTAATTCTAAACACTTTTTACCTCTATATGCCACTGAACTGTCAAACATTAATGTATATTTAATGTGACAACCACTACTGAAATATTTGTTGAGATTTTTGCAGCCAAAAGTAAGAAACACAAGAAACTTTACATGTGCGTTCATTTTATGGGACTAAGAAAAACACAGAGAGTCAAAGAGCAATTCCAGCAGTTGTATATTCCGATCTTTTCCACTTAAATCTATCATGTCTGTCATTAACCTACACATCACCTGGTAATAAACGCCCCGCCTTAGAGAGCGGCGCCTGAGTCTCGGCGGGTAGATGAAGTGGCAGGGCAGATGGTGTGTAATATGTGGTTAAACGCTGCTGCTGTCTCTGAACCGGCTCCTTTAAGGCAGATATACGACTTCATCTGCAGCCCCACAGCTCTCAGGCCCTCATTAAGTATGCTGCTCATAAAGTCCAATGTTTTTCCGTAAATACCCAGGGAACGCCGAGACCAATCCTGAGCACATGGCGAGCAGCAGTCGAGGTTGAGTGAGTCCTTGGGCTGATCGCTCTCTATCCCTGACTTAAAAGATAAACTTATATAGGTTATTTTTTCATTATGTTAATCAAAATTCTCCCCAAATGCATTTGCTATTTTTAGATTTCTAGCATGATCTAATTTTCAATGTTAAAAAAAGACTTTTAATTGGTCACAAAAGATTTGTGGCAATGACAGCACCAGACCAACAAGAGTAGCAGCGGCTGTCCTTGTGATGGTGACATTTCTGAAAGTTAAACATTCAGTGACATTGATCGCTGAAATCATGTGCTGCACAAATAGACTTGTGAAAAGGATACACCAGCTGTGATCCCAACTGATATGACATTCAGTGGTTTTCAGCAAGAACACGTGGAAACTACTAAATATCATTCTGTGTGATTGGACTGGTTTTCCCAAAGCATACGAATATAAGCACACAGCACATCTTCAAACTCTCTCTCTCTCTCTCTCTCTCTCTCTCTCTATATATATATATATATATATATATGGCGTAAGTGGCGTATCATGTTTTTTATGACTGTATAAAAGATGCACTCTGTTGTCTTACAGAAAGCTATAATATACAATAAATAATATACTATAAAGAAGCAAATGATTAAAACAATTCTAGTTTAAACCGGCAGAGACAGCATTGAGCCCTCACATTATAAAAGACGACGAGTCAAACAACAGGAGTGGCTATTTTCAGAGTTCTCTCTCCAAAGAAGAGATAGTATGAGACAGTGAGTCCAGCAAGTGTTAAGGAATTAACTCTGTTGGAGATCGTCTGGGATTCCCCAAACAGCTCACTAAGCTGGGGAAGCAATGGAGGGAAAAGTACCACATTGAACCTTCTAGCCAGCACACTTATATTGACCCATTTAAGTTTAGTGACTCCTCGTTCTCCTCACTAGCACTCGCTAAACCAAACAGATGTAAATTGTTCTCAGACCCTTTAAACTGAAGCATTCCTTCATTTTAACTCCTGTAGATTAAATCTCAGACTCAGTTTGACCATGTAGAAGTCCGTTATTGCACTTAAGGCTGGGGGTACTTTCTTTGTCAGGTCCAAGCTCAGGTCTACGGCGGCGTATAAGCTACTCAAAGTCACTGTTATGGCCGTTACCACAACAATTAGCAAAGAAGTGTTAAAACGCTCTCGCTGTCTCTGGGTCTCTGTAACAACCCCATAACAAACATGCCAAGTTGCTGAAGGTCAACTCTAAAGAAGCTGTAAAGAAACATAAAGACACCATAAAGAAAGCAGATGTAAACTGATTACTGTGTAAATACCAATAAGAAATGAAAATGAACAGTGCTACCATTTCACAAAAGTCCATCGTATACCAGAGTGAGATCACATCTTATCCATTGTGTTTGCTTGAAGGGACAATATAAAACATTCAGTCACGGCTACATCTGCTGTGGACATGCCGATTTGTCTCCTGGAGTATTGACGTAGTCCCTAAAGAGAGATTTTACAGTTTAGCCCAGGATAGCCCCTTCAGATTATGTATCTTGAAGGTAAAAAAAGCTTTTAAAAACTTATTTTTCCTTTTTTTAAAGGGGCATGTGTAAAAAGTGCTTAGTGGGTAGAGCCTACAAAATTATTTCATGGGGTAACAAGCAAGCTAACTAGTTTTACTCAACCTAAAAAGTAGTTCAAATAAATTATTTTCTTAATCAAAGTAATAAATTGAATAAAACTAGTTTTATTGCTTGTTACGACATAAAGTGTTTTTTTTTTTAGGTTCTACCAAAGAAGTACTGTTTACAGAGTAGTACCTGAAAGTAAGTACTCAGTAACAACAAATCTAAAGATAGCAAGGTAGAAAGTCAGTTGTCCTCTGGCTGAAAAACAGCGTAATCTTTAGCGTAATCTGTGCTGAATGAAGAATTCTGTGCCGGCTACTGAATATTGCACAACACAACAAATGACACAACACATATCAGAATGTCTCTGTGTCTGTCTCTGTGTCTGTCTCTTTCTCTGTCTCTGTCTCTGTGTCTGTCTCTGTCTCTGTGTCTGTCTCTGTTACTGTGTCTGTCTCTTTCTCTGCTTTAGCTTTGCTAATATTACTGGTTAAAATAACAATACACATGTAGGCAACACAGCGAGAATGAAGAAGTGGAAGAGTTGTTGGTGGCATTTCACCATCTTCCTCCTTCTTCTCTGACATGACAGATGCCATATGTTGTCATGAGTAGAGATGGACCGATCAGCGTTTTTGAGGCTGATTCCGATCACCGATCACCTTTCAGCGCGATCCGCCGATACCGATCGAGGGCTGTGTATTCAGCTGTGTGGTGTCTCTTAAGTGCTGTATCAGATTAATATCAGATTAATATCAGATTAGTATATTAAATATCTTTGTTTTGGTTCCCACGAGACACACTGATGTTACAGATGTTACAGAACGTCCTGGAAGAGTCTGAGTCTGGACGATGTTTTCTATCAGTGCATGCTATGAACGCCATAAACTGTTCTCACGAGGCCGCTGCTTTAGTCAGTCTGTGGAAAATGGAAGGGTATGTTTTCCCACCTAGTGGTTCAGATAGGAATTGCAGGGAGCTGCCTGGAGGGGGTTTCACGGAGGTCTCCTCTTGCTGGATGAAACACTAGCTGGAAATACAAATTAGGCTCATCTGTTTAACACCATCGATCGGCTCTTAGGATCGGCTAAATTGGAGAAATATGAGTGGATCACTGATCACATATTTTGATAAAAAATCGGCCGATACCAATACATAGCTGAGCGATCCTTTGTTGTCATGACATGTTTATGATATGGTTACGTCAATGTTATTTAGCACGATTCGAGTGTTACTTCACATTCACAAATCCCATTTACAAAAATTTTCCAAACCCTCAACTGAATGGGTATATAGGAAATCAAATGTGGTTTTTATATGACACTGTGCAAATCACTCTTTTCTAGACCTTTATTTTCAAGAGTGCTGGTTCATTTATTCTTTTTGCTTTCCTGTCAGTGTGGTGCTTAGAGAGAGCAGTGTATCCCATTGGAAACCATTATGAAAGCCATCAGAGCAGCCCAGCAAGACTCCACCACAGCTATAAATATTACATTCTACTGTATCAGCATTATGCTTCTAACCGACGTGCTACCAACACTTGCTGCCTCTGAGTCTCCCTCTGATGAACACACATGATGCTACAACACAAAAGCACCCCTTTCTTATATCCAAACACAGACAGATACAGAACCCTAAGATCACATGGGTTAAAAAAATTCTGATTATGTATCTTGAAGGAGAGAAAAGCTTTTAAAAACTTATTTCTTTTTCATATGGAAAGCTACACAATGCTACCAGACGGATAAAACAACGCAGGATGAAGAGGCTCGTATGATAGATGGCTACTGTGCTGCATT
Source organism: Megaleporinus macrocephalus (assembly GCA_021613375.1). Classification (NCBI taxonomy): domain Eukaryota; kingdom Metazoa; phylum Chordata; class Actinopteri; order Characiformes; family Anostomidae; genus Megaleporinus; species Megaleporinus macrocephalus. The sequence goes on from CM038715.1 coordinate 3,196,455, forward strand.
CCTGAGCCTCCGTTCTAACGCTCCACAGCCACTGGTGATGGGTGTATACATCTATTAAGATGTTACGACAGCAAGCCTGGAAAAAAAGGGAACACTTCATCTGAATTCATTATTAATGGATCTATATCTTATGTTTAGGGCCAAGGACACAATCTGTATCACAATGCAAATATCTATCATTAAACACTGACAGTTCATTTGTCCTGTGATGGAAAGAAAAATGTTTTCCACTGACAGAGTGGCCCACAGTGCTTTATCTACACACACTTGAAAAGCAATTTCTAGACAAATGCATGTTTGCCACAACTAGAGAAAGCTGTATTTGTTTTCATCTGTTGTGACTCTACTTTGAAGCAATTGAAGACTGTAATACAACTACAGAACACAGAAAAATGGCCACAGTGGATGCTGCTTTTAAAGCATTCATTTTTTTAAATAATGGTCTAACAAGAAGGACAATGTATAGCTTGTTTACTTTCATGAATGCATGTATTTATAATGTGTGCTCAGGAAGTATTGGTGGGGTGGAAAGTAAGTTGTGCTCTGTAAAATGTGGTTTGATGGTTTAATCTAAAAAGTTTTTATAAGGTAACAAGCAACTGAACTAGTTTTACTCAACTCAGCAAAATACTATGTGTTACTGTGTACAGATCCAAATGAAATATATGGTTAAAATGTATTTAGAAAACTTGGAAATGATCCCTGTTCAAAGAAAAGCAAGTATTTCCAAAATGGCAACTTTACAGCAGAGGACAAAAACTTTTACTTTCAATATCCACAGAATGGTAGGAGCAGACATACGGAGGTTTGGGGTGGGTCTTTTAAATTTAGAGCTTCAGTCAGAGACGCAGGTGGTCTTCTTTGGAAGGCGGCCCCCCAACACTCTGATCTTTATGTGCTGTGTTCGTAACTCTGTAGTTCAAGCCAAGTTTTCCTCTTCTTCCAATTACTGACTCCCTCTAACTGAACATGTTATTCTAGTCATTTTATATGTTTATTGTCGTTTTGCTTGTAATTAGTTTCAATGTGTCTGCGGTCGCACCAGAAGTTCTAACACAAAGTAAACAAAGATGGACGCCTTACCTGAGTACCTTACCTGAGTTAACTGAGCATCTTACATTCTGTTATGTACTTTTAATGAACTTACAACTAGATCAGTCATGTTACTCTCTTTTTGGATTTAAGTTAGGCCTCATTTTCAGGGGATTACAGGTTTGGGCTCTGGTGGCACCAGGGCTGCCCTAAAAAAGAATCTGTATAAAATACCAGGAAGTTGAATAAAAATGATAAATGTAAACGATATATTCTATATTGTCTATCTGAGATGCAAAAAATTACATTTTTCATGAATTCTAGTGCCTTCAGGGTAAACCAACAAACAAACAAACAAACACACTGTAATAAGTTGACGTTTAATTTATATTGAGTTGACTCTTCATTACAATGTCAGATATCATTGCTATTGTTTTTTTGTTTTTTTTGCCCTTTATGATGAAAGGACCAATCAAAAAGACACTTAATGATCTGGAATGAATTATTTATCTGTTAACTTAAGTTAAAAATGAAGAAAGTTGTTTATTTGTTATTCTGTAAAATGTCTTTAGCGAGACAAGGTTTTATTCCAACAGTGATGATAAGTTACCTCTGACCCCAAACACCCTTTGTACCTTCTTTTGGTGTTAACGATTGCAACATAATAACAAAGACTATTCATGTAATTAAACAGATTCAAACTGATGTGATGTTATCAGACAGATATTACCCTTCTTCCTGCCAGCTGGTTTTGTGTGTATAAATCATAGAACTATTAATTTATTTACTGTTTTGGCAGCGATATGCCATAATATATATATATATATATATATATATATATATATATATATATATATATATATATATATATATAGCATAAAACACCTCACAGTGAGAGAGAGAGAGAGACTGGCTACAGTACAGCCTCCACATGGTGGGGTTAGTTCTAACACAGATACAAGTAAACAGACTCTCTTTTTTTGGAACTATACTATACATACTACCCATTACTATAAACATACTATATATGTAATATGTTATTTTGGTGTAATGTGCTTTTCTATAAAATATTTTAGAGATGTCAAAGTTATTGCATCATTAACATAATATTAACATGCAAACAATAAACTATTCATCCCAATTTTTTAATGCATTGTCCCATCTTGACCTTACAAGCCTTCTTAGTTCCACAAAGCTAAGCTTTGCTTGTCATTTGTCACATTTATTTGTAGCATTAAATGTTTTTCTATCTCAAATGTACAGACATTTGAATACAACTGCTGCAACATTCAAAACAAAATACAATAAGAAGCCAGAGTCAGCCATGTTGTAGTTTAAGCCTAAACAGTCTAGCTGCTGTTGATGATTGGTGAGTGTTGAGTATTGTTTGATCTCTTGATAAAACCAAAACATTCATACAATGAAAATAATGTTATTTAATTATGGAAAGTAATAAATACATTCCACTTAAGCCATGCATTTGGTTATAGTAAAGTTCCCTGTTTTAATTGATGGGAAACAAATTTTCTTTAGGGCGAAATAAGATAAACTACAGACTGACTGCACAAAATAATGTAAATAATTCTTTTTATTGTAATTTTACTGTATTTAGAGATACAACTGTACTAAATTTATTGTGTTTTGCATCAGAAAACTTGACTGTAACGTCAGATACGCCCCAGAGTTAAAGAAGTGAACGTGTCAAAAAACAAATGATGTGGTTTTTATTTGATGTTGCTGTCAAGCTTTTCACAAATCGCTCCCGAATGAAGTAACGGCTCACCATAACACTTTCAAAAGTGCTGCAGAAATGTGTTTAGAACCTAAACATCTGGATTTATCCATCATGATGTATATCATACATCACTCATGCACCAGTGTCTTTGTTTCAAGTTTCTATGCCATGCAGGGAAACGTCATAAAGATGTATTATCTCTGTGACTTGTTAAACTTTTTGTTCTGTCTTATCTAAACGACCAAGATTAGGAGTGCAAACAGCTTACAGTTCCTTTTAGAGTGACCCAGGTGTGAGTTGCAAAGCGCTGCTCATACCTCTCTCTCTCATCTGGGTGAGCGAGTGTGCAGTTAATTAAGGGTGTAAATGTTGGTGGAGAATGGAGAATAGCCTCATAAAATCTCTCTTAGCTCAGCAGAAAGGCTCATCAGAGACAGAGCAATGTCAACTTTTACAGGAGGGCGTGTGGGGGAGCATCACGGAGGAAGAGCTATCATGATTACACACTACTCAAGTGGAGACACCAAGATATAGTGATAAGGAATCCAACACTGCATCACTTCAATTAAGCCTAAATGCCTGAAATTAACACCAGAACTGGTGCAGAAACTCGTGCACCTCATTTCATAAAATATCAGAAAATAAACTGCAAGGCTCCTCTGCTAGACGCTCGTAGTGAACTGTATAAACATTTACACTTATTCACCACAAAAATAAAAACTGTTTAGCACACCTGAATAGCTCATTGTTTTAAAGATTGGGGGTATTTTATGTTAATTTAGGGTTAAAATGATAATAGTAATGTTTAATAGTAATGTTTAATAGTAATGTTTAATAATAATGCTTAATAGTAATGTTTAATAATACTGTTTAATAGTAAATGCTCATAAAAAAGTAGTGTACAAGACTGTGTGAGTGTGAAACAGTGGTCATTTCTGTTTTATACACTCCAGTATGTTTTATTGGTCAGCAGCTTTCAGTATCTTCGATATTCTTTCTAAATTAAGTTCTGATTTTGAATAGAACATTCTGGTTTGTTATTTTACAGGATCCTAGTATTATTTAAACATGAAAAATCTTTGAATGTGTTATAATTTAATATTGTTTGTCTAATACAAATACTTGAAAAACAATATATATTTTAAGGGGGTAGTAAATTGCCCATGTGTGGAAATAAACCATAAAATCACACATTATCTATAAAAACATTTGTATTTAAACCAAAACTAAACAAATCCAACCTACACTTAGTCATACATAATGCTTTATTTACACTGTAAAATCAGTATTATTATTTGAAATCTATAATAATTTCACCGCAATAAAAGATTTTACAATATTTTTAAAATATTGCCTGCTGCCTACAGTTCCAACTTCTGTACAATCTGGACTGTATATCAGTGTATTTGCTAGCTGTAAGGAATCTTCTAGGCAGATGACATTGTAGCTTAAACAATACGGGTTAATTGACTAGAAATGCACACAAAAGTGGATAAATTAGTTGGAAGTCTGTACTTTATAAAAATATAAATAAAATAATATATGTTTTAAATATAATATATGCAATCAAAAGTCACCAGATGGGATAAAAACTTTAGTATATATTTTTTGTTCTTTATTCATAAATGTGTGTTTTATGTTTCTAATTGTATGAATTTTGAATATATATATATATATATATATATATACCTATCTATGTGCTTGTGAGGTCCACTGAAATAGCCAATGGCATGCCAGCATTCTGTTTGTGTACATTCATTGGCAGGTTTGGGAAATTCTCTCAAAAGGTTATGCTAAACCCTGGAGCAGAACTCTTCCTCCTCTTTTCTCAGATGAAGAACAGAGACTGTGGCCACAAAGTGAATAGGTCTTGGTCATAATCTATATGTTTGTTTATAATTTTCATTTTCCTGCAAAACAAGAAACCTACCGGTCTGCCTTCACTTGTGAGCAGGAGTTATCTGCTGCTGGAAGTTCTGAATGAATGTTCCTAAATCTCCTAATGTTCTGTATGTATAGAGGGGTTAATTACAAAACTAAAACTGTCTCAGTAATCCTGAAGACCTGTGGTTGATAAATACAAACAGCAATTCAGCAAGTAACAAAACCAGAAAATGCAGGTTCTTTGTCTCAAGGTATAGTGTGCATTGCCATGGCAACATTAACAAAAAAGTTTGTTCCAATGAAGAATGTATGATTGAATGATTCCCTCCTTAATGTTAAGATATCTGGACTAGAGATGGACCGATATGGGTTTATCTGTAGCTGATGCTGATGCTGATGTTTGGAGGTCAGGGTGAGCCGATGGCTGATATGTGCTGCTGATGTTTAGAGCTGATATCTAGAAGTTTCTGTTTATTTACTGATAAAATGTCTCACTAATAATAACAAGAAGTGGATCCACAACATTCCTGAACTTAACATCATTTACTGAACTCTGAGAGAGAGAGAGAGAGAGAGAGAGAGAGAGAGAGAGAGAGAGAGAGAGAGAGACTGATATGCTGTAATGACTCTCTTTATTCTTTCTATAGTTCCGTTAGCCTCGAGTGCTGGAAGCTGAGTAGTATCTGAGTAATACCTGAGTAATGTCCGAGTAATGTCTGAGTAATGTCTGAGTAATATCTGAGTAGTATCTGAGTAGTATCTGAGTAGTATCTGAGTAATGTCTGAGTACTATCTGAGTAATAACTAAGTAATATCTGAGTAGTTTCTGAATAATATCTGGGAAGCTCTGCTCCGGAGAGACTCTCTGTGTAACAGTAACGTGTTAATGTGTGTATTACACTAGAACAGTTAGCTTTAGCCCCGGAGCTAATGTGTGTATTACACTAGAGCAGTTAGCTTTAGCACCGGAGCTAATGTGTGTATTACACTAGAGCAGTTAGCTTTAGCCCCGGAGCTAATGTGTGTATTACACTAGAGCAGTTAGCTTTAGCCCCGGAGCTAATGTGTGTATTACACTAGAGCAGTTAGCTTTAGCCCCGGAGCTAATGTGTGTATTACACTAGAGCAGTTAGCTTTAGCACCGGAGCTAATGTGTGTATTACAGTAGAGCAGTTAGCTTTAGCCCCGGAGCTAATGAGTGTATTACACTAGAGCAGTTAGCTTTAGCACCGGAGCTAATGTGTGTATTACACTAGAGCAGTTAGCTTTAGCCCCGGAGCTAAGCAGTACAACATCCGCTCTGGTTCACGTCTACGGCGGAACTAGAAACACGTAACCGCCTCATTAAAAAACTCACTGTTCACTATTAATTGTTCATTTTCACTAGTTTAACTGAACAGTTACACAGGTTTCGGTCTGGAGTCCTTCACATGCGGCAGCAGCACGTTCCACCACACCAATAACGTGGGGGTGCCAGCAGATGTGCCTGACTTTACATTGATGCTGTGAAACACTGATATCGGTTGATAATGGTATATGAAAAATGGCAAATATCGGCCCGATATATCGGCCGATCTCTAATCTGGACCCTATGAGGTGTCAGTATACAGTGCTTTTCAGCCCTTTTCAAGCCCTGTCTTACATTTCAGCAGGTTATTAGCAAGCTCTTAATGAGCTGACTCAGATGTGTCCGAACAGGGAAAGCACAAAAACGTGCAGCTCACTAGTGACCAACGTTCAACAGCATGTTTTTTGGTAGCCAGATGCTAATTGCACTTCAATACAGAATGACGCTGCAGTATTTTTACTTCTACTTCTTGGCACCTGACAAGTGGAGTTTAAATTTGAATTTAAAAGAAGACTAGATAAAGGTATTAAGTCTTTTAAGATGCAAAGCACCTCATGGAACTAGCATTCAACTAACTAACTGACTAACTAATACACTCAGTGTGAAAGTCAGTGAGACACTTATTAAGTAACACCGTCAGCCATTGGGTCATATTTAGCAGGCTGAAGACTCTCCACAAGGGGGCTTCTGATAACAAATCATTTTTTAAAAATGATGCTTTTACTCATATTTCTCACAACTCACTTTTTAGCAACTACATGGGAAATTTGAGCTATACGTTTTAGGTAGTGCGAAATGAAAGTGGTAGTCAAATATCCATTAAAAGGCTAGAAAGTGGTTTTCCCATGGCATTAGTCCAAACACATTTATTTGAAAAAAAAGCTGAATTTCTTCTTAAATGAACATGAATGCATGCACTAACCCATGTCTGAATTTAGATTCATTGGATATTAAGGGAGTGATTATGTGCAGGCTGTGGGGAGTGGAGGGTTTGTAGTGTGAGTGGTCATCATGATTGATGGTCCGTTGGGAGCTGCAGCCTTGGTGGCTATTGATTCGCCCTCCCTTAAGTATCTATTTATTCTCTCTTTCTCTCTCTCTCTTTCTCTCTCTCCCCTCCTCTGATCAGTTCATTTACATTTCAGCCAGTCACCGCTAGAAGCAATTAGCTCCACAGGTTCATTAGAACTTGCACTGACTCATTCATTTATCATTCACTGTGTGTATGTGCATGTTTGTGGTGTGTGTGTGTGTGTGTGTGTACAATGTGAAGTCTTTGCACTCAGTTAGGAGCTTGTTTTTGTGTAGTTTATTTATAATTATATGAAGTCTCATGTACATGTTTAGTTGTAAACATATAAAATAACTTGAACAAATCTGACATCTAGTCTAGTCTAACACTTTTGAGGATGATGTTTTAGAACTAATGTAATAAATATGAATATATGACATATGAATAATCTATCAACCCTAGTTTAGAAATCTAATTCTTAAATAAAGTGAATATTACAGATGGGAGAAAACCTGAACCATGCTATATGGCGGTTAGACCCGTAATGAAAACTTACAAATTTCTCGCTCATGGCTGACAATTTGTCTCCAAAGTTTATATTCCAAACTTTCAGTCAATATTGGATTAATTTTTGTGAGTAGAACAGGAGGTATTTTGATTATTGTTGTTGATGAAAACATCCATTAACAAAAGCAGAGTTTATTCAGGAGTACAGATTCAGAGCTGTTAGTTCCAAATGTAAATTGAATGTAAATGTAATTAATTGCATAGTGAGGTAATTATGTAATTACATAATGTTAACGCAGAATGTAAAATGACTGTAATTCATTCTGTAAATAAATATCTAATGAATGAAGTAAATACGTAATGAATAAATCAAGTACAAAAAATATTATGTTAAGTAAATGTAATGTTTAGTAATACAATCAGTCTTGACTTCTAAATCTTAAAAGGTATAAGAGAGAGAGGTAATGGCAGTGGTTCTTGAGTCTGTGTCGTGAGTCTTGTTGTGCCGGAAAGAAAAAATAATGATAAAAAAACAGAACAAGAGTTCAGATTTAAAGCTGTAACCATGTAAACTGAACATAAATGTCATGTATATATGTAATCACATCATAAGATACAAATAATTAAATAAACACAGAATGTAAATTAGATGTAAATGTTATTACTGTGTAATTATGTAATGCACATAGTTAAACTTCTTGCAAAAGAACACTATATAAATATTATAATATTTAGAAATTTATAAAAAGTTATAAATTTACAAGATCACAGATTGTGAATCCGTACACAAAAAATCTAAATTTGTGGACTGGTTTCTGGTACCAAATACACTAAAATACTCAAGTACATGAAATCTATAGTCATATTCTGCTATTTACTTGTATTACTACTAAGAATGGGAACTAAAATGCCAGTACACCTACCATGGAGTCCATTAAGTACAAGTTGGGGACCTTGGACCTCTGTACAGGAGCATAACCTCCTTCAACTGTTCCAAGTAATTTGTAGTTTGAGGTTTCAGGTCATCATAGTTCATTTGCATAAAAATATCAACTCAACTCGTCGTTAGTCGTCCTGCTGCCGTGATGGTTGGCGCTTGTTGCAAAATTGTGATTTTGAATCGTGTCCTTTCAGGAAATGACTGGTCACTTGTCGCTCTGTTGACTCCTAATGTGAACACACAGAAAGGGTTAATAAATCATCACATGATAGAGTGAGGTAATGTAATGGTCCTTGTATAGCGGCAGCTGCTGGTGGTTTGTGTATTAGGCACCACTAAACACAAACTTGCTGAGTTTTCAAACTCCTCTCATTGCATGCATATACACACACACACATGCACATACACACACACACACACACACACACACACACACACACACACGTGTGCACACACATACACTACCGCTCAAAAGTTTGGGATCACAGTGAAATGTTCTTGTTTTAATGGAGTATCTTCTTCCTTAACACAACAATGGACTGACGGGTCTCTAAAGAAAGTTGTTTCTTTCTGGTCATTGTGAGTCGGTCAGCAAGCCATCAACTGCTGATCTTCAGATACTAAACTAACCTAGAATGTTGTTCCCTTTTATACTCACTTATTAGTAGAATGTTTTTCAGCTGTGATCACAATTGAGCAAGAGTGTCCTAACAACCAATTAGTCCAATAACATCCTTAACTTGGATTGGTGGTCGTACCAGGAGATTTAGACAGAGGACTGAGAATTACTGATAATAGAACTATATGTAAAATAAGCCTCTATACAAAAATAGACTTTAATACAAACATTTATATTCTTTAAAAATCATCTGATACACTTACATTAATTGTGAAATGGACAGTATTGTTTGTGAATTAAATGAAAATTGATCCTAAATGTTTGAGCGGTACACACACACACACACACACACACACACACACACACACACACATACACACATACACACATACACACACATACTAAAATGCACCCTGAATGATTTTTGGGGGGTGCCTACTAATCCCTTACAGGTTTATTAATGAACTGTTCATCTCAGGATGTATTACTGAGCTTGTGTGTGTGATTTGCTAGCTGGTTCTGTATGTAATGAATCAGTAAACAGTTAATACAAATTTGGGCAACGGGTTCTTCGGTACCAGTAAAACTGAAACACTGAGAACTCAACGTCATGCAACAAAACGAGTACGTAACATCATCAGCATAGACTGGATAGCTCACTAATTACATTGTGTTTGGCCATGCTGTCAGTTTGGAATAGGAGTCAGAATTAGAGTCAGAAATGACAACAGGTCACAACATAGATTTACACTTATAAGTAATTAAATATAGAATATACTATATAAACACAAACTGGAAAGTAGACAAAGATACTGGAAATAATATGGATGTGCAGCAGGGACAATGAAATACTGAAATACATATATATGGTATGTACATTTAAAATAAAGAAATGAATAAATATAATAGTAAATGTAAACATATTCATAAAATATGTACTGCAGCAAGTTGTCGAAGGAAGCACTGCTGGACCTTCTTCATAATTACATTGCTGTTTGTGTCCCATTTGGGATTCTGCTGTATGGTGGGCCCCAGGACTTGTTGTCATGTGCCAGTAAAGCATGTCATTAATGTTAAATGCAATTATTTCAGTTCTTTCACAGTTCAGTTAACACTGGCATTTCTAAATATAAATATAATCTGGCATTACGCTAACTGTTTGCTACGATTGCTGTAAAGTTTCTAATGTTTTTATACAATTAACAGGTTAACCGTTGCTCAGTATACATGTTATACATATTTTGCTTTATATATTGCAGTTGTGAATCCTTAGAGATGCCACAGCCATCTGAGTATACCCCCCCTCCCCTCCCCTCTCTTGGATGGTCAACCTTCTTCTTATATCACATAGCATGATGCTAACCAACATGGGTGTCTGTTTGCTGATGTAACAGAAGTGAGCAGTTAGCATTCTGCTTGTAGCATGTTGAGCTGTTCAGGCATGTTGATGTGACTTCATATCAGCAGCAGTTCAAAGAGATGAGCAGTCATTCCCAACGCTGGTCCTGGACGACTCTCTGTCCGGCACATATTTGTGTTTTCCTGGTAAACACTAAAAGATCAGAGGTTTTCCAGGGTCAGGGTTCGGAGCTAACAAAGTTTGAATTCCTCCACTCTGCAGTCTCTTCAGTCTCACATGCTGAGCTAAGCTGTTCAACAAAACTGTTCTCAGGTTGGGCTGCGCTCTCTGTCCAGCCTCTCGCATTATCAGCGCATGGTTGATGAAATGATCTACTAAGGTTACTCAGATTTCATTTGAAAGTTGTTGTGTTCTTTGACCAGAACTCCTCTACCAGCTCTACCTCTATCTCTCACTCTTCCTCCCCTCTCATTCTCACCCTCTCTCTTCCTCTCTCTGCAACATCTTCCATTGTTGTTGTAAGAAAGGTACTCACCTGTGGTCTTTATTTAGAGCTTACTTCCTGATTGAAGTCGTAACAATTAATTTGATATATAAACATGTGACTTTATGTGAGATTGTCGTGTGTTATGAGGAAAACCGTGTTCAGTGTTTTTAAAAAGAGACATTTTAAATTGTAAACTGTGTGTAAAGCAGAAAACGAGTTTAGAGTTTTGGAGACTTGAGAAGAGGTTTTGCTCTCTGTGTCAGTTTAAGTAATTGTAAATGGAAAATAACTGTAAGAATTAGTTCCTTGGGAAAGATATGAAATAAACAGTTGAAGTGTTGACATATCTTCAAGCCTGCAGTGGCAGATTTCAGACAAAGACAGGTTTTAAATATACGAGGACAACAAGGAACACCTGGAACTGGAGGAACCACAAACACAGCACAGGTGAGGGGCGGAGACACAAGGATCACGTGACAATGTCAGATACACCTGGCCTGGGGCAGAGGAATGTAAACAAAGACAGACACACATGACAAAGACATGACTAGATAAACAGGGACACAGACAGGATGTGACACACTTTTGATGTCATGAAGACTCCCACCCCATACAGGAGACTCTAGCAGCTCTTTCAGAGACAGCCTGCTTACACACACACACACATAAACACACACACACACACACTACACACACACACTACACACACTACACACACACACACACACACACACTTAAACTCTACACACTACTCCCAGCTGACCACATACACACACACACTACACACACACACACTTAAACTCTACACACTGCTCCCATCAGACCACATACACACAGCAGACTACACACACACACACACACACACACACACACACACACACAAACACACTTAAACTCTACACACTGCTCCCATCAGACCACATACACACAGCAGACTACACACACACACACACACACACACTTAAACTCTACACACTGCTCCCAGCAGACCACATACACACAGCAGACTACATACACACACACTTAAAAACTACACACTGCTCCCATCAGACCACATACACACAGCAGACTACACACACACACACACACACACACTTAAACTCTACACACTGCTCCCAGCAGACCACATACACACAGCAGACTACATACACACACACTTAAAAACTACACACTGCTCCCAGCAGACCACATACACACACACTTAAACTCTACACACTGCTCCCATCAGACCACATACACACAGCAGACTACACACACACACACACACACACACACACACACACACACACACACACACACACACTTAAACTCTACACACTGCTCCCAGCAGACCACATACACACACACTTAAACTCTACACACTGCTCCCAGCAGACCACATACACACATACACACACACACACACACACACTACACACACACTTAAACTCTACACACTGCTCCCAGCAGACCACATATACACACTTAAACTCTACACACTGCTCCCAGCAGACCACATACAACACAGCGGACTATATACACGCACTTAAACTCTACACACTGCTCCCAGCAGACCACATATACACACTTAAACTCTACACACTGCTCCCAGCAGACCACATATACACACTTAAACTCTACACACTGCTCCCAGCAGACCACATACAACACAGCGGACTATATACACGCACTTAAACTCTACACACTGCTCCCAGCAGACCACACATACACACACACACACACACATACATGCACACTTAAACTCTACACACTGCTCCCAGCAGACCACACATACACACACACACACACATACATGCACACTTAAACTCTACACACTGCTCCCAGCAGACCACACATACACACACATGCACACACACTTAAACTCTACGCACTGCTCCCAGCAGACCACACACACACACTTAAACTCTACACACTGCTCCCAGCAGACCACATACACACACTTAAACTCTACACACTGCTCCCAGCAGACCACACATACACACACATGCACACACACTTAAACTCTACACACTGCTCCCAGCAGACCACATACACACACTTAAACTCTACACACTGCTCCCAGCAGACCACATACACAGCAGACTACATACACACACACTTAAACTCTACACACTGCTCCCAGCAGACCACATACACACAGCAGACTACACACACACACACTTAAACTCTACACACTGCTCCCAGCAGACCACACATACACACACATGCACACACACTTAAACTCTACACACTGCTCCCAGCAGACCACATACACACACTTAAACTCTACACACTGCTCCCAGCAGACCACACACACACACTTAAACTCTACACACTGCTCCCAGCAGACCACATACACACACTTAATCTCTACACACTGCTCCCAGCAGACCACACATACACACACACACACACACACATACACACACACTTAAACTCTACACACTGCTCCCAGCAGACCACACATACACACACACACACACACATACACACACACTTAAAAACTACACACTGCTCCCAGCAGACCGCATACAACACAGCGGACCACATACACACACTTAAACTCTACACACTGCTCCCAGCAGACCACATACACACACACACACACATACACACACACTTAAACTCTACACACTGCTCCTAGCAGACCACACATACACACACACACACACTTAAACTCTACACACTGCTCCCAGCAGGCCACATACATACACACTTACAGAAAATATTATTTTTTCAGTGTAACATAATATTTTTTCAATCCTCCTGTGCAATTAGGAAGCAATGTGCAATTTTTTCTAAATACAATATTAAGAGTTCTGACCTTTTATTATTTATATTGTATATACTGTACTGTTTATTATTTATAGTGTATATACTGTACTGTTTATTTAACTATTGTTTGTACTGAGTGCCTTGCTATCTATTTGCTGCTGTAACTCTGTGAATTTACCCCACTGTGGGACTAATAAAGGATTATCTTATCTTATCTTAAGGTGCTAAATGAAGTGTATATAAATAGAAAATGCAGATATACTGGCATAGATTACACTGCCAGGTAACAACATACGTTTAAACAACACATAAATCGGTTAGACAAGTAGCCAACATGCTGCCATGAACAGTCTACAGTTATAACAAAGTAATGTTAATTATAACTAAAAACCTCATTAAATCATTATTGCACACCTAAAAATGGCATGGTCTACCACCCAATTCGTTTACACACCTTACACGCTTATATATAAATATCAGGACAACAGAGCTGAAATTCTAATCTAGCACAAATTCATCGTTTGATCTCAAACCCACATTTTTTCAGTGTACAGTGAAAAACAAATGAATTGGTCTTACTGTTCTTCGGGAAGACACTGTGTTACATAACAGTCTCACTGCATTAATCTAAGCTGAGTGCAAGTTTATAACAGTTGTTAAAATCTACAATCACAAGTTCACATCACAAGAAACAGAGTGAGAGTTTTTTCCAGTTGCATATAAATAGAAGAATGCAGTAAAAGCATGATTTGTGAAATATCATGAAAAAAAGCATATAACTAATTTTTTTTTTATTTTATTCAATTTACAATATTATTATACTTTATATACTTTGTTTATTTTTTATTTCTTTTTTGTGATCTTTATCTACTGGTGAATGGAGGAGCAGCAAGGTGAGAATTTCATTGTACAGTGTAACTGTATCTGCTGTGCATATAACAATAAAACTACTGAATCTTGAAAACAACAAAACACAGATAAAGCAAAACATCTGACTGCTGCTAGAACCTGCTTAGAAGGCAGCAGTGAGTCATGTTTGCTAATTTGAGCTCAAGTTGCTAAATGTGAAATCTAAAGCAGACTAAACAGTTCATTTAGCCATTCAGACTCTGTTGCTCATGTTGTCCTAATAAAGACTTTTTTAAAGAAGTTTTTATTACAATTATTTATTTGGTATTTAATCTTCAGGTAAAATGTGATCGTGACAGGCCCACTTTCAGGAGGTACAGTCATGTGTTAGCAGGATGGCTAAAGACCAAAGTAGAAAGGGAAAAAAAAGTTGAAAAAAGAAAACACATTGCATCCACTTGCACATGCACACACACACACACACACACTTCTCACACACAGCCGCACTTCTATTCCTCCAGGTCAGGAAGAAAAAAAATGAAAAACATCATTTATTTTGTACTTCCGTGGTAATTTGCTTTTTTCTTCCCTTTTCACAGGAATTCTCCATTTCCTTATAAAATGAAAATTCATCTAGAATTACATCTTATGTCATTATTATGTTTATTAAGCGTGGATGATGTATATGGGTGGCGCTGGCGCACTGCTGAGAGCTTAATGATGCATAAGATTAAGCTGAAGCGCTCAGCTGTGCTGCTGCTTTCCTCTGATACACACACACACACACACACACACACACACAAACTCACACTCACATAGACTCTCACACACACTAACACCTGCTCTCACACACACCATCACGTATACTAACTCGTGAATTTCTTACTGAGGTTTTTACCACAGAAACTTTCTGTAAGATCTGATGTTGAACATCATCCTATTTATTTCCTGTAATATCTTCATCTTCCTCTTCTCTTCTACTCTTTTTAGTTAACATTAAAATAAAATCTCTTTTTATTTTAGTTACAATGTCGCAAAGTTCTAACGCAGGTATATAAACGAAACGCAGGAACGTTTAAACATCATGATGAAACAAAAACAGCAAAGTTACAAACAATCAGAGAAGATGAGTCACAGTGCTTGTAGGCCAATGCTAGCATTGAAGTATGTTTTTCGATGGTTTGGAGGTCTCCCAGTATCAGGGTCTCCACAAACAATAATCTTCTGATTTAGTCCTGTGGTGTGGCGAGTCTTTAATCCAGTCTGCCCGGACTGGGAATCACTAATGAGAGCCGAGCTGGCGGATCGTGTCAGTGTGTATGGAAAAAGTTATGAGCATGTTGGGAAAATCACCTAAATACTTTGATTGAAAGAATTCACTCATTGATAAAACTTATGTAGTTTGAATAAAAGTAGTTCATTTACCGCATAAAGGCATTTTTTACAGTGATGCTATGGAGAAGAAGGATACGCTTGTTGAGGTGTAGCAACAACATACATCTCTATATAATGTGTGCTGTGAAACACACCACAACAGAAACTGAAGCTGGCTTTTTCAATGTTCACGAGACACTCCTGTGAGGGTTCGCAAATCAATCGGGACTCTTGTTGTTGTGCTCTGCTTTGCTGAAATTATGTGTTCGGTCTGTCATGTTTTCAACATTGGTGTTCAAAACTTGTAATTTGGGCCAAGAATGAGCAAAGTGGTCCGTATGTGCTTTAATGTTTCAACTGATCAATACGATATGCTATAGCTGGACTATTATTAACTCTAATCTGCGTAGTATAGTATAAAAATAAGACCAGATTAATGTGTTCAAACTCTCTGCCTCCGATAAGCATATGGGCTTCTGCAGATGCTAGTCTTATTTTGGATTTAAAAACATCTATCAAGCATGCATGTCTAATATCCTCTGCAATGCTATTTAAGAACGTTATTTAAGAAAATGATCCTCCAGAAACTGAGCTAGAAGAGATCCTAGTCATCTGCAGAAAGCCTGCCTCTGCTAAGCAAAGTGGTCTGGATGGTTTGCAATGGTAACTAGAAAAGTTCATTTCCTGGGAAACGCAGGATGATAGCGCAGCGTGAGCAGTTTGAGAAACAAGGGATGGATAAATGATAAATAGAGGAGTGCGGGTATGTCTATGGATTAGTGCTTGTTCTGAGTGATGTAGATGCAGTAGATGCAGTTTGGCGGCTGTAGGTTAAATGAATTCGTAATGTATGAGTGCCCATAAAAATGAATGGGACTCTATGGGGGGAAAAGGGATGAAAAAAATGACAAACAGACGAGTGAAGCCGGTCAAGCAGAAGTACCTTAGATGGGCATGCATTTTTCCATCTTATTCATTCTCTATGGGAAAACATTTCAGATAAAATCAGAGGTTTTTTTTTGAATCTGTGCATCCAATCAATATATACGACCTTTTTTCACAATCATTTGCAAAGTGGAATCACAATTAAAAGCTTTACACACCATAAAAAAGCTTCATAGTCAACGTGGAACATAACTGGAAGCCAGTGTAAACTAAGTAGGGCCGGAGAACCGTGCTTAGACTTTCTTTCCTCGTAAACTGTTTCAAGTTTATTTATCATTTGCACATCATGTCAGCACATACATGCATTAAAATGCTGGGGGTGAGGCTCAGATAATAACTCTACAGCAGGGCAGCATTATATATATATATATATATATATATATATATATATATATATATATATATATATATATATATATATATATATATATATAGTAGAACAGTGCAAACATCCAATAAATAGAAAATAATGAAGTAAAAATAAGCTAGAATATATACAAAATAGTAATAAATGAAATATACAAAGGAATATACAAAACATATACATAAGATATACAGGAGGACATATGTAGAAACTTTGCATAGGCAGGTTATCTAAGAAGATATATCTATTCAAAGTGACTTAGTGATATTGTCCATCAGAATAAATAATATAATAGTATAATATAATATAATATAATATAATATAATATAATATAATATAATATAATATAATATAATATAGCAGCGATATCAGAATAAATAATATAATATAATATAATATAATATAATATAATACAATATAGTAGCGATATCAGAATAAATAATATAATAGTATAATATAATATAATAATATAATATAATATAATATAATATAATTATAATTAATATAATATAATATAGCAGCGATATCAGAATAAATAATATAATAGTATAATATAATATATAATATAATATAATATAATATAATATAATATAATATAATATAATATAATATAGCAGCGATATCAGAATAAATAATATAATAGTATAATATAATATAATATAATATAGCAGTGGACGGTATTGGGGTCTTTCAAGCTCACAGTTTGTTCAGAAGCTTGACAGCCTGTGGGTATTCACACAGTACATGGGACCTATCAGTGAGCACTATGTTATGTTTTCACTCCGCCTCACATCTTCTCTTCTCCTCCTCTCCTCTCCTCTCTCTTCCAATTCCTCTCATTCTCTTTCTCTCCCCCTGCTCTTTCCATAACTGTCACTGTTGCTGTGCCTCTGCCACAGCCTATGACAAAAACATTATCCTTCTGCTGCTAAACAATCCAATAAGGCTTTGTCTGCGGGGAGGAGGCTTTAACCTTTCCTCACAGCTCCCGGATGCTCCTTCCTAGGCACGTTCAAATCATTAGTCTCCCTAACCCCATCACAGCGCCTTCTATTAGCACAGGAGACCCCACACTGCCCCCGCCCAGCCCCAGCGGACGCCGCCGCCACAAAAAACTAATTCTGCTTTTAATAATGTGTCAGGAGGAGCCGAGGAAGTCATAAATTATGTTGCGGAGCGGCTCGGGAGCGAGAGGGAAAACCGGGCTGGGAGGGGAGGCAGAGAGAGAGAGAGAGAGAGAGAGAGAGTGAGAGAGAGAGAGAAAATCAAAGCCTCAAGTTTGACAAAGTTTTGTGGAAGATAAATAATAACTTACAGATGGGATTAGTTGTTATGTCATGGCTGAACAGGCCTGGAGAGCGCTCCCAATCAGTGAGGAGTCCAGAGGAGAAGCCTGTTGTCATCTCCTGTCCTCTCCTCCCTCTTCTTCTATTCTATTCAACCACTGTTTTCTTTCTTCTCTCCGATCAGCACAGATCTGTTTACCCTGCATTTTTTTTTACAGACAATGTGCAGACAATGCTTTTGAAACCAGATCTGCACCAGGCCTGACATTTCTCCTTGTCAAACCGAATGGATTACATTTCCCATTTTGTCCCTGTCAAAAAAAAATACAAAACAGGAATCTTTTTTTTTCTCCTGAGCACAACAGATGGTCTTTACAGGGTGTGAAAAAAACAGAGGATGAATGAACCAATAGAAATAGCCTATAGTTTATTCCAAAAATGGTCTGGAAAGAAATCTCTTTACACTCTTAACCTAAATGAAAGAATGCTTTTGCCCTCATCTGTTGTTTATTCTTGAAGTTTAAAACAATAGAAGTCATGTGCTGTAAAAATAATTACTTTGTGTGATTCTCTATGAATTATTCCTCACTCATAGCCCGATAAGTGAAAGCTGACTATATCCTGGTAAGACCTGGTAATTCATTTTTGTCCTCTGGAGGGGACATGAGTCTCCAAAAGATATTTCAAAAACTAAATAAGGTACCTCGCTAAAACCTGTTGTGCCATGTAGAGAGACTGAGGCAGAGATCATTTTGAAACATGTAAGCTCTGTAAACATGTAAATTCATTACTAATTTATTTTTAGTTAATTACTAATTGAATTTATTTAAAATTATTAGAATATGTTACATAATTGTACATTTAAAAATAGAACATTAAAGTTAAATGTAATAAGAGAAGTTGGGGACTATGTGTGGAAATTGTGAAACTTTGGTTCAAGGTTTGGAGAGATGAACACAGGTTTAATACAGGTTTAGCCTAAAACTGTTTAAACTGATTTATTTTATTAAAGTAATGGTAACCTTTGGAATAGGTTATGATTTGTTCCTGTTTATGTTCATAAACAGGGCATTTGAAATATTTCTCATACTGCCAAAAGTGGAAATGGCATCAAAAAAGGTAAACAATGTTTGTTTACTCAGTTTTCATTTACATTATTTTCCAGGATTGAGTTGGTGCTGATGTTGTTGAAGGGTTTTTGGTCTGATGCAGAACAGAAAACAAGAAATATGTCCTCAACAATGTCCTGATGTCCACTATAAAGACATATAAAGACATAAACATGCCATAAAAAATAATTTAAAATGTGTATATATATGTATATATACTAATATGTTACTACATAGTAAGTACATAATACCTATACAAGAAGAAACCGTGTTCTTGAAGGTAGAAAATCAGTGGATGCTCAGAGCCCAGCCAGTCGTGTTGTTTCTCTAAGGCTTGAATAGAACACGTACATGTCCAAGTGTTAGCACAGAGAATAAAACACACAAGTGTTTGAAATGATAGCCCTTAAAGGCTCTGTGTGGAGTGGGTGTGTGGAGTGGGTGCGTGGAGTGTGGGGTGGGTGTGTGGGTGGGAGTGGGCTATCAGCTGCAGGGTTGTGCTCTTTGTCCTTGTGTCAATATTCCACAAACGATCAACATGCATCATAATCCCCCAACCCCCGTCAGCTGCAGTCTAAAGCACCATCTCCATTAGCCCACAGCGCAGCAGCGACGTGATAAATGTCCCTGACCAAACGGAAGGAACCGCGTGAAATAAAGAGGCATGTTCCAACAAGTCCTGTCAAAATGGTATTGATTTAATCATGTGCAGAAACTCTCTCTCTCTCTCTCTCTCTCTCTCTCTCTCTCTCTGGGGCAGCACAGCATGCGGATGATCTGATATGCTGTGCGGAGGTGGACAGAGCAGAAGGAAAGCTGCATCGCTCTGTCTGCTCTTCCTCTTGCTGAGTTACCAGGTTATAAAGCACTCTGGGACTGATTTATGGATTTGTGGTCTTCTCGCCCAGTCTCAGGATTTCATTCTCTCTGTCTTTTGCTCTTTTCTTGATTTTATGCCTCAAAACTTTTGCACATACTGTGTTTTTTAGGACTAAAGACTGAAGTGTTGGAATGTAAACGTATATAAGTGTGTAATAAGCAATTAAAAAAAAAGAAAATGAACCAGGAAATACTTTCAGTGTAAGTTAATGGAACCCAGTTTTGCTCCATGCGATTTTGAAGCATTTCTATTGGTCCATTAACTATGAAACTTTCACAGGATATAAAGAGCAGCTGTCAGGTTCAAATCATCACGGAGGTGTGAGGTTTTCTTTGGACAGTGACAATACATTCATATTTCTATACTTTTTGGCACCTGTGTATTTGCTCTAATTTTTTCCAATAGAAAGATTTTTTGTGTTTTGTTGTGGCTTTATGAGTAATTTGAACCTCAACACAAAGTCATATGAATGCAGACCAAACTTGAAAATACAATGAATGTCGTTTCATCACAGACATCAACTGAGAGCAAAAATGACTACATGCTCTCAACTAGTGATTGTAGCTCTCTTACTCTCATACTACTAGGTTATGTTTCGAAGGGAACTGGATTACAGTGACCCGCTACTGACCGTGAAGGTTTTGGGAAGCAAGGTGGCATGCAGAGCTCCATGGGAAGAGCTGGACTAATACTAATAAAGACTTTAAAAGCTTATAAATAGATGTGGCTGTTTGCTTAACAATGCATAGATGTGCATTGGTTATTCCATACTGGGCTCTGGGGCTGGTTAGAAGGATAGAAATGCCATGTTGGTGCCTACTGTGACCTGCCTGCTATTTCTTCTCTGCAGCAGTCTTTCAATAAAAGAGCATTTGCTTAAAGCAGGATGTTTCTCACCTCACATTAGTGTCAGAAGTTTAATAGCCCCCCACAGCGAATTTTGTTGAGGAACGACACTATTACAAACTCAAAAGACCATCGACAAAAACCAAACACAGCTAAAGACCGCAGCACGGCAGGACAGACAGACTGTGGAGGAAACATTATGGGGAGGCTCCACAGTTGAGGCCAGCTGAAGGACAGTGAAAGGGCAGCAGTGAAGATGCCTGGATGGTGGCCGGCTGCTAAGACCTACAGGTAACCTACAGGCCACTCCAGTGATGCATTGAGGAAGCGCCTTGGTACGGCTGGTAGAAGCGAAGAGTCTGGGCTCCAGACTGGAACTATGGTTGGTTAGCAGAATCAATCTAGGAAAATGTGTAATTGGCACCAAAATCATTACCATTAATAATGTATCATGTTCACACATAATTAAAATATTATTTTTGACACCACTAATATATAATGCTAAAGGTTTTGTAGAGAGTTGATTAGGTGCTGAAGATAATGACATCTAAAGGAAAATACATTCTAAACTCTGATAGAAGAAACACTACTGGCAAAGTTAGAGGGAGAGAGCAGGAAAGTCTGAGCAAGCACTCTGTGTGTGTGTGTGTGTGTGTGTGTGTGTGTACTATCCCATTGTGGCCCTGACCTTGCCCTGTGTGGGTGAAATGCTCTCAGACTCTAATACCTCATCATATCCAGGTTGACTTTCAGCTCAGTGGGGGAGACCCCATAAAACAAAAGGACAACAGGCTAAATAAACCACTGTAAACACACACACACACACACACACACACACACACACACACATTTCTGTTAAAGCTACTGTACGTAGAGAACATAAGGGGTTAAATGTAGTCTAACATGAAGACATTCTGTAAATTTGACTACATTTAAATACAATTGTATTAGTGATTTAGTTTTATTAGCAGAAAATTATTATTGACTTTTTGCTAATTCTGCCAGGTCCTGCCCTCCTTAGATAATCGTGCCACATCCGTTAAACTTTCAGTTCGGGCTACTTAGTAAAACACAACAGTAACAGTAGCACAATGGAAAATTTTAACTGACTATACAGGGTGTTCACTGGAGAAACACCTCAGTGAGACGTGAAGAGAGTAATAAAGGAGGAAAAAAAGAAATATATAAATATATTTAAAAATAAATAAAGATTATGTAAACCATGTTTAAATCAAAAAGGGAATTCTTCAAGTGTCAGCAGGTTTTTATGTTCAGAACTGAAGAGGATAGATCTAAGAAACCTGCTCTCTTACATTAGCTAAGAACTTGTTTTACACGTCTTTTAATAATTTTTTATTTAACAGTAGAAATTACATGACACGCATGTGAATGCATTAACATTTAGCTTAATACAGTCAATGGCTAAGTTAATGAACACTGACTGTTAACTTAGCTAATTGATGTGACATTGTTCTGCATCGTTTTTTGTCATCAGACATCATATTAAAATGTGTATTAGCAAGTACAGATAGAGCTTAAACCTTCCTTACAGTCAGCATAATCCTTAGAGCCAGAAGTTAATAGTTTTGATACTGAGCTGTGAGCGGGATGACAGCAGGGATTTTGGGCCTCACCATGGTAGGCCTACGTAACGACTAACTGAGTAGCTTTAGCAACTTACAGTACTTTATAACAAGTCAAACACATTACTGTGGTAAATTATTGGATAACACACTTCACTTAAAATGTTTGTCAACAGCAATTTATTATAGTTGTATTGGAAAATGAACTGTGGAAAAATAATCACAATGTCTGATTTTTTTTATTGAAAAGGATGTAATCATTTTTCATCCACAGGGCATGTACAGGAGTAGACAGAGTTAGTTCATTGGTAGAGGTATAGAGATGGGGAGACAGGGCCTGTTTATTGGTAGAGGTATAGAGATGGGGAGACAGGGCCTGTTTATTGGTAGAGGTATAGAGATGGGGAGACAGGGCCTGTTTATTGGTAGGGGTATAGAGATGGGGAGACAGCCTGTTCATTGGTAGGGGTATAGAGATTGGAAGACAGGGCCTGTTCATTGGTAGAGGTATAGAGAATGGAAGACAGGGCCTGTTTATTGGTAGAGGTATAGAGAATGGAAGACAGGGCCTGTTTATTGGTAGAGGTATAGAGAATGGAAGACAGGGCCTGTTTATTGGTAGAGGTATAGAGAATGGAAGACAGGGCCTGTTTATTGGTAGAGGTATAGAGATTGGAAGACAGGGCCTGTTCATTGGTAGGGGTATAGAGACGGGGAGACAGGGCTTGTTCATTGGTAGAGGTATACAGATGGGGTGACAGGGCCTGTTCATTGGTAGAGGTATAGTGATGGGGAGACAGGGCTTGTTCATTGGTAGAGGTATACAGATGGGGTGACAGGGCCTGTTCATTGGTAGAGGTATAGAGATGGGGTGACAGGGCCTGTTCATTGGTAGAGGTATAGAGATGGGGTGACAGGGCCTGTTCATTGGTAGAGGTATAGAGAATGGAAGACAGGGCCTGTTCATTGGTAGAGGTATAGAGATGGGGAGACAGGGCCTGTTCATTGGTAGAGGTATAGAGATGGGGAGACAGGGCCTGTTCATTGGTAGAGGTATAGAGATGGGGAGACAGGGCCTGTTCATTGGTAGAGGTATAGTGATGGGGAGACAGGGCCTGTTCATTGGTAGAGGTATAGAGATGGGGAGACAGAGCCTGTTTATTGGTTGGGGTATAGAGATAGGGAGACAGGGCCTGTTCATTGGTAGAGGTATAGAGACGGGGAGACAGGGCTTGTTCATTGGTAGAGGTATAAAGATGGGGTGACAGGGCCTGTTCATTGGTAGAGGTATAGTGATGGGGAGACAGGGCCTGTTCATTGGTAGAGGTATAGAGATGGGAAGACAGGGCCTGTTCATTGGTAGAGGTATAGAGAATGGAAGACAGGGCCTGTTCATTGGTAGAGGTATAGAGATGGGGAGACAGGGCCTGTTCATTGGTAGAGGTATAGAGATGGGAAGACAGGGTCTGTTCATTGGTAGGGGTATAGAGATGGGGAGACAGGGCCTGTTCATTGGTAGGGGTATAGAGTTGGGGAGACAGAGCCTGTTTATTGGTAGAGGTATAGAGAATGGAAGACAGGGCCTGTTCATTGGTAGAGGTATAGAGATGGGGAGACAGGGCCTGTTCATTGGTAGAGGTATAGAGATGGGAAGACAGGGTCTGTTCATTGGTAGGGGTATAGAGATGGGGAGACAGGGCCTGTTCATTGGTAGGGGTATAGAGATGGGGAGACAGAGCCTGTTTATTGGTAGAGGTATAGAGAATGGAAGACAGGGCCTGTTTATTGGTAGGGGTATAGAGATGGGGAGACAGGGTCTGTTCATTGGTAGAGGTATAGAGATGGGAAGACAGGGCCTGTTTATTGGTAGAGGTATAGAGAATGGAAGACAGGGCCTGTTCATTGGTAGAGGTATAGAGATGGGGAGACAGGGCCTGTTCATTGGTAGAGGTATAGAGATGGGAAGACAGGGCCTGTTCATTGGTTGGGGTATAGAGATGGGGAGACAGGGCCTGTTCATTGGTAGGGGTATAGAGATGGGGAGACAGAGCCTGTTTATTGGTAGAGGTATAGAGATGGGGAGACAGGGTCTGTTCATTGGTAGAGGTATAGAAATGGGGAGACAGGGCCTGTTCATTGGTAGGGGTATAGAGATGGGGAGACAGGGCCTGTTCATTGGTAGAGGTATAGAGAATGGAAGACAGGGCCTGTTCATTGGTAGAGGTATAGAGATGGGGAGACAGGGCCTGTTCATTGGTAGAGGTATACAAAGATGGGAGACAGGCCTGGTTCATTGGTAGAGGTATAGAGACGGGAGACAGGGGCTTGTTCATTGGTAGAGGTATAGAGATGGGGAGACCAGGGCCCTGTTCATTGGTAGAGGTATAGAGAATGGAAGACAGGGCCTGTTCATTGGTAGAGTATAGAGATGGGAGACAGGGTCCTGTTCATTGGTAGAGGTATAGAAATGGGGAGACAGGGCCTTTCATTGGTAGAGGTATAGAGATGGGAGACTGGGCTTGTTCATTGTAGAGGTATAGAGATGGAAAGACAGGGCCTGTTCATTGGTAGAGGTATAGAGATGGGGAGACAGGGCCTGTTCATTGGTAGAGGTATAGAGACGGGGAGACAGGGCTTGTTCATTGGTAGAGGTATAGAGATGGGGAGACAGGGTCTGTTCATTGGTAGAGGTATAGAGAATGGAAGACAGGGCCTGTTCATTGGTAGAGGTATAGAGATGGGGAGACAGGGCCTGTTCAGTGGTAGGGGTATGGGAATGCGGAGATGGGGCTGGTTCAGTGGTAGGGGTATGGAGACAGGGCTGGTTTATCAGTAGAGGTATGATGGGGAGATATTAAGTGGTTAAGTGGTAATATTATTGGTGGGGATATTAAGTAAGTAATGGGAGCAAAAGTAAATTTCACTACGAATAAGGCTAACATTCAAACTACACCCACTTTTCTTTATGAACATTTGGGTCATAAATCACCCTTTTTGTCTCTACTGTCTTTCTTTTCATTTGTACAAGTACATTGTAAAAAATAAAATATTTTAAATATACTGAAAATATTGAATTATTATTCATTTTATATAAAATAAATTACTTAACATATCATTATTTTAAGGTCCTTGTCAGTTACAGGCATTAGAATCATCCTAACCCAACATTCCCATACCTCCCCCCAGTATGGTGCCCTTGCTGTGAATTCTTACACACATTTTCACCCATTTGCATAATTAGACTCATCATTATTACAAACTTACTTCTACTAAGAATCTCTGTGAGTTCCTTTTTCTTTCACTAAATACAGAAAGTAGCACATAGACACAAGTCTGACTGGTTGAGATGCGTTTTGGTCATATTTTTGCAAACAATAAATGAATCAAGTATTAATATACATATTATTTATATGAGGTTTTATATGATTATCTAGCTAATGTATTAAGATCATTTGATGGCTTATGCAATTAAGTTCTGGTACAAAGTAAGACCTCTGTAAGACCTTTTAATGTTTAAGTTCCATTTGAGTCATTAGAGTGGAACAGTCAGTCCACCTTTTGGCCTTTGATCACAGAGACAAAGAGACAAAGCAACATGGCAGGAGTAGACTGAGAGCGAGAGAGATGTTGCTGTGAAAGTATTGTGTAAACTCTTGGGGGAAATTGGTTACGGCATTTTTTTTTTACAGTTTTTGAGTCAGGCTTGCACATCTGAAGACGTGTGAAGCCCATTTAACCTTTGTGTGTGGCACAGATGGTGTAACATGCACATACAGCTTAATAAAACCATTCATCTGAGACTTTTCCTGCTTGCTTTCTCCAACTGAGACTGTGTTATCTACACTCTTTCATGTCAAATTTGTCACCAAGCATACCAATTTGGTTTCAGGTCACAGTACAAGGTGTAAAAAAATCCCCCAGCATGTCATGCAGGCCTAGATTTAGCCAGTGAGCCGAGCAAGCTAATTTTCTCATCAACTGAAAATTACACGAAAATATGATACCTTTTTTTCAGAGTCGCTCTTGATCTTTGTGTCGATAACGAGGGGGCATGTGATTTGTAGTCAGTATAATTAACAGGAATGTCAGGGAAATTATATTAATAGCATCTTGTGTGGCATCAATTTGGTTTAGATTGCCTTTTTGACAAGCAGTTTTAATTAAAAATATCAACACAAGCTTTGAAGTACTGTAGCCATTTCGGGAAAATATCAAATACGTTGCCATCTGGTATTTTCAACCTGTCTTGTCTCGTAGCAAATTAGAAGTAATGCAGTCCAGTTGGCATCAGACTTAGAAAAATGATACTGTCACTGTTTTACCAAGAGGTACAGGATGTTGCCAACAGGTCAGAAGACTGGTACTGTAATTTTGATTATATAGATATAAGATATAAGATATATACAAACATATATATATGAACAGAGATTTAATTGATTTGGAAATTGTTGGAATTCATGTATAGAAAAACTTCTTTCTAGCTAAACCTAGGTTTTCATGGCTCTCTTGTTCTTCATCTATACATTTAAACAGACCACTAGCACAAACGTAGACTGGCTGGGCACAAGCCTAAGAAGCAAGGGCATAGGAGTGGGTTTAACAATGAGGGGGGGACACATGTAGGTAAGGTAGTAAATCACTGTGTATATAGTGACGTAGAACAACATTAGTGGAATTACAGTAAATTACAAATAAATAAACAAAACACAGCATTATCGGTACGTCTGTTTATTATTAGATAAATCAAATTAAAGATCACTTTAAAAATTAAACTAGATACTCCACATTACATGGCACTGTTGTTAGAAAACTTTTAAACAAGACTAACATTAATGTTAGACAGTAAGTGTCTCAAACAGCAACGATAGTGTCTTTTTTATTAATTAATTAATTAATTAATTAATTAATTAATTAATGTATTTTATTTATTATATTTTATTTATGTATTTAGTGTAGTAGCAGTCTGTAGTTTGGGGGCGTGGCCAGAGAGTAATGTAACTTTACGTTTAATATAATTAAGTTAATTAAGTTAATATAAACGTTAGCTAACCCAAACCCTCCTAGTCTGTTACCATAACAACACATTATACTAAAGCTGTTTTATTACAGTATATATGATCATCGTTGTTATTCACTGCTCTCATCACTGACCTCGAGTTTAAAGCTGGCGTAGCTACCCAACACTCCAGACCCGAAAGAGCTCGGCTCAGTGAAGCTGCTGACTGCAGGATATTTCTGAACAGGCATCTCAACACAAACCTTAACACAGTGAAAGACCCAGAGACCACCTAACAACCAGAGCCCGTTACTAACAACATACACAAAACGCTTGTAAAATAAAAGTGTTTTAAATAGTTTCCGCTTTTTCTGTGGCTTAATTATTGGGTGGAACAAATCTACCTGTTTCTGATATTCTGATATTCTGATCCCCCCGGTTCCAACGCCAATGTTAACAAATCAATTATGTAAGTATTTACATAGTCATTTGCCCAAACTTTTGCATACAAATAATACAAACAATGGACTGATATCTGTGAACATAATGCTATTTGTTAAATTCCTAGTCCTAATCTTATTCCTAGTCAAAGTCAGGGAGTATGTTATATTTACTTTTTTCATCTGTAGGAATCAGTGTTGGTACCATTTCAGCCAAAATCAATTTAAAGTGTAGATTCTACACCCAGCCATTTCCAACAGAGTTCATTATTTTATAATCTAGAAACAAGCAGACATCCAAACCTGGCTTGTGCCAAGAGTCGGGAAGAGTAGCCTAATTCAATACTTGAGTAAAAGCATTGATACTTGGGCACTGATACTGAAATACTAAAGTAAAAGTAGTTTCATATAAAGCAGCTTGAGTAAAAGTATAAAAGTATTTAAAATAAACTGCTGTACTGAGTAACGTGTAGAACTGCAGCGGATTTTAATAGAAACTGAAATTTGCTTACCTGTCTGAAACAAGACTGAGTAAATTTGGAACTTTACTACTACTACTACAACTACTATTAAATATTAGCTGATTAATAGGTTTGTGAAAGGTGTGCATGTGTAACAAAAACACTGCCCATTTGTATGTGTGTGCATGTTGACCTCACTGCTGACTCGTGTAGGCAGTCACTCTCATTGGTAACTATGCGTCATGCTTTGTTTCACCTGACGTGTAATTATTTTTTCCATTAAACACACGGCCCATATTTCACTTAGTCTTTGCCAGTGAAATTTCAATCAGGCACCACTAGCGCACACCAGAGAGGCAAAGCTTAGAAATATAACAAGACGCCAGAGTAAAGAAAATAACACACTGTCAATATGGAGAAGAAACACATAACAAAATATAATCATTTGTAATTTGAGGGTGACGCATATGTTAAAGTGTCAACAAACGATGGGAAAAAAATTAATAGCTTTCTGCCACAGAAGAAACATTATTTGATGGATATGCATTCATTTGCATATTTCCACTTTAGACGTGGACTGTAGCATGAGTGCTATTTAAATCACTGCTTTGACTATATAATAAGGAAAGGGCTGTAACCTACATAGCTCTTAGAAGTGCAGTGTAGTTCTCATTATTGCCCTGACACTGAACAAGCAGTCAAATGCTCATTATGCTGGCCCAGCACGGCTAAATTACCAAAGCGTAACTGTAGCATGGAGGGCTGTACCATTATTTAAGACTTAATAGATATCGTGGTGTTTATGACATGTTTATATGCCTGCAACCCTCAGCAGTGACATGTATAAAGGTTTAAGATCATTTTATACCACCCTTTGTCAGTGAAGCTGAAATGTTATGCAGCAGTGTCACTGAAATACTAGAATTTAAAAACAGGCAGGTGAATCATATAGCAACAAACCAACATGTACTCAATATTTACAATAATATAATGTTATGCTTTGTATTTAGCTGTAAATAGTGGGAGTCCATTTGTAGCAGTGCACTGTATATTTTTCAATTAACAATTAATTAATTAATTAGCACAGTGTTTCTAAATCCACAACATCACGGTGGACCAGAAATGTTATATAAATATAAGTTTAATCCAAATCTGTTAAAAGAGTTCATCATCCCTGTTATGAAAATGATGTAGATATATTAATATGTTTGTCTACTAGCCTGCTTAACACACTGAGATAAGTATACTGTGTAGGATTATTATAATTGAGATGCAGCCCAACTGTTTTAGCGTCTCCTTCTTTACACCCTGTTGTACAGGAGAGGAAATAAATTAAAAATGCACTATGTCTGATAAAATCATTTAATAAGCACATATGATCATCTGTGATATGTTGTATTTGTGTGCATAATGTGATGATTTTGTGCCAGCTAGCCAAGGACTGTGTAAGGGCAGATGCTCAATGCCTGTTTATTCTTTTATTAAATTCTAACACTACTTCAGCATTATTTAACATTAACATTATTATTATCATTATTATTATTGTTATTATTCTAGAATTATTAGTCGGAATTTTGAGTAGAATAAATTAAGAGAAAGGCAGTAAAACCTTAAAGTTTGTATTCCTAGCACTAAGAAAGAAGTTAAGAGTGCTTTCTTCTAGCTTTAGCCTGTTAGCTCTAGTAATCAGGCACCGGGCCTTTCCTAACTTCAGTCTACTCAGCTTTGTAAACGATCGCCTGGCTACTGCTAGCTTTAGCCTGTTAGCACTCGTAACCTTGTTCCTGGTCTACACTAGTCTTAGCGCTTAGCCTCCGCTAGCTTTGGCACCTGTTCCTCGCTGCTTTTTGTGTGTTAACTGTTGTGAACTTAGCCTTCGTTAGTGTTCGCTTGTCCAGTCTTGTAAATAACCCTTTGTCTTTGCTACATTTAGCATTTAGCCTTTTGGCTTGTAAACAAACTTTTGCTTTTTGATTTAATCTTAATAAGCACCAGCTAGCTACTGGTAGAGTTTGACTTACTTACTGATGCACAGGGAGCTGAATATTCAAATAATAAGTTATTTATGACACCATTTATGTTTATTTTATCCTGAGGTGCATATGTTTATGTTTAGTAATTGTAAAGTAACATGGTAAATGTTGACTTACATATTTGTAAAGATTTACTTATTTTAATGGTATTTGTTATATCTATAGTCTATAGTATACATGGGTAATATGCATGTCCCATTAAATCACCAGAAGAACTGAAATGAGTTTTCTATTAAACATTCAGAATGTATAAATATCAGTGTATACTTCTATAGGAGCAGCTTAGCTTTAAAAAAAAGGTAAACAAAGACCTTTTTTTTGTTGAAACTTTTAAGAGTCCAGCTGTCTTGTCTTTATGCTCTGGCTCAAACATAAATAATAACTAAATGCAATGATGTGCAAGTTATTTAAACTTTATCAGTGTGTTCCATCTTGGAGAAAATTGTCTGACTAACCAGTGTCTCCAAAGGTTCCTCGTTTGTTTGGCAGCATTTTAACTGAAAAGGAATCTCTGTAGGCATCATGTTCTGTACACACCTCAGAACCATCATATACCATAAATTTAACTGTACTGTACGTGTGATATCTACTTAATTGCCGTCTCTTATTAACACACCCACACCATAGCGTATTAGGACGAAACCCAGACCTAGAGTTTTTCTTGCTTTTGTGAGAATGTATTGAGTATAAAGTACAAGTCATGTCTAACATTCAGTACTTCACCTTGCACCTCAGTGTTACAAATACTCATAGCACTAATTTGTAAAGC
Source organism: Megaleporinus macrocephalus (assembly GCA_021613375.1). Taxonomy (NCBI): domain Eukaryota; kingdom Metazoa; phylum Chordata; class Actinopteri; order Characiformes; family Anostomidae; genus Megaleporinus; species Megaleporinus macrocephalus. The sequence continues at coordinate 3,228,068 of CM038715.1, forward strand.
TGTTTATCTTACTATCACCATTAAGAAACAAGTTTTATTTCACAAAGAGTAGAATTGCTTATCATTTTGTACAAAATGCTGCCAGAAAAATGAATGAATATTCCATTTTAGTGTATTTTACATAATACACTACTTAACACTATTTTCATGATTTCAGTATTTTAAACTTATGTCCTGTGTTGAAGGACCACCATGTTTACACAGTAAGTCTGCTAACTAAGCTAACTAATGCCTTCACTAAAAATGCTGTGTGGGATGCTTAAATCTAATCACAGGAATCTACAAACACTGCTATGTTAAAGAAGTTATGCAATTAACAGTCAAATCAATATAGACAGTCCAGAAATAACTTACATTTGTAAACATAATAAACACACTTAATCCATTAAGTTCATCAACAGTACTAATAGAACTCTTTGAAAGTGTAATGTTTTCTTATTTTTCCTTAATACAGAATTTCAGCTGCTTAACAGCTCGGGCTCTCTTTCGTCATATGCTTCATTTCACAATATACTAAATGTTTCCAATGTGTGAAAGGTTTGAACTGCAGGCAGGCCAGGTTAACACCCAGACTGAAAACCATGCTGTAACATGTGCAGAATGTGATTTAACATAGTTTTACTGAAACAAGCAAGACCTTCTCTGAAAAAGACATCATCTGGATGGCAGCATTGCTCCAAACCCGTAAATAGTACTGCATGAATGGTGCATTGGAACTATGTGCAGTTAATGAGCTGAATGTTTTCTCTCCTTTTTAGCCAGGGGAATGCAGTGACCATATATACATGGTGCTGCCTCCGTTTTCAAAGATTATTACCATTCATCATTAATACTGATTTCTGGCCTTGTCGCTTATATATATAGTGATTTCTTTGGATTGCTATTTCAGGTTGAGATTCTGGGCATTCTGATCTCTGTACTTCTAAAATATTTATACCCCACGTTTTCAAGTCAGTGAATCAGTTAGATTTGTGAGACGTTCCATCAGCTTTTTTAGCATTCCATAACTTTAGCAGTCTTTTGTTGTGCCTGTCCCAACTTCAATAAAGGTGTATGACATACCGCGCTTGTGTTTAACTTAGTGTACTTAAAAGAGTCTCAGTAAATCAGTGCATTGTTATGGATAATGCTATGTAGTTATCTATGCCTCATGAGTCTGGATCAGCATTGCCTAGGTAGCAGGCTCTGGTGTACATGCACTGGATGTAGCTTGTTAATAAACATCACTTGCAATCTACAGGTAAATACTGGCAACTGAACTGATGTTAACAACTGACAAAAACAGTCTTTACTTAATAATATCAGTAAATAGAACCAGATTTTGGAGTATTTCTATTAGTCCATTAAATGTTTTATTAATATGTTATATAATTATTAATATATATCAATATATGCTAATACAGTTCAAACTATGTAAACAGCAGCTGCTGTGTTCAGGGCCTCCCCCATCCAGATGTACCAGCATTAACATATGATAGGACTGTTTCAGTTCACTCCCACTTTCCAGAAAGATTGAGTCAGAGACTGCCTCGGACAGAGACTGCCTCTTTTTACTGTCCAGTCTTCGAACAGAGATTCTCTTAGTTCTATTTTAAATTTAGCTTAATAAACAGTAAACACTGTTTGACCAGAGGAGGATGGGTCTCCACTTGTGAGTCTTGGTTCCTCATAAGGTTTCTTCCTCCAGTGATGAGGGTTTTTTCCTGGCCTCGGTTGTCTCTGGCTTGCTCACAGGGGGATACATGTTGTGACTTCATGTTTTCATGTTTTCAAACGTGACGTGCGTTTGAATGATGTAGAAAAATGAAAAATGACAAAACAGGAGATGATGACGGCGACGATATCCAGTATTACAGTTGGCTTAAGAGAATGTTCTATAGTGTTTTCAGTCCTAGTATATACCCTGCATATGCTGTGTCACGTCATTGGATATCTTGCATGAAAGACATTCCTATTACTATCAAACAAAGTTACCCATATCTCTTTCTTTCATCTGTGAAAACCTCCGAATGCTGGAGCGCAGGAAAATGTATTTTCAGCCAAAAGAACTGACAGCACTGAATTGAATTAAAGAGTGAATCATAACGACGAGCATTTGAGTCGTCCATCCATTGCACCCGTCTCTTTTTATCTCCACTGTAAATTCTCCACTGTAGAATCAAGTCTTGCGCAGTTCAATTCAATTCTGTTTAGCTACACGATATAGTTTGAAAAATAGATTAGTTTTGCATGTATGCTCCTGTCACGCTGCTATCAAACCCCAATAAAGTGATTGCAGAGCAGAGCGGGCGAGATAATGAACATGTGGATTGAGTGGAAGTCTCTGAAGAATGGACTGGGGGGCTGCGGACTCATAAACCTGTAGAAGTGGGTATCAGTTCATCTGTCAAAGCCAGATATGACTGAAACCATTCTAACAGTAACAACACTTGAGATGAACTGGTGTGTGACATTTCAGCACCTCAATCCACTGATTAGTTTGAGAGGAGTTACCTCACAGAGGAGTCAGTCTAAAGCTCAAAATGTGAAATGAAGGAAGGAAAGAAAAAAGTAAATAATATAGTAAATAACTGTTCAAATTGCTGATTGTATAATTTGCATAAACTTTTAAAACAGGGGTTACCTTGTGATCTTATTCACAGGACATTCTGTGTGTAGAATCTATATGTATGTAATCCTGTATATGGAGTCATTCATTAACAAACCAAACCATATCATTACTGAAATCTGACATACATGAAGAGATCCAAAGAAGGTTAGGGTTAGGGTTATCAATGCCTGTGAGCTAAACAAAATTAAGGTCAGCTTAGACGTGTATTGTAGTGCAGTGCATTATCGGGTCCTGAAATATTGATCTAAAACAGATTATTACATAAAAAAATGTTCTGCCTGAGCCAAAACCCAAAACAATCCAATACACAGCATCATGTTTTAAGTCCAAGCTCGAGCTGAGCCTGACAAATCACTCAAAGTGTCGAACAGTATCTGTTAGGAGAGCTGGTGACAAGAACATTCATGATAAGCAATAATAAGTAAAACAAAAACTTCTATTATTATGATTTGACAATCAAATAAGCCAGGGGTCACTAATAGGCGGACCGTGGTGCTGGTCCAGACCCAGATGTTGTCCAATGTGGACCCAAACTGATAAACTATTAAGAATGATTTAATTTAGACTGTGTTTATTTTAAGAGGCGGAGCTTTTCTAGTCTTCACTGTATACAGGCTTTACAGCGCAGTGAACTCAGAGACCAATCACGTGCGCTGTAAGATCACCGAAGGCTCATCAGCCAATCAGATCTGTGCATATTGGGGCGTGCTGCGTGCACACAGGCGAGGTAGGAAGTGAGGAGCAGCAGTCGGAGACTAAAGCGAGTCAGAAAGAATAACATAAAAACAGAAAAGTGAAGAGAGAAAACTGAGTGTTTAACAGGAACGGTTCTGGATGGACCTGCTCGTCTAGTTCTGGAGAACACCGCTCTGTACAACCAACATGTTCATCTGAGAAGCTGAGTTAACAAGAAGAACCACCTTTATTTACTTTCTCTATAAATAAACACTTTAAGATGAACTTTTTTAAAAAAGAATTCTGTTTTTTAATGTAGCTCTTGTTTTTCTCGAAGTAAAAAAAATTATTATTAGTTTATAAAACATTAATTCAGTTCAGCATTTAAACAGTAAATATACTGAAATATACTGAACGGTATGTGTGGTGTGTTGGTGTTTCAGTAGCTGATGGTATAAGATGCTGATACTAGACTACTTCAGGAAACAGATACAACACTGAATCAGAACACACGCTAGAAATTATCTCCTCTAATTGGACGTTAATTAATTCTTATTTAATACTCCTGAAATAAGCTGTCTCAAATGTCAGAAACCCCAATATTTAAATTCTGCTTTACCAAATGTATTCATCAAATAATTTTTCTTAAATAATTAAAAAAATGTAGAGATTTTTTAAAGCTGAATATTCAGTCTACTGCAGTGAATGCAAGGATGTCAATTACATTTTTAAGCATAACTGTTATACTCTTGCTGCTTCATTTTGAAAAGATGTTTGTTTTTAATGTGTTCAATGATTTTTTGTGCTAAGGGCTTCCTACCAGCTTGTTCTTTTGTAACATACTTTTACTTTTTAACACAAAAAAGGAGGGTTATGTGCTTTAGAGGGCATTTCACAGACTTGAGGTACCTAAAGCACTCAGGAGTAAAGTTGGAGTAAACACAGGGCTGCCCGGGTCTTCCACAATGGCCCCCGCATATGCATGAGTGGGCTGAGAAACTGTGGCTAATTATAGGATGATTTAGGGTCTTTTCCCCAAATCCCCCACACAGGACCATTACCTGGACCCAGAAGCTCGGCTGCCAGTGCAAATGAGGATGGAAGCATAGTTTGTCTATAAAGTGCCCTGAAATCATTGAAGCCTAGAAGCCAGTCGTGGAGTAGGTTATTTAGCTTGAGCAGGAAAGAAACCCATTTCATCCCATTAAGAACTGAACAAAACCCCAATCTGTTTGTTTTGAGTAACCTAATGTTTTGCAGTTTATGTTTTACTGCATTGCAACCCCAACAAAAATATTTAATATAAAGCACATTAATAAGGACATACTTTCACTTTGTAGTTCTACAATTACAGACTGTAGTTCATCTGTTTCTCTGCATACTTTGTTAGCCCCCTTGTGTCTAGTGGACACTCCTACCTTGTTGGTCCACCATGTAGGAGTAAAGTCAGACATGAAAGCTCATCTGTTACTGCACAGTGTTGGTCATCCTCTGATCCAGGGGTGGACTGATCCAGTCAGTAAGGTCCATCATCTCTAACGTGTGTTCTGATTCAGTGGTGTATCCTGTTTACTGAAGTATCTAGTATCAGCATCTTATACCATCAGCTACTGAAACACCAACACACCACACATACCGTTCAGTATATTTCAGTATATTTACTGTTAATAAAACTAATAAATGTTTCTTCCTCACTTCAAGTAAAAACAAGGGCTGAAATTAACAGCATGCCTTTGAAATAAAGTGGTTTTAGCCGTTCACTTTTTTTTTTTTAGAGCATGTTTTTCTTTCTCTGACTCGCTTTACTCTTCTACTGGACGTCTCGCTTCTTACCTTGCCTGCGCGTGAGCCACACTCCTGAATCTGTACAGATCTGATTGGCTGAGGAGCTGTCAGTTTACTGCGCTGCAAAGCCCGTATACTGTAAAGACAAGAAAATCGCGGTCCACCTATTAGTGACCTCTGCTCTAGTCCATTAATGGTCACAGGATGCTGCCCACAGGAAAGTCAACAGTTCAGCAGTGACACTGAGATGTTTAAACACTGCAGCAGCAAAACTCCAGCAGCGCTGCTGAGTCTGTCTCATGTACATAATATCAAAAAAATCGTCAGATAAGCTTACGAGGATTTTAATCATATTAAAATAAGACAGTAGTTTAGAAATAGTCAGGAAACAATAGATATGAGGATCTTCTATAGTCAGAATTACCAAAACTTCTCTCAACTGTTTACAAAATAAAGAGAGAAACAGATACAGTTTGTAGTTGTAGAACTTCAAAGTGAATCTAATACGGTCAGTGGACCTTATATAATGGACAATGAGTCCAGTTGCAGAGTAAGTGTATATTCTAGGTTTCATTTTTGTTACTTTCATTTCACGGCGTGTTTTGGAGCCCTGGTTTCCAAACGACGTGAGTCAGTGTGCTGTGCTGAATAAAATAATCAGACAGACATTACAAGTTGAAGCTTGCAGCCTTCTTGCATCACATGTGATCAACAGCACCAGCCAGCTGCTCACTGGCAATGTGACTACAGACACAACTCAACCGCACAGCCATCATATTAAAAGATTTACTTTACGATCATTTTACTAAGATTTTTCACCAAGAAATCATGAACTCCGTCTACTCTGAACAAAGGCCTCATGTTGTAAAACAGCCGCTTACTCACTCTCAGACTCTAAAACCGTTTTTTCTTAAAGTTCTCCTTTAAGCTGAGGGCATAAACCACAGACCCTCGGAGAAAACAATCAAGCAAAGATCAAGACAAATTCTCTTATTTTCCCCTGTCAGGTCATCACTCTCTCAGCTCTCATACCAGCAGAGTTTGCAGCCATCGCCGGGCGACGGAGGGTTACCGCGGTGATTGAGCGGGTGCTGGAGAGCCCGAGGCCAAAGACTAACAGCGCTGTTACACACACGAGGTCACTGCACCAAGGAAACACACACACACATACACACACACACAAACGACACAGAGCTTCAGACTGATTATGACACATCCACAATTGTTAGGGAGTAAAAGAATTATAAAGATAAATGCTGCCCACTCATCCTGCTCGTTCCCGCCTGGCAGAAAAGCCCAGAAACATAATCAGCTACTATTCTCGCAGGTCTTTTATTCGACAATGAAGCTTTTCAGTGTACTGGTTATTGGAAATGTGCTGAAGAACACATCGCTAAAAAACAACTGATCAAAGATGAAAAACGAGATTAAAACAAATGCTTCTAATTCCAGCATCCACTGACCAACAGAAGTACCCGAAGCCATGACCTTGAGCCCTGTGAACCTCACCACCTCAGCATAAAACACAAGAAAAAAGTTAAAGCAGTTTTTTTCTTTTTTTTATCTATCGTAATGAACAGAGTTTCAAACTGAGCCTTTTAATTCATTCCATTTGTTATGTTTGGACAACTCATTAACATTATCATTTATTATCATTAGAGAAATTTTAATCCTCATTCCCCAGGAGAGGAAGCATGCTCCTATTCTTACATTCACATTAAAATGAACACAAGGCTACTGATGCATTAGATTAGATGTGCTCACTCATTGCCAGCAGGAGAAAAAAAACAGAGGAAACATCAGAGTACTGGGACCAAAACACTGTAGAGCCAAGATCCAAGTAGAAAAGACACTGAGGTAGACTGTTAAACTCTAGTGAGATCACTTTTAATTCATGCAAAACGCTTATGGAAGTCATTTTGATTGCAATCATGTCATTTAGTTGTAAGTGTAACTACAGTAGCAGTAACATACAGTTTGGGGTTAATCTTTTAAGGATAAACATATATATATATATATATATATATATATATATATATATATATATATATATATATATATATATACTGTCACTGTCCAATGAAAAACAAGCATGCCCAAAACTGCAACTACAGGAGAGACCAAAAACATACTTTACTTTCAATGTAAGTCAATGGAACCAGATTTTTTTTCCAAGCTAATTTGGAGCACTTCTATTGGTCCATTTATAACAAAATTGTCACACAGTGTAAATGTCCATTGGCGTGTTCAAAAGTTTAGGATCACTTTAGAATTTGATTGCATGCAATTTTCCTGCAATTCACAAACAATACTGTCCATTTCTTAATTAATGTAAGTGTATCAGATGATTTTTAAAGAATATAAATGTTTGTATTAAAGTCTATTTTTGTATAGAGGCTTATTTTACATATAGTTCTATTATCAGTAATTCTCAGCCCTCTGTCTAAATCTCCTGGTACGGCCACCAATCCAAGTTAAGGATGTTATTGGACTAATTGGTTGTTAGGACACTCTTGCTCAATTGTGATCACAGCTGAAAAACATTCTACTAATAAGTGAGTATAAAAGGGAACAACATTCTAGGTTAGTTTAGTATCTGAAGATCAGCAGTTGATGGCTTGCTGACCGACTCCCAATGACCAGAAAGAAACAACTTTCTTTAGAGACCCGTCAGTCCATTGTTGTGTGGGGAAGGAAGGAAGGCTACGCCATTGAAAACAAGAACACTGTGATCCCAAACTTTTATATATATAAATAAACCTCATCCATCTTAAATTTCACCTTAAACTAAAGTGGAGTTTTCTGACAATGTACCTTGTATGTTCTTGTTAAACTATAGGACAGAACTACACTACTACATCCTCACTGGAGTCCATGTTTTATCATCATTTGATAGAAAATTAAAGGATAAAATTAGCAGAGATTTTGTTTTAGAGTCCCCCCCCCCCACTCCATGTTCCGAAACACGACTGCTGATATAGTGCATTGCAACTAATTCGCAGAAAGAAATCTGAATGACTTCAAGCCTTTAAAGCCTACTAAACCTACAAATGTTTTTTAAGGGTGGTGATAATGAGGCTAAACACACTGGAGAAAGGTCAGGAGTGTGATGTGGTTCCATACAGATGTATATACAGCATTATGTGGCACCCATAAGAGCCTAACCTGAAAAAGCCTCCTGACAGTAAGATAGCTGAGATAGTCACAGACGTATACATATAAACATTAAATCAAGTGATTATTATGAGTTTATAAACAGATTCATTGTTTTATTATTAATTTAAATTGTTTCATTCACATTTTAACATTTCATATGTGTTCAATAACTGCCTGAGTTTGTGATTGTGAATATTTAAAACATGTGTAGATAAGGCCATTTCCACTTAATAATATTGGTGTCTTATACATGCAAATGAATGGTTATGCATGGTCTTGGAGAAATATGATTGAGTGATTGGTTAGTCATACATATGAAGATGATCTATGACAAATACATCACTGTCATGATATCCTGTGCACAAACCATTTACACTGCTGTAATTTAATTATCAGAAACTTCTCCATGTCGGTAGAAAATTAACAAGATTTATGAACTGAAAGTGGTACAGTGTTCACCTGACTGGGATGCGTTGAAGTGACAGAGGTGTATGGGATATTGCATGCTCTGAAGCAGCTCCAATAATAAGATAATGATTTTTGTCTCTATGAGTATAGAGATCAACTGGTAATGATACCACTAACTTCTTTAGGCCAGAGTACTGTTAATGTACTGGAAAGATGATATACATCGCCTCAATCTATTCCATTATAGCTTGCGCATCCAGGCCACCAGATAGATCATGTAAAATTGAACAGCTAGCCTTCTCCTCCAAGCATGTTGAGATGATCCAGACTATTACATTGTTTGAGCAGAGAACTTAATGCTTTCTCCACCTCAACACACCTGAGATTAGATCTAGCACTACTTAAACGTTTGTGAACTCTTTATCTCTTTATTCTAAATTAATGTAACCGAAAATATAATCAGACTTTTATGTGACGTATGAGAGAAGACAAAGAGAACCCAGTTACACCGAAAGCACATCCTTTTCTATTCATTACTGAACTAAGAGATCTCATTTTAAATGTTGGTAAAAGTTTGTAAACCCTTGTTTTCAGGGGCTGGTGTGACCCCACTGAGCAGCAGGAGTTGATCACCTCTGCACACTGACTTGGAGAAACCTCTGGCACATTCCTCCTTACAGAACTGCTTCAATTATGTTAGGTTGGTGGGCTTTCTTGCATTTTAAATTAAGGTCTGGGTTTTTTTCCAAAATGAAACATTTCTTCAGCCATGCTTTCTAGACTAGCTGGTGTTTTTCGAGCCGTTGTCAGATCCACCTTCTGTTGAAGTTCAGTTCATGGATGAATGCTTCTGGATGGATGCTCTCCTGTGGAATTTCTTGACACAGTCCAGATTTTGTAGCTCTATCAAACAACAGCAAGCTGTTCTGGTCCAATAGCACCAAAACAGTAATACTAACATCACTGTGTGTCGATGTCGGGATGAGGTTCTAATGCTAATATGCAGTGTTCGGTTTTGCCAAACATGAATCTCATTCGAGCTACAAAGACCAGTGTTTGTCTCAACCAGTTGGTCTTTAGGAAACCACTACCAATACTCACAACAACCAGTAGCAATACTCACACCAACCAGCACCAATACTCACAACAACCAGCACCAATACTCACAACAACCAGCACCAATACTCACAACAACCAGCACCAATACTCACAACAACCAGCACCAATACTCACAACAACCAGCACTAATACTCACAACAATCAGCACCAATACTCACAACAACCACTACCAATACTAACAACAATCAGCACCAATACTCACAACAATCAGCACCAATACTCACAACAACCAGCACCAATACTCACAACAACCAGCACCAATACTCACAACAATCAGCACCAATACTCACAACAACCAGCACCAATACTCACAACAACCAGCACCAATACTCACAACAACCAGCACCAATACTCACAACAACCAGCACTAATACTCACAACAATCAGCACCAATACTCACAACAACCAGCACCAATACTCACAACAACCAGCACTAATACTCACAACAATCAGCACCAATACTCACAACAATCAGCACCAATACTCACAACAATCAGCACCAATACTCACAACAATCAGCACCAATACTCACAACAATCAGCACCAATACTCACAACAACCAGTAGCAATACTCACACCAACCAGCACCAATACTCACAACAACCAGCACCAATACTCACAACAACCACTACCAATACTCACAACAATCAGCACCAATACTCACAACAACCAGCACCAATACTCACAACAACCAGCACTAATACTCACAACAATCAGCACCAATACTCACAACAACCACTACCAATACTCACAACAATCCGCACCAATACTCACAACAATCAGCACCAATACTCACAACAATCAGCACCAATACTCACAACAATCAGCACCAATACTCACAACAATCAGCACCAATACTCACAACAACCAGCACCAATACTACACAACAACCAGCACCAATACTCACAACAACCACTACCAATACTCACAACAACCAGCACTAATACTCACAACAATCAGCACCAATACTCACAACAACCAGCACCAATACTCAAAACAACCAGCACCAATACTCACAACAATCAGCACCAATACTCACCACAACCAGCACCAATACTCACCACAACCAGCACCAATACTACACAACAACCACTACCAATACTCACAATAATCATCACCAATACTCACAACAATCAGCACCAATACTCACAACAATCAGCACCAATACTCACAACAACCAGCACCAATACTCACAACAATCAGCACCAATACTCACAACAATCAGCACCAATACTCACAACAACCAGCACCAATACTACACAACATCCAGCACCAATACTCACAACAACCACTACCAATACTCACAACAACCAGCACCAATGCTCACAACAACCAGCACCAATGCTCAAAACAACCAGCACCAATACTACACAACAACCAGCACCAATACTCACAACAACCACTACCAATACTCACAACAACCACTACCAATACTCACAACAACCAGCACCAATACTCACAACAATCAGCACCAATACTCACAACAACCAGCACCAATACTCACAACAACCACTACCAATACTCACAACAACCACTACCAATACTCACAACAACCAGCACCAATACTCACAACAATCAGCACCAATACTCACAACAATCAGCACAATACTCACAACAACCAGCACCAATACTCAAAACAACCACTACCAATACTCACAACAACCAGCACCAATACTACACAACAACCAGCACCAATACTCACAACAACCAGCACCAATACTCACAACAATCAGCACCAATACTCACAACAACCACTACCAATACTCACAACAATCAGCACCAATACTCACAACAACCACTACCAATACTCACAACAATCAGCACCAATACTCACAACAATCAGTACCAATACTCACAACAATCAGCACCAATACTCACAACAACCAGCACCAATACTCACAACAACCAGCACCAATACTCACAACAATCAGCACCAATACTCACAACAATCAGCACCAATACTCACAACAACCAGCACCAATACTCACAACAACCAGCACCAATACTTACAACAATCAGCACCAATACTTACAACAACCAGCACCAATACTAACAACAACCAGCACCAATACTCACAACAACCACTACCAATACTCACAACAACCACTACCAATACTCACAACAACCACTACAACCACTACCAACAACAACCACCACCAATACTAACAACAATCAGCACCAATACTACACATACCAGCTGATATATCATATACTATACCTTTCTTAAATGTTACAGGCTGTCATCTGAACTTAAATGAATTTGTGAGTAGCACCAATACTACACACAGTGATTGTGTGATTGATTGTGTGTGTGTGTGTGTGTGTGTGTGTGTGTGTGTGTGTGTGTGTGTGTGTGTTTGTATTTGTGTGGTGCTGCTTAAAAGTTCATTTAAATTGAGATGACAGCCTGTATCATTTAAGAAAGGTATAATATGTCATCTGGAATCTTAAGGCAGAGTATACATCCACGCTAACGGCGTCTCATCCCCGTGTCTTTAGTATCTGCAGCCGTACAAAAGGCTAATTTGGTCAGTGAAGCCTGACAGCATGTAGGCACTTTTAGCATTTCAAAGGCGTAGCAGCTTCAACTGCAGCTCTGATAGGACATTATGAAGCTAGGTAATGCTAAGCTCCAGCCTTTAATCTGTAGGTTAGCGCTTATCCACACGGCCATCATCATTACAATATGGAAATATTACATAAAACACAAATAAAACACCTGACAATCAGGAAAATGGAAGTCACACTTGATTTGAGTGGGTTCATTATGCTCCTATAATGAAAGCACTAAAGCCCGGCCTAATGTCGCTTCTTAGCCGAGCGTTTTGGTAATTTGGACTCTTAGGTCCGCGGAGCGATGGCTCGGTTTCACCTTGCTGAGGCTGCCCATGCAAATAATGCATGCTGTACAAAACACATAAAAGCCATTGCCTTTGTTCTTTATGGCCCGTGTGCGTCCTCTCCTCAGCCTTCGTCTGCTGCCTTCCCTGTTCCGACAAAGAAGGAGGGCTGCCCCACACAACCCTATAAATCTCAATGACAATGACACCCAAATGTCCAGAGCTTCAAAAAGGTTTAAATTATGGCAACTCCAAGAAACCCTCCTCATATTCAACTTGATTACTGTAAAATTGATATCCAGGTAATTGATAATGCCTTGGTGAATAATGTTGTCAATTTTCTTCCTAAATCCCATTTTGGTGGCCATCTGGCCCACGTAAACAGCTCCCTGGGGAAGAGAGGTAATAGATAGTAATTACTCACAAGTCATTTATTCTTGAGGAGTGTTTAGCGCTTATCTGTTTTACAATTAAAATGGAGAACAAGCTGCTCCACACACTTATTTTCAATCTATTGAGTGTCCCAATGCTGCTGACAGCACTTGAACTCTTAAGACCTTCTTAATGTCCCTTTTCAGGCAAATTGGTGACTAGCTATGTCTCTTCTTGTAAACAATGGAGATTTACTTTTCTAAATATTAGCAAATTTCTACGAGTGTCTCTGTGTCATGTTTGATTTTCAGAAAACACCTTCAATTTGCCTTTTCACCGTTATATTTATCACACTCTGCATAAAGGAGAAACACTGGACCTTACTATAACACTAACCCTTTCTAGTGAATGTAAACATTTTACAGTGTTTTAAGATTATGTAAACAATTAAAAGACAACGATGGAAATGGAATAAAGCCACACAGCCACCAGTAAGTGGTTTATATAATATAATGTTGTAATATATATTTTCTGACATAGAACATCTTAGAAATAGTTATATTATATATTATATTATTATAGAAATTGCTTCAAGAGATGGTTATAACTCAAGAGATGCATAACTTGTGCATGTAAAGTAACTTTAATGTTAATTTTCACTTACTGGTAATTTAGCAGGTCTCCCCCATTCCAAAATAATTTAAATACTTACATAGTCTGTCCCACCACAAAGGAAACCCACAAGTTTAATCTTTATTTACAAAAATCTCATGCTTTCTGCTCATTGGTGTTTGACACAGAACAAGACTGGCACAGATTCAGGGGCTCTGAACAGCGAAAGTCTCTAGGGAGGACAGCAGGGGTCACAGAGGTCATTCAGAACCGGCAGTTTCACAGGTGTGGCATGCTCAGATACACTCCACTGGACTGCACTGGACCCTGTCCAAAACCACCAAGCAGCTACACGCTACAGTCGACGTAACCGCGACCTCTTACAGACACAAACATGCTTGCACAATATCTGGACCACAAGTGCTTCGCTCTGTAGCTCCTGGTTCAGTTTTCTATTATCTATTTACAAACCAGTCTGAACGTAGCAGGGCAGCGTAAGCAGAAATAGCTAGAGAAATATAGATATTACAGCCAATAACATTCATACAAAAACTACAAGCAGATGATGCTGGAACGCTTTAGCACCAGAAAAGGCTGTTTTTCTTTTTTTCTTTTTTTTTTTTTGCTTCCTCTCAGTACATCTGACAGGCCTCCGCTGCAAGCAATAATGTCTTCCCCTCCAGTGGGCTTTTGCTCATGATGAGACGTGTAGACCCTCTTAGAGAGGGGTTAATAGTCAACAGCAAGAAAATACACTCGCTCAAACACCACCAATTCTGCCCCTGATGACCAAGAATCCTCGCTTCACACCACATCCACTAAAGTGCATTTTAATTTTTTTTTTTTTTTTTTGCCGTGTTGAAAGATTTAATCTTCGTTTGCCTGAGGCCCTCTGGGCAGGAAGCATTGACATTTGGAATAATTGTTGTTACAGGGGTAATCTCTGGGGGGGCGCACAGGCCGAGAGAGGGGAGAAGATTTGAGTAAAAGACCGTGTCAGCTTTTATTTGTGAAGGGATCGCCTGAGGCGTCTTTCACTGATCACTAATATAAAACTGAGAGAGAGAGAGAGAGAGAGAGAGAGAGGGAGAGAGAGAGAGAGAGAGGGAGGAAATGTGGAGGAAGCATGGAGGAGAAGTAAGCGTGTAATGTGGTGAGTTAACTAAACCGTTCCCCGTGGAGAGTGGGAAAAAGCACCCAGGGAAAAGTGTGCCCATGAACAATTGTCGCAACTCAAATATCACTACAGGCAGTTGTGGAACATGGACAAATAAATTCACACCAGAGCTCATCTTAGCAGCTTTCAGTACCTATTACACAATCAAATCTATCCTAATACTCTGATTGTGATCATAGTGATCAATTAACTCTTCTCTGATATTGATCCATCAACATAAAATAAAGAAAGATGGTTGAGAGTGAAAAGCACTCTTAACTGAACGAGAGAAACATGAACCCAAGAAACCTGAAAGATGATGCAGCTTGTAGCAAAGTTTAGTATACCTCGTTCTCAGGTAGACATAAACTAATTCATATCTTGTGAACACTGTACGCTGGAGTTTTACTGTATTTCGCTCAGAAGGGTCCCACTGTCCTGTTGATAAGTCAGGACTACGACTAACTCAACCCAAGACATCAACAACAGTAACTCTTTTCAACACAAAGGAACAGATAAATGATCACAGATGTTGTCCAGTGCTGGATTTCTCATTATTGATGTATTTTACAAAGTCTCCACAAACACAGTGCAGTTCAAGGATGGAATATTAAACTTCTGAAAGGGATACGATTGCATCAAAACCCCTAAAAAATTGGTACAACACTTTCCTTCCAGAGAAAAATACGTATCTATACACAAAGAATTTGTATCTGTGATCAGGAGCAGTTTTACCAAACATCCCATTAACAACTAACAGTGTTGCTTGATTTCTGTCCTGGAGGGTCACAGCATCACACACTGTTTAATTCCTATTGCATCTTTATCATCTAATGAAGGATAGAATGATCAGCTGAATTGGAGGAAACTAAAGCAGAGGAAACATGTTTTATGTAATCTTTATTACTGCAAGTATCTTTATACTGTTCCAGAATAACTTGCCAGTCAAAGGAACCAGCTTATTTAAAAATAAAGAATATAACAGAACAGTGTGATTGGGGGAGAACATTCTGAAAGAGTTTGAAAGTAGAGAATATGATTAATAGAAGAAACAAAGTATGTATACTATTTCAGAGACAATTATACCTCACCAAGTTTGTTCCTGTATACATTTCAGCTTACTTTTTAACCTTTACTGTTAGTGACCCTGCTAAAAGTCTTTCTTTTGACTTTTTCTTGTTTTATTATATGATTTTTAAAAAGAGTAAAAAGTAATACAATTACAATAAAGCATTTAAGCTAAATCTGTAAATGTAATATTTGTTAAAATTTGCAGTCTTCCTTGTAAAGCCTGAAATGATTATTTGAAGGAAAGACTATGAAGGTAAACTTACAGGATTTTTTTTCTTTATGTTTAATGCTTAACGTTTAGGTCTCGTGTGCAAAATCAACATTAGACTGCTGAAGATATGATGACTATAGAAGACAGTTCACTTACATCCTCAGAAGACACGCCTTTCACCAAGTTCTCTGGGAATAAATACTATGTTAACACACTCTCAATGATCAGATTCACACATTCATCCACTCTGTCCATTACAACAGTTATTATTCGTCAGATCTTCACCCCCCATAGCGTTTTCAAAATATCAACACCATTCCTCCACATCGTCCAGTCTGATTGTGTGATTCGGCCTTGTATACAGCTTTTTGATCGGATGCACAGATTCTGGAAAACAGCTGATTTTTTCAGGATTTTTTTTCCCTCTACTGAACTTCTGCTTGACTGACGGACACCATTTCGTATACACTGACTCAGAGCAGACCCCCGACCACGACCGCAGTGTTGGTTTGACCCATCTTTCTTTTACCCCCATAGTATCCCATTCATTTTGGAGCACATGCAACATTCTGATTTCGTTAAACCTACAGCCACCAAACTGCATGTACTCACTGAGGGCCAAACACACTGACCCACACTCCTCCACTTGTTGTTTATTCATCCCCTGTTTCTTGCACTGCTTTAGCTACGCAACCATCCTGCGTTTCCTTCAGATAACTTTTAAAACTTTTTTTTTTTAGTTACAAAGTGTTCTTCCACATGTTGCTTGCAATGACACGTTATCACCAGAGAGATTCACACTGTTAACAGAGTAATAGTGTACTGTACTGAAGTGCATTTTCACAATTGTGTTCTTCAGTCAGTTCACTATAGAGAACACTTGAATTTTGAACAACTTAACAAATACATTCTGGGTAAAACGCTGGTGCTTGTTGAAGAGCACTGGGCTGAATTCAACATAAGCATTAGGCTACTGGTGCAGCATCTCCTAACTACGTCTCAGAGAAAGAAATAACTGCAGTAGGTTTACTTTCAGAGGTGTCAAGAAACGAAGTACAAATACTTCATTACCTTACTTAAGTACAGATTTTGGTTATTTATGCTTTACTGGAGTAATTCTTATTCAGCTGACTTTTTACTTCTACTCCTTACATTTACACTCCATTATCAGTACTTTCTACTCCTTACATTTACACTACATTATCAGTACTTTCTACTCCTTACATTTACACTCCATTATCAGTACTTTCTACTCCTTACATTTACACTACATTATCAGTACTTTATACTCCTTACATTTACACTCCATTATCAGTACTTTCTACTCCTTACATTTACACTCCATTATCAGTACTTTCTACTCCTTACATTTACACTACATTATCAGTACTTTATACTCCTTACATTTACACTCCATTATCAGTACTTTCTACTCCTTACATTTACACTACATTATCTGTACTTTCTACTCCTTACATTTACACTCCATTATCAGTACTTTCTACTCCTTACATTTACACTCCATTATCAGTACTTTCTACTCCTTACATTTACACTCCATTATCAGTACTTTCTACTCCTTACATTTTAAACATAGTCTCGTTACTCCTATTTCATTTCAGCTTGTTTTCATTCATGTACATTTACATTCCAGTAAAGATTATTGATAACATGTCTTTGAAGTTTGACTTCATTACAATACTTATAGAAACTAGTCATCATATCTTCTGCTCCATGAAACACATGTTAATGTTCAGTAGTAACAGATATGCTTCTTTAATATATTTACATTGTATTAAACTACATTCATGTTTAATGGGTGTATATGAGCTGAAACAGGAAGCCTAGCGCATCCCAAATTTATCAACATTAACATTTTAATATAACATTATAGTCATTATGGCTTTTAGAAGAATGGGGATTTTGGGGAGGTGGGCTAGTGCACTATAGACCCCTGTGGTGCAGCCTAAGCTTTTGTCCTTAATGGTATTTTTTCTTACATTACTTTTACTTTTATACTTTAAGTAGTTCTGAAAGCAGTACTTTTACACTTTTACTGGAGTAAAAAGCTTGAGTAGATACTTCAATTTCTATAGAAAGTATTTTTAAACTCTAGTATCTATACTTCTACCTGAGTAATGAATGTGAATACTTTTGACACCTTTGTTTACTTTACATCAAACAAGCAGGAGCTCTGAGAGAGAGAGAGCGAGAGAGAGAGAGAGAGAGAGAGAGACTGATAGCAGGCCCCATGCTAGAACATTGAGCTTTAAAGAGCCACGAGTGCCAGAACTGCCCAGCAACCCCGGGCCTCCCCAGGAATGTGTAATCCACGCGGTCAGTGAAGGGGGACAGAGGGGGCCCCCCCACATCCCCACCCGCCAGCACCTTTTGTCCTGCCTCAAACAGTGGAAAGGGAAGGAAGCTTTAGATTTGGGGTTGAGGTCTTGGAGGGGGGGAGTGGTGGCTGGTCACTGTCTTTTCTCTTATTACAAAAACACGGTTCTGATCTTTTGTGCCTCCTTGTTGACTGTGCTTATTGGTCAAACGGTCGGACACGGAAAGGAAATCACCTACTCGGCCCCAGCACACACACAAACCCTCTTTTCTTCTTCTGTTTCGGAAGCCCTCCCTTACACGCACACACCAGCACCCAGGTTTACAAGCAGAATTAGCCTGTAAAAGAGGCTTAAGCTCACAGTGCAAATCGAGCCCCCCCACAGAAAGACAGAGGCAAGCACAATAGAAGACTGAGGGAAGAAAGCAACAGTGGAAGAGAAAAAAAGATGAAGTGAGCCAAAACAGAAGAAGAAAGGCTGACTTCTCCTTTCCGCGAGCAATATTTCACCTCCTTTTCCTGGCCCTCAAACAGATGCACGGGCAGATGGAGGAAAATTAGTGCAAAATAGGCAAGGAAAAAACGAGAGAGCGAGAGAGAGAGAGGGAGAGAGAGGGAGGGAGTGCAGAGCTGAAAATAATGAATGCAATGGCAGGTTAACGCTGGGTAACATACAATGCCAGAACTTGAAGGACCGGGTGAAGGAAGCCAGATTAACTCAGGGAAAAGCTGAGAGAGAGAGTTGCTGGGCTTGGCATTCATCTGCTTGTAATCATCAATAAACAGGTACGTTGACACGAGCGATGGACTTGAGGGTCGATTCTTGGCTGAGGAGTGTGAGAACTTGCTGTAGAGGTGCTGCTGTTGAAGTTGAAGGTGCATGAGGCAGAGTTAGAGTCAGTACCTTTAACGAGAAGATAGGCTAACTGCTTAGATGTTTATTGAAATTCTTGAAAATGTGTGATTGTGTAGTTCTACTGAGCTTCGAGGATGCTTCTGAAAGAAAACAGCTACATAATCAGCTGTACAGTAGACCAACCGAGGTGCCTCAAGATGGAGCTACAGTTTCCTCTCAGCAGAAACCTTGCAATCTGATACAACATCTGTTGCTCTTTTCTGATTTATGCGATCACACAGTATTTGTGGTGTCAGGGAAAATTTCCTCTTAATCAACAACCACACTTCCAAAAACAGAGAACAAGACCGTCCTGGCTTGGACCTACCGTGCAAGGACAAACCTTTGATAGTTCTTTAAGGGACGGTCAATAGAGAGATTCTTTATGGAAGCAAAGCCGGTTCTTCTACGGCATCACTCCCAAGAATATGCAAATGGGTGCAAATTCGATGGCAAGCTTGCTAACCGTCGTTTTCCTCAACTGTAAAGCCATTTAAAGAATGACATCTAGCTTAGCGTCATTTAGAGGCCCAACATGAGCCCCCATGTAAGAGAGCAGGCGCGCAGAGGCCCGAGCGAGTTAACACATGGCAGCATTAAGCGCAGTGATCCCAGCTGCCTGCAAGATGGATGCAGTTCAGGCGGGGGGTTCGGCATCCACTCCATCTTCAGACGGCAAAATAGCATCTCAGGCGCTCCTACTCTAGAGGCTCCAATCTCTGTTTTTACATTTCCCTATCATTTCTGCCCATAAGGAATATGGATAACAAATGAAATATTCAGCCCTGTTGTCTGAGTTATTCCTTGTATTATGTGGAAGTATCAGCGAGTCCATTTAAAGGATAGCCCCCCTCGCTGGGCCGCCGGCCGCGGGGGAGTCCGACAACCTATCAACTTCCCCTCGCATAAACAGGTCAGGCGCATCTGAGCACCCCAATATGTTCTACTTTAAGCTTTTCACCATGCAGAATTTCTAAGTAGAAATTGAAAAGAGGAGGGGAGCATCCTTGTGGGGGGTTGAGGATAGAGGCCTGTCTAAGAAATGATAAATTCGCACCGCAGACGGTTTTATGAAATGGCTGTAACAAAAAAAATGATTAACTTTCGAAACCGACAAGAGGTCAGCATGCAACAATACTGAACCCTAGAAGAGATACTGTGTTCCACGTTTCGTGGTCGAGGACTGACAGAGCTTGATTTTTAGTTATTCTCCAGGCTCCATGTGAAAAAGAAGAATTAAGAAACTAAATTAAGGGAATACGGTGGTCTACGGTGGTGAAATTACTGTAAATTTGATTTTGTACTGTAATAAATTTGTATAAGTTTACTAGACATTAGTTTTATCCATCTAAGAGCAACTTCTTATCTTTCCTTGGCAAACATCAATGCCAGTGGATGTTTTTAAAACTCAGTGGATGTTTTTATTTTTAAAAAATAATGTGATTATGTGGTAGTCTTCATCTACAAAGCCTTCATAACAAGCCAGTCAGATTTACAAGATATATTCTAATGCGTTAAGTTCTCTGGTAATGTGAAGGCCTGCTCACGCTAGGCTAAAACACACACACGAGCAAAGTGGCAACAAAACAGCTTCACGTTGAAATTTCATATCTATTCTATTTATTGGAACAGCAGTACAGCATAAAGACGGGTGCAGCAGCCAGCTGTCTAACCTGTTTTACCATTATATTTAAACCCAACCATAAATCTTTTCACCACCCCGTTGTTTTTAAACTGTCTTGAAATAATCACATCGAGTCGCACGTCCGTGTTGCTAATGTGCTGAACCACGGTGCTGTGTCCTTGAAGGCCAAATAAAAAATGTGTCATCGTTAGCACCCAATAACAGAGACATGTTTATGATTAGCTGCGTGGGCCCATCATGAGAACAGAGGAGTCAGTAAAACCTCGGCGTCGGAGGCTTCGGCAGAATGGACAGATTTACCCCCGACCTTGAAAAGAAAGATGCTAAGACAGGGGGACAGAAAATAACACCTTACTCTGCTTCCATCATTCTCTCTGTCCAAACAAGTATTCCTGAAGAGACAAACTCAGAATATCCGAACTCGGTTTGTCTTGAACTACAGTTTTAAGAAAAGTCTTAAATCGTTGGGGAAGTTTTACCTTGTGTGTCTCTTGTGAAAGGTTCTTTAGAGAACAGTGATTCTTTGGCAGGCTGTCCAGTCTTACCCAGAGAGGGCTGGTCTGGCTGTATGTTTGCATTCTAACTAAGCAGGAGTACACAGAACTCACCATGTTTAAAAAGTTAAAAATGTGCTGCTTCGCTGGAATAAAAACATATGACCACACCAGCCCTTTGAGATAAGTCTGGACACTCCTGTTATATAGCATCACTCTAATAAATCCCATTATTTTTTATGTAAAATCCCTACAGGGATCATAATCAAACATTTATAAACCGTTAATCAAGTTACATAAGAACCAACAAAGATATTAAAAGTATTCACATTCATTACTCAGGTAGAAGTATAGATAGTAGGGTTTAAAAATACTTCTGTAGAAGTTGAAGTATCAACTCAAGTTTTTTACTCCAGTAAGAGTGTAAAATTACTGCTTTCAGAACTACTTAAAGTATTAAAAAAAATGCCATTAAGGACAAAAGATTAGTCTTCACCACAGGGGTCTATAGTGCACTAGCCCACCTCCCCAAAACCCCCATTCTTCTAAAAGCCATAATGACTATAATGTTATATTAAAATGTTAATGTTGATAAATTTGGGATGCGCTAGGCTTCCTGTTTCAGCTCATATACGCCCATTAAACATGAATGTAGTTTAGTACAATGTAAATATATTAAAGAAGCATATCTGTTACTACTGAACATTAACATGTGTTTCATGGAGCAGAAGATATGATGACTAGTTGCCTATAAGTATTGTAATGAAGTCAAACTTCAAAGACATGTTATCAATAATCTTTACTGGAATGTAAATGTAGATGAATGAAAACAAACTGAAATGAAATAGGAGTAACGAGACTATGTTTAAAATGTAAGGAAATAATGGAGTGTAAATGTAAGGAGTAGAAGTAAAAAGTCAGCTGAAAAGTAATTACTCCAGTAAAGTATAAATAACCAACATTTCTACTTAAGTAAGGTAACAAAGTACTTGTACTTTATTACTTTATTACCTCTGAGAACTAATGTAAGCATGAAAATGTTCAAAATAATTTTAATTTATATATATATATATATATATATATATATATATATATATATATATATATATATATATATATATATATATATGAAAAGGTTCTTTACACTCACACATTTGTAACACTCTTAAGTTCAATGCTTAAAGGCTAAATTAAGTTAATTAAGTTAAAATTAAGTTAACAAGTTTATTTTAGTTTAAGCATTTCCTTAATGAGTTTTTATACACTTCTCTTAGGGTGAAAGTAAAAACTTGAGACCAATATTGATTTCAAATGGCCAGTAAAACAGAGAACAACAGCCAGAACAAGTGTGCAGACACTAAAGCTTATCTAATGACAAACAGGATGTATTTGTTGTGTAATACATTGAGCCTTACTTTTCTGCTAATCTGGCTTGCCATTAAATTGGAACAACAAACATTTGACCAAGACTTATGACCCTCGACCCCCCCGCACCACCCGCACCCTACACTAACATCATTAAAAATAATCAAGTAAATCAAGCACCCACCGCATGACTGTAAACGCCACAAACTTCAATTTAAATATACAGCTGGTCCATAGAAGAAGTGCTGCACACATTTTTAATAACCTATTAAGTTACGGCTTCAATTTCATTCTTATGAATATTTTCCTAAGGGAGCGCAGCCATCAGCACTGAAAGAAAGAAATTTAAAAAAGATAAATAGTGCCATTAATCCTGAATGCTTCTCTTCCATTATCCTTGAAAACGAGGAGTTATTTTTCGCTGAGAGCTGCTCGTGATTAGCTCCCTGCACGTGATCCACTAGCCAGAAAATGACCATGTACAGAAAATTAAAAATTTGTCATTAAGTGGGATTTAACATAATACCATTTGTCTTTATATATTCCTCGGCTGTCAAGCTGTAGTCGAGGAAGTTGATGGGCCTTTGTGCTGAATGCTTACGGCAAATAACACAGCCAAGAAAAAAGCAGCTAAATAGCTAGTGTGCACTCTTCCCCCACCCTTTCTCGCTCTTTCTCCATCTCTCCCTCTCTCTCTCTGTCTTATTCCTTTCTCTCAGACCCTTATGCATATTTACTGCGTGTCATGAGTTGAATCTTATCTGAGTGTTAATTCTATTTCTACCTAAAAAATAAAAAATAAGCTCTAATATATAATATTATATACATTTGTACCTGCATTCAGAAAGTACACAATACCAAACTCAACATGAAAACACAATCAGTTGCCATCAAGTTATAAGATAGACGAGCTCCATTTAGAGAACCCGTTCAGTTCTTTAATGCCCTTAAAGGAGATTTCTGCCATGACTGCAAAAAGCAGAGAGAGTATAACGTATACACAAAGTCTGAAGATCTGTAGTAATTTAAAATATAATGCCTGCATTAAGTCTCAGAGCAGAGGGTCATTAATCAAAGAATAACTCCAATCAGATGATATTTTTTTGGTGCAGTTTTAAAAGCAGTGGCATAAATTTGTCTTTCGATATAATTAGTCAGTATCAGTGGAAGGCTGGGAGAGGAAATGGAGTGTGAAGTAAAGCACAGCATTAGCCCGCACTGTCACTTATTGAGCTGATACAGTATTTGCAGTCACATTTTGCTGATTCAGGGAAAAAAAACTTTTATTCCTCCAGTAGCCTAAAGTAATGACTGTGCCAAGACAATCCAATCATATAAAGCACTCTAAATTAATTTTAAACAAAGTTCTCATTAGTAACTTTACACTGCTTAACTCCATTAGAAGTTTTAAATGAACAATATTTAATGAAAATGCGACTGCAAACATATGAGTTATGTATCATGCATGGCCAGTCTATAAGATATTTCAATTAAAAGTTCAGCTACGTGAATTCTATACTGTTGCTGTCAAACAAACAAACAAGCAAAAACATAAATTAACAAATAAATGAGTATAGAAACATTCCTTTTTATCTTTTCAATTTTTACTTTTCTACAAATGCTCCAAAATTGCTCGGAATAAAGTCTCTTTAAATAAACTCACATTGAAAGTAAAAAACATTTTTGCCCTAATAACCTTATTTTAAAGGGCTTGTATCCTACAAAGACTTTTTTTCAATTATTTATTTATTTATTTATTTATTTGACCTGATAATGTGAGGTTTCTTGTATCAAAATTGATTATTCCATTTTACATGACAATTGTGTAATCTCTCTTCATTCCTTAGAATTAAACACGCAGCCTACAATGAATCTTTAAAAGTAAAATTTGTAAAATTTGTAGTTTAAATTAACTAAAAGTGTAAACAGAGTGTTAAGAGATTACAAATTTAAGGGGACATCAAAGATAAGTGTATAGCATTGCAGAGATATCTATTAAAGTCAGCATGCTAACCAGCTCCTCGGGCGATCCTGTTTCGTAATACCACTTTGTACCTCAGGGGGCGATAATGAGTTACTGAGAGGATGAAAAAGTATAGAGAGATGGTAGAGCTCCCAGTTAGATCATCTAAAGACAGGCAGCTATTGAAAGGAACAGTAAATGTGAGGATGGAAGAAACTCATGGCAAGTGATCATCACCGCCTGCTCTCAGCGAAAAACAATATTCAGCAGCAAGAAGTTATATAAAGAGAAGCAAAAGCAGAACTAATGTTGGTGCTGCTTTCTAGACACTCTTGGTGAGTAAAGGTTGAAGATGATGCTGAACCAGTAACGTTTCTTCTAGGCTGTTATGTGAACAGCAGTAAATGCTACCAGAGCTTGGCACTCTTTGGAAGAATCTGGTACCTTTCACCACTTAAAGCTGGAGTAGAAGATTCACTGTAGAAACATTTTTCATATATTTCCTGAGCTCTTTACTTTCTGATAGCAATCAGTAAATGGATGGCCTACCTGCTTGCCTACCTACCTACCTCACAAGCTGCCCACGTGTTCTGCAAGATTTGAACTGCTAAGCTGTAGTTGTAAATTAGCTAGCTATGTTTAACTTGGTGGAACCATACCACACTGTAAATATTTTAATTTGGATTAGGTTTAAGTTTATCATGACTTTTATGTTCAAGAGCCTGAATATGGGTGGTTTTTCTGAGAGAAGAATGGATAACCAATTACCAGTTTAGAGAGTCTGAGCCAGCGGTGAATGTGCACCTGTTCTTGTGTTTTGTTATGTTTTGGGATGAGTTCTGAGCTGAGCCTGGACCAGACCCAGAGGTGTCAAGTAACAAAGTACAAATACTTACTTAAGTAGAAATTTTGGTTATTTATACTTTACTGGAGTAATTATTTTTCAGCTGACTTTTTACTACTACTCCTTACATTTACACTCCATTATCAGTACTTTCTACTCCTTACATTTACACTCCATTATCAGTACTTTCTACTCCTTACATTTACACTCCATTATCAGTACTTTCTACTTCTTACATGTACACTCCATTATCAGTACTTTCTACTCCTTACATTTACACTCCATTATCAGTACTTTCTACTCCTTACATTTACACTCCATTATCAGTACTTTCTACTCCTTACATTTACACTCCATTATCAGTAATTTCTACTCCTTACATTTACACACCATTATCAGTACTTTCTACTCCTTACATTTACACTTCATTATCAGTACTTACTACTACTTACATTTACACTCCATTATCAGTACTTTCTACTCCTTACATTTACACTCCATTATCAGTAATTTCTACTCCTTACATTTACACTACATTATCAGTACTTTCTACTCCTTACATTTACACTCCATTATCAGTACTTTCTACTCCTTACATTTACACTCCATTATCAGTACTTTCTACTCCTTACATTTACACACCATTATCAGTACTTTCTACTCCTTACATTTACACTCCATTATCAGTACTTTCTACTCCTTACATTTACACTCCATTATCAGTACTTTCTACTCCTTACATTTACACTCCATTATCAGTACTTTGAGGTCTTTGAGGTTTGACTTCATTACAATACTTATAGTTAACTAGTCATCATATCTTCTGCTCCATGAAACACATGTTAATGTTCAGTAGTAACAGATATGCTTCTTTAATATATTTACATTGTACTAAACTACATTCATGTTTAATGGGTGTATATGAGCTGAAACAGGAAGCCTAGCGCATCCCAAATTTATCAACATTAACATTTTAATATAACATTATAGTCATTATGGCTTTTAGAAGAATGGGGTTTTTGGGGAGGTGGGCTAGTGCACTATAGACCCCTGTGGTGAGGCCTAAGCGTTTGTCCTTAATAGCATTTTTTTTCTTCAATTAGTTTTACTTTTATACTTTAAGTAATTCTGAAAGCAGTACTTTTACACTTTTACTGGAGTAAAAAGCTTGAGTTGATACTTCAACTTCTACAGAAGTATTTTTAAACTCTAGTATCTATACTTCTACCTGAGTAATGAATGTGAATACTTTTGGCAGACTGTGTTGAGTTTCCTGGTGAAATAGCTAACATTACAGTCTTTGCCTGATGTTAGTCTAGATTAGCTTTTAACATAACATTTTACAAATGAGGTGATGCAGCTAGCTTCTACAATATGTTGCACACTTCTATCAAATTAGATAGACCACTAACCTTTGTATTTTGTGGGAGTGACTTTGGAAGGACTGTGCTTTCCCTTGTTTCTTATGATAGGGATGAACACCACACATTCTGTTGATAGGCTGCGCCCTATTTGTATGGTTTATAAATTTGAAGGCTGCATCATTGCTCTTAAGATACAGGTAAAGGATCTCTGTTATGATTGGCCAAACAGTTTTGCACCTTATAAAAAAGCAGTCTGAGCTAAAAAAACACAACTTCAGGAGGAATGAGTTAAACAGCTGAAGACTGAGTAAATGTGTAAATGTAAATGCATTGATCTCTGTGTATTATAACAGTTACAGAATGGGTTTTGTGTGTAGCTAAGTGAATAATATGTTTTAAAATAATTAACAATGTTTACAAGCGTTGTCAAAATCTTTTCTTTTCAAAGCTTTAAAGCTAAAATGTAAAGTCGAATGTGTGAGGTGTGTTTATTTAAGTACGTAATGATGTAGTGTGCTAAATTCTGTGGCTGTTTGAGAGAAATGTAGGTGTAGACTTTCCTCCGACAAAAACACAGCAGGTTGTCCATTAGATTTTAATTGATCATCAGAATGAATGGAGAGAGAAATGGAATCTAAAATGAGTGTGGAGCCATTCGCTACGACTCTCATTACTGAGTAACTGCATCCATATTCAGTTATTACTCTCCTGTGACTGTGAAAACAAAAGGCAAGTGATGCAGACTCCAGTGTAAGTTGCACACCGTCAACCTGCTGTGGCTTCAGAGCGTTTTAATTCCGCCGGCCCAGCATCACTGACTGATCCTGCCAGCGAACGATCTCAGTCTGCCTCATATGCACCCCTTCCTGAACATTCCTTCTTCGTAAAAAGCCCATAATGCAGCCTAGTGTCTGTGCTAATGGTTCCAGAGAGTGAAATATCAGAGTGAAATGGTGATCTGTGCTCGACCTTGGCTGACACTTCGTTTCTCTCTTCATCCGTCTACATTATTCTCGGAAACGGTTAAGAAGAGAAACTGAACAGTTGAGACTCGTTCACATTGTTGCTGAGTGACACCATATTTTTCAGACTTTTCTGAAAATGACAGTTATTCTGAGACCCCAGCGAAATGTATAGAACAGTAATATACCTACAAAGGGTTTTTTTTGTTTTTTTCTGAAGTAAAGTAAGACTTATCTAAATTAAATTCGTCAGTAACAACAGACAGAAAGTGCTATTGCACATCTTACTGCATGATCACAGAGATCTGCACTCTACATGCAGAAGCGGGACAACCCCAGTGCTCACAGAGTCAGTTATACCACACAACCACTCTTAGTTTCATGTGTTAGTCTGAAACATTCACATAACATAAAGGTTCTATATCAATTTCGGGATTCTTTATGCTTAATTATGAGATTAGAGACTCCATATTCTAAATTCTGTATTATATTTATTTGCATGAATATTTACTTCTTTATATCTTAGAATTAAAAGGGCTGTACTTGCTACTCCACTCCTTATAACTTCAGGGTGAATAAGTGGAGCTGAACTGCTGCAGGCTGTAGGCAGATACATGTACATGGTTGGTTTCATGACATCTGCAAAACCCTTCATTCAGAACGAGCTGATTCCATATATGGATTGCGTAGAGAGGCAAGTTTCTGTACTATGAAGTTTCTTCACATTCACACATCTTATTAATAAAAATTATCCTCTAAAATCATTCAGTTAAATGTTTTTCTATGGCATCAGTCCAAAAAAATATTTTATATATCAGATTATATATACCATGACAGAGACACTAAAATAATTGTAAGCTTTATAGTCTCCATGTGTTTATTTATTTATTTATTTATTATTTTTACTGAAAATGCTACAGCATTTCTCTTTGGTTACTAATATAAAAGTTAGATTTAGGTTTACAGTTAGACTTGGAACACCTTACACTTATGGATCATTCTACTAAATTGGTTCTGCATCAGAGTTCAAAACACCTTTTGGACTATTAGCTGATTTTAAAATAAATTGTTTTGCTTTGAGTGACCCTGTACCATAACTTGGTTCATTTTACTTACGTATATGATAAAGCATTCAATTTTGCATTTATAAAACTTGCCAATATATACAACATAGCAAGTGCTTTGGTAATGACAATGAGAACGTTTTTCTTTAAAACACAAGAATGTTTTACTTAAATATACAACAATTCTTAATGTTCTAAAAACTTAATGTTGCACACTGATTTTCAGACTTTGGGACTTCAAACTTTAAAACAATGGGATCTAACTGTTTACCATGTGGCCATGAGGGACAAGGATGCAACTTCACTTCCTGCTCTAAAAGGCAGGGGTGTGGCTAAAGTAGGGGTCGGCTTACAGACTAAAACACTGAGACGACATGAAAAGGTGAGATGGCATTTTTCTTTTTTAATATATAAAATAATGATTTTAATATATTAAAAAAATCTATTAAATGATAATTTTATATAGAGAGAATTTGTATATATTGTAAGAATGGTTAATTTTTTTAGATTATATAAAATAAACGCTGTTTGCACGCCGTGGCTGATCCAGGTTTATAAAGACAGAAGCAGCTCTAAGGTGTTGATTGATACAACTATAAGAATATCATTTACATTTGAACAAACACAAATGACGTAAATGTCATTAAATGGTGAATTCAGACCAACACCGCGTCCTCATAAACACTCACAGCGTAGTAAACCATGTACAGCTGTGAACTGATACGACTGTTTTAAAAGCTGAAGCTTTGATGTTTTAGTTTCTCGTGTAAAGACCTCCACCTCCTCCCAATAAAGAAAGAACCTGCCGAGCGTATGTTCCTCAAAATGTTTAAAGTTCTGCAGTTCTGTCTTTATGAAGACGTGTGGTCCCCGCAAGGTCAGTTAAACACAGCACACACAAACACATACACCATACATTCACAGCCTGAAGCTAATTAGCATTTTTATGTCATTTTAACTAAATGCTCTTTCAGTAAACAGCTTTCTAATTAATTAATCCTTCAAATCACTACAGATGGATTAAAACCTCATATCTCCAAAACAATAACTTTTTAGAGAAGGAAAAAAAACAAGCTTTACTTTTTAAACCAGACTCCTGTCCCAAGCCTGTACAAAAGTAATGTTCATGTTTTATTTTTCTCCAAAAAGATAAATAGAAACTGTGCACTAAATTTGCAGAAACATATCGTCGCTGTCCATTTTCTGTCAGTTTTAAATTTTCGACATCATTTATATTATGTGAAAATTTTATGAATTGTATTTTATGGACCAATAGAAATGCTCCAAAATAGGTTGGAAATAATTCATGATAATAATTCATAATAACATGAAGGCAAGCTAAGTTTTTGGTCTCTTCTATAAAGTTGTTTTTCATTGGACGGTGACGATATTTAAGTGTGTTTTCTGTAGAGGATGTGTTAACAAAAGTTTTTACTCATAAATCTATGAAGGGCATCAAGGAGAAATCTAAATAATAAAAAATAATAAAAATAATAATGATTTCTAAGTGGACAAGAGTTTCGGATAGAGTTACACAAACATGTATAATTGTTGTTAATTAATTATAATTAGATATATACATTTTTCCAACATTAACTGTAAATGCAGAACAACCACAAGACCATCATGATACTCTAGGCAGAGGAGCTAAACGAGAAATATTTTATAAAACGTTTTCCACGCTGTATTTTTCTACTGTACTCTGGTCATTATTTCACAAAAACATCAAATAAAAGTGATTAAAGATTAAAAGATTAAAGATGAAAACTATACTTTAGGTCCACTTATAAGTCTCGATATCAACTTTACATTAAACAATGTGATAAAACATTCCATATATTATTATTATTATTTCATGTTCTAGCTACTCTGCTAGAAATCACAGACAGAATGGTGATGAATGTAAGACCACGCAGGCTCATACTTTGCTCAGTGGTGTGTGTATGCACTCAGCCACAGACGGAGTTGTGGGCGTTTTGAGAAGCTCCTGTCTGAATACTAAAGCTGTCCCTGTCCTGGCCTGTTCTCTGCTCTGAGAGAGACATCTATCTCACTTTAGAGCTTCAGACACAGGGCTGGATGTGAGGGATGTGTGTGCTGCTGCAGAGAGATGATGCCTATTCTTCAAATCCTGCTCACTTCTCACACATGAGCAACTGTGTGTGCTCTCGGTGCTGAAACTTGTAGCTAAGTGCACAACAGAAAACAGGAATATGGTATTGGGCTGTGGTTGGGCATGAATAGATGAATAAAAGCATGTTACATACAAAAGTTGGAGTTAAGGAAAGGATGAAAAGCTGCAGAGGAAGTGGGACTAACAACACATGTACAAGACCTGGATGACCACCAAAAACCAAGCTGCATTCTTTCTTCAAGATCAGGTGTTTCTGTTCATCCTTACACTTCACAGAAGACAATAATATGGGTCTGAAAAGATATAGCTATATAGAGGTATAGCGGTCATATAGGTTTTACTAAGAAAAGGAAACAAATTCCAGATGCCAGATTCCAGACCTCGACAACACAGAATGTGTTTCGTATTGGTTGAATCATAAAGAGAATAAAAACAACCAAATATTGAAGGTGTGTAAAAACATTCTTAAACATTTTTTAACACTGAAAGCAAATCTCTAGAAAAGTATGACTCAATATTTATTGTCATGTGCAGAGCAGAAACAGACAGTTACACTGTACAATGAAATTCTTACTTTGCTGCTCCTAAATTCACCAGTAGATAAAGATAACAAAAAAATAAAACATATACAACATATATATATATATATATATTGTAAGTTAAAGTAAATAAAATTAAGGTAAATTCAAAATCAAAATGATGATCAAAGTCAAAATGATGTATTTTTCATATTCATCTGTTTTTTTTCTTGAAATAAAACATAAGCTGTACTTAAATAACTTTTTACTGAAAATAAAATACATGAAAGGTGGCTTTGATCTTTGTGTGATGTTATCCAGCTATTTCTATATTTCACACACAAACACGGGTCTCTGGAGGTCTCAGTGGGACAGTGATATATTTCAGGCCCTTGGAGTCAGAGGGACATCACACCAAATCAATAATATCAGTAAAACAGGACAGTCAGATAATGTTCTATCACACAAACACACACACAGCCTTGTTTCTGTTGTGGGGCCATACACCTCAATTCATTTCCTGAAGACTTTAGTCTAACCTTAACCTTAACCTAAACCTTAACCATACCCTAACCCTAATCTTACCCTAATCCTAACCTTGCCTTAACCTAGATTTAAACCCTACCTTAACCTTACCTGAACTTTTACCTTAACCTAATTTGAAACCTTACCTTAACCTTACCCTAACCCTAAGCTCACCTGAACTTTAGCCTTAACCTTAACCTTACTCTAACCTTAATCTTAACATAACCATACCCCTACCTAATCTTAACCATGCCTTAACCTTAACCTAAGTTTAAACCTTAACCTTACTTTAACCTTAATCTTAATATAACCATACCCCTACCCTAATCATGCCTTAACCTTAACCTAAATTTAAACCTTACCTTAACCTTAACCTTACTCTAACCTTAATCTTAATATAACCATACCCCTACCCTAATCTTAACCATGCCTTAACCTTAACCTAAATTTAAACCTTACCCTAACTGTAACCTTACTTTAACCTTAATTTTGACATAACCTTAACCATAACGTAACCTTAACCTAACCTAACTCTAATCTTACCTTAACCTTTACTTTAACATTAACATTCATCTTAACATTAACCTAACCCTAACCTCATAACCTTAACCTAAACCTAACCTTAACCTCCCAAACACAAGAATTCCTATGATTATGGTTACTTTCTAATATAGTATTACATTTACAATTGTCACTTTCTCAATTACTTCATCTGTAAATTTTAATCAGTAATCAACAACCCTGTTAACACAGTTGTGTGAAAGTGGCTTTGGTTCTTTTTCCGTGTTTAAAGTTAGTCATACGTCAATAAAAATGAGTCCTACAAAGAGACCTAGAAAGAAAGAAGGTCATTTTCAGGTGCTAATTATTTAACGACTGATGTAATCCAGTGGAAAATATTTGAAAACAGAAAAAAAAACTTTTTAGGAAACTACCATGTGATGTCATGTGCTGTTTTACTATCCAACCAATCAGCTTGTAGTTAGCAGGCTGGGTTGAGAGCTTAAGGAGAATTTGATCTTGATAGTGATTGAAAATAAGAAGCTTAATGTCATGTTGAATTGGTCTGACTTTATATAGACAGAACTTATATAGACAGTTATAGCTTCTCTACAGATGTTCACAACTCATAGCTGATTCTCTACAGTGTTATGGTTAGGAGCACCAAGGAGAGGTTTGGGTTTAGGCTTTGGGCTAAGGTTGAGGTTGGGATTAGGGTAAGACATTGTTAGTGTTATTCAGTGAACTGAATGGATATTTCACGGAAGATAAGTATCTAAGCATGTAAGGTTTACTATTTAAACATAGTGTTAAAGCTGAATCTCCTCCGCTTGGTCTCCTGCCTCCAAATCTAGAGCTCAGGCCAACATACAGAGGCTAAATGCTGAGAACTAAATCTAGCTTTGATGTCTTCCTCAGATTGTTTGTTAGCTAGCACAATCAGACACAAGACAAGACACAGCGCAGTCATGCTTACAATACTCACACTGCATTACCTGCTTTTAAATATCAATAAGTGCTCAGGCAGGTAAGTTCTTGTGTGAAGGCTTGCAGACAGCAGGAAGGTCATCATCACACATCACCCTGTAAGAAAGGCCTGAAGATTTTTCTTCCTCCAAACTGGCTGGCAGGCTGACTGCTGTTCCTCACACACCACCACACGCTCACCTGTGCACACATGTGCCTGAGGTCACGCCCACGGTGCATAGGGCACAGCTGTGACAGATGTTTATCAAGCACAGAGAGAGCGCAGTGAACTCTTGGGCTCCTGAGGAGCTGAAACAAAGCAACCAATAGAGCTACTCCACTACCCACACTGCACACAGACACAGTCTGTAATAATTAGCCCTCACTGAGAAATGCAGGAGATGAAATTCTGTTGCTAAGAGCTTTCTGACCACAACAGCAGTCCAAAAGAAATTCTGAAAGATCAAAAAGATCAATAAAACATGTTTAGTCTATTTCTATTGTTAATACAGAACATTCTACTGCATTAGTTTAACCTATGGATCCCACAATAAAACAAAAAGTATTAAGACTTTAGATATTTACAAGGATTGTGTAATGATCTGTTTAACTCAAGACAATGATTAAGATCATCATTAAGGTTAAGGTAATAAGCTAAATGTTGTAGCTTCCTGTTACTGACTGGTTGGTTGAGGGCTGGTTGAGTAAGTGTCTAC